>JXTB01000068.1:423105-464210 GCA_002914805.1 Parasponia andersonii
TTTTTTTTTTTTTTTGGGGGGGGGGGGGGGGTAATATTTTAAAAACACGCTCTATATCTAAATTTTGCTTCCTTCTGGTTTTGTCTGAAACTTCCTGTTGCGTCGTAAAGTTAAAACCAATGTCGTCCATTCAAACTTAGTCGATATCTCGACTTCAAAATATTAAAAGTAGTTATAAAAGCAAATTTCTCGACAATGTAAACATAGTCTCTTAAACAAGTAAAGGGATAATCATCTTCTACAAAACTTCCAGGTCCAGATTCGTAGAAAGAGCAACTCGACCCACTCACAAGACTTTCCTTAATAAGTTACTTGGGCACCTTAAGCTTGACGTTTATTCCGATAATATGGCATCATTGGTTTATTATACAAGTGAATTCATAGCAAGGGAAATCCACAGAAACCACCAAACATACGAATCAAAGATCATTAACAAGGCTGCAAATTACATGCGTTCCTTTGGGATTTGGAACACAATGCATCACTTAGACCTACTCGTTTACCTTCAGTTTCCCTTAGCCGAGGAATTGAGACATTCCCTCATAACCTCCTGGATCCTTTTCTTCATCAGCTGATCTTTAACACCCGCAAGCATGTTTCTGTAGAACATCTCCAATCTGACGAGCTTAGCTCGATCTGCCGACTCTAACATGTTTTCCCATTCCTTTGCAATGTTAAACGTGCCTGAGTTCTGCAACGAGATTGGGATATCTTTCTCTTCAAAGGGTTTCCCGAAAATCGAACCATGAAGTATGCTAACGTACTGTTCCATTGTCGAAAGTCTTGACCGAAGAACTTTTATCTCCTCCAGGGCTGAAGACAACTTTTCATCTGTTTCGGCAACTTGTTTAGAATCCTTTTCCTCAGTTTTGGCTTCCTCATTAGTCTTTGTTTCCTCTTGCTTGTCATCCTCTGTTGCTTGAGGCCACAAAACAGGCGTTGGAGTGAGACAGTCAACTGTCTTACCAGTTCCGAGAACTCCACTCCTTCCCCTGCCCCAGGACCAAATCTTATATCCGTCATTTGCAACAACAACAGTATGAGCAGCTCCACATGCAACTTGAACTGGGTTCTGAAATTTAGCATTTGCTTCACTACACGAAATCAGTAAGGGTAAAACAGCGTCCCCAGAAGTTGCACTTACTCTGGCATTTGGGCACAGGCCAAGGCCCCTTTCCATTCCCCATGACCACACATCTCCAGCAGATGAAACGACACTGGTATGAAACAAACCACAGTCAACAGAGATCACGGACACAGAATCAGGCAATCCTTTGACCTGCTGAGGTGAGATGGCACTTTGTGTGGTTCCATGCCCAAGCTGCCCATTTTCTCCAAGGCCAAATGTCCAACAAGTACTTTCCAGTGTGTCACTTGGTCTCTTCTTTTCGCAAGCGAGTAAAGCTGTGTGAAAGCTCCCACATGCTACCTCGTAAACTGCCCAAGGAGAATACTGATTAAAATATTCCACGATTTCAGGGCGATGCCTGCTCTCTCTGTCCCCCAGGCCTAACTGGCCGTGCTTGTTACTACCCCAAGAGTAACACACAAGATCATCTCCTTTATACACTTCTCCAGCACTAACTAGGGCCACAACATGCTCCGTTCCACATGCCACCTTCACAACTGTGTGGCCAAGGAAATCCCTCACAGGAGTTGGAGTGAAATTGATTAGTAAAGAGAAACCACCTTCGGTGCTACTGCTTTGCTGTGGATAATTGCCCCATATCCAGAGAGCTCCTAGATTATCAATTGCTAAAGACATCATTCCTCCAGCTTTGATAGAACAAACCTGAGGTAAACAATGACAAAACAAGAATAGCAGATAAGGTTTATTACTTTTCCTTGGTTCTTTTCAGAGTCAAAATTATATGGTTCGTTTTGTTCAGACCTTTAGCGACGAATGAGTCTTTGTTTCTGAGTCATCTGTCACAGAATCAGGATTGCCCAACTTGAGGAACTCCTCCAACAAGCAAGGAACAGCAGAGTTCTCTCCATCAAAACCAAGTTGGCCATCCATTTAATAGTCAAGGATGTAAAATATAAACAAGACAGAAGATATCAGATACAGAGAGAAACTGGTAATGCACTTTCAATAACCTTTTTATTATGCTGAAAGCGTAAATATACTTCCATTAAAGAAGGATACAGATGTTGTAGCCCCATGACCAAACAGATCCATCATCTGCCATCAGAATGCAGACACAGAACTTAAAACGATCAGAAAATCACCTCCATCCCTTAGTTAAAAAGTAGCTGTAGGCTAAAACTCGAGGCAAGTGCATCCTACAGTAACATCTTTCATAGTAATCTCCAATGCCTATGACTAAATCATATTTAGTTTTGTCATAAAATATATTGGATATGCTGACACAAGTTCAACTTACCTCGAAAGCAACCAAGTACTTAAAACACCATACATTTTATGAAATGAAGTTGTTAATCACGCACACCAAATAAACTACACTTTTTAAAAAAAATTTAAAAATAAATAGATAAACCGTCGCCATTGTTGGCAATAAATAACTGCAGCTCAAAACATTATGTTCATTGAATTTTTTATTAAAGGAGTTAAGGAATGATATTCTGCAACATCTTGGTTATTAATTCAGAAGAACGATATCATGAAGACCTCTATCAGAAAGGCAAGACTTCAATTATACGCGATATAATTTCTTAGAGTGCGTAAGTTGCATATATAAATTTTAAAATCTGGGTACACTCTAATCCATTTTAAAGGTGTCAACTTGATAAAGACATTGTACAAAATAAAACACCAATTACAAAAACAAGAACACCAAAAACTTTATGATTGTACATCCGACCATTTATATATCCATTTTCCACACACTAACTCACCGACAAGTTAAATGAGGACAGCTTACATGCTATATCTTTTTTGTTGCAAACAATCCAAGACGCAGAAACATTGCAATCACTATGGAACTTTCAACCTTGGTTATAAGAAATACCATTCAATTACAGTCGGAACATCATAAAACAATCCCATCATTCCATAAACCCCGGAATAATTATTGGTTTGATTCCAAAATTCATAAAAAAAAAAAAAGAAAAAGAAAAAGTTGGGGGGTGGTGGGGCTAGAAGTCCGAAGAAGGCAAACCTGCAAGAGCAAGACTGTGATAAGCACCAGCAGCAACGCCAACAAGCTTGATCCTCCTTTCATCCGAGCCTTGCGAGATGTCGAATTTAACCTCAACCGGAGAAAGCTCATCGGCTTCTGATCCAGTTCCAAGCCGCCCAAACATCCCTCTTCCCCACGAATGTATGCGGCCATCACCTGGCAATTGGCATAAACACGCCCCCCCCCCCCCCCCCCCCCCCAAATAAAGCCTTTAAACCCTTAATTTCCATAATGGGTTTCCAAGAAAACGTAATTTCATGGCACTGGTCACACTCAAAACTCATCTATACTCGTTTGTTTGGTCAAAACAATAACAAAGCCAACAAATTTTCAACTGGGTTCAACTCAACTATCACTGGGGTCAGTTAAATTGAGCTTTTTTACTTCATAATTTTCATTTTGCCGATACTTAACAACTTTCTTCAATTGAAATTAGGAGAGTTGATTGAATAGTACGTAGTGTAGTTACCACTAACCAGTGAGAGCGAGGGTGTGGGCTTCACCGGCGGCGATGGCAACTACCTTTTTGGGCAAGTTGCCGGCGTTCGGAGGAGCGTCGGTTACCGCCATTATTTGCCGTGAGCAGACTGTGCAGAGCTGTCAGATTATACGAAATCCAAATCCTGGAAGATGTTATAACGAATGGGCAGATTAGAGTGTATTCTTTTTAAATAAAAAATAAAAAATAAATTTCCGTTTTTTATTTCTTCTTTATTGCTAAATAGCTGATAATGTGTATTTTCATATTTAGTTTTTTTTTACACTATTATGGGTCAGCTTTAATTTATATAACGAGTTTATTGATTTTTTTTTTTTTATTGGACTAGCTTGGATACGTGCCTTAGGCGCATGCCTCCAATTGTTATTGTTTCTTATTGTGTTTCCCTTATTGTAATTAGTTTTTCTAATTGTAACTATTTTTGTATTACTTCTTCAATTATGATTTGTTTTGTTCTTAAGTTAACTACTTGTTAATTGAGGATATTAAATAATCTGAATTAAAGAAACTCGTTTTACAAGAAGTATTTTAAATATTCTCAGACAGTAAAAAATTAAGAAAAACCATAGATATTAGAAAATCAAATTTGTTAAGCATTTTTATGGTATGAAAGGGGGGTTTTACAGATCTGGATGGCTAAATGCTCTTATTGTATGTTTTAGACATATAAAAAAAATAATAATACATGAAAAGAGTTAGTTTTAGTATAATACATAAAGTGCTATTATGTATTATATATACACACTTAACCATTATGTAGTATATATACATGAAATACTGTAACAGTGTCGGTAGGTAAAAATATTGTTTGAACGATATTATATTATATTATATTATATATATATATAAGAAAAGCAATATCAATTATAACTATTGTTTCTACCAAATAAAAAAAATAAGAAAACAATATAAAAGAAAGTGGGACATATTCATAATAAATGTGGGCTAATCATTTTGAAAAACCAAAAATAAAAAGACAAAAACACCAAAAATAGCAACAGAAGCACACAGCCATACACATTAGGCATAGAAAAGGCTCAATTCCCTAAGCACATGCTTATTATATAGCAGTAGACATATCATATTTTTTATACAGCATGTAAATAACAGACATTTTATTTAAAATTGATCCACGGTCATTTTACAATAAGATACCTAATTAATTAGATTACAAAACAATTTACACCAAATATCCATTTTTGTGCCTTATACAAAAATAGCACCAATTCAATAGGTTTTTTTTTTAAATCTATTTATAGATATTGTTTTCTAGCTATTCAAATCATGGTAGCTATTAAATAATAATTATTTAACAGTTTAAACAAAATATCTATCGATAGATTAAAAAAAAAAACTACTAGATTATGGCCCATACAAAATTTTTTTTTATTTTTCTTTCAAGAATATCTATTTTTATAAAAGATATATGATATATATTTACAATGTAAATTTTTACTTTCGTTTACATTTACAATGTTAGTTTGCACTTATAATATATATTTTGAATTGTATACCAATTTTTAGGTATAATTTTTATTCATAAAAGATATACTATAGTATATATTTCGTGTATAAAATATGAGTGATATTCATTTCTCTTAAACAAATAGTGTAAAAATAGGTACTCATAAAATAAAAATAAAAAATGAGTTTGCATCAAAATATGTTTAAGAAAACACATATTTATGAACTTTTTCCTAGATTATCACCTCTATTGACAGTGGCAGAGGCACATAGGGTCCAGACGGGTAATTGCATCCCCTGACTTTTTTCTGGAAAAAAGATTAGTATGTAGTATTGTTATAAAAAAATTATTTTACTTCCTCTTAATCTATAAAATCTTATACTTATTTATTCTAAAATTTGAGTTTTTCCCTATTAATAAAGCTCATTTTATAATTATGAAACTTATTTTAATAGTTTATGTTAAATGTTAAGTAAAGCCCATTACTTAATTTTTAAAGTGTATGCTGCAACTCATAAATAAAATAATTAGAAATTGATTTGACATAGTTTTATGTATGTAGTATATAATATTCGTAAGTGAACAAATAACTTGGCCTAGTTATATGTATATATCTGCATAATGTTTGTTAGTGAATTAGTCATTTGAACTTTGCGAGGATGTGAAGATTATGAAGGTAAGATTGTAAATAGAAAATTTGGAAGTGTATCTATATCTAAACTAAGTGTTATAAAAAAAGACTAGGAGGACTGATGCCTTTAAGTAAGCTACCAAGTACCAACTTGATTTTACCTCTTGCTATTATAACTGTAGAAAATAAATTTTCTATCATGAATATTGTGAAGAATCGACTATGTAACCGAATAGGAAATTAATGGATGGATATTTAGTTGTTTATTTTGAGAAATTAAATTTTGATAAAATTGATGATGAAGTTATTATACAACGATTTAAGACTGTGAGAGATCGCTGAGAGTAATTATAATACATTTATAGACTTATTTAAGAATAGTATAAATTTTTGCTTTAATTTTCACTTTTACATGTTTAAGGAGAAATTTTTAGTTTTCTTACATTATAACCAGATTTACTGACTATTAATGAGTCCGCCAAATAGGTGAGTTGGATTAGGCCACTATTTTGGTAGGTCGACTAGGAAGAGGTTGTCCAAGCTCATAGGCCTTTAAAAAAAATAATGTATATATCCACTAATATATTATTTTATTTGTATATATATTGTACATAACAATATTTTATATAGGGTAAATCATATTTTATATAAATTGTAGATCCACTAAAAATACAGGTAAATTTGCTATCGTATTTGAAAAACAAATCTTTGAAATAAGTCAGAATTCGGCTATTTACTATTATTAAGAGCCCCAAATAACAAATATATCCCACTTTTTTTTGTTCCATTCATTGACCATTAATGGATTTTAAATCTCAACATTTAAAATATGCGTAGCGAAATGACTCAACTTAAATAATGCTAGGTTTGTCACATTTGACCCAACTTAAATTAGAGCTCTTAGCGAAATGATCCTTTTTACATTTTATTTTAATAAATGTCATTGTTTTTTGTTTTATAACAAAATAGTCAAAAATATCAATTCCAATAAATATATATCAGTTTTGATTTATCATTTATATACAATACAAAAACAGGTACACATAAGTATAAAACTAATTTACTGATATACTCAATATGTTAAGATAATGTTCAAAATTTTTTTTATTATTTATGGATATTTATTGAATGTTTAGGATATTTAATAATATGATATTTCAAGTATAGTATTTTGTGGTAATATTTTGATTATTATACAATAATAAATGTCAAAATGTACCATGATTTATGTATTAGAGAAATATTTTAATAAAGTTATTTATTAAAGTTAAGACATATTTTCTCTAATTAAATCAAATAAGATTGTTTATAACTAATAAGAGAAATTGGACACTTATCAGGGATCATGTTGCAAGATGTTGTGCATATATAGTATGTCTTAAACTATACCAATATGATTATATCTATTTGCAAAAATCATGTGAAATATATTTTTATAATAAGTGGAATTGATATGAACATATTTTCACAAACTTGATAATAAATGCATGTTTTTTTAAATCATGAAATAGATGATGAACTCGTATTTATAACTTGTATTATTTGAGATTTAAAATGTACGGATCAAAAAATTGATAATCTATACCCTAATATTTTGGTAATGCATTATTATAGATATTAGGAATATATGCTTATAGATATGAAAACCACTTAGATCCTAAAATCAGAATTTCAAACATACCATCCAAATAATATACTAGAAGTTATAACTTTAACTTTTCTTTTTCTACCGCATAAAAGTAGAAGTAAAAACTATCCTAAACAAGTCCGCCATAGAAAAATGAAATAACTACCTCTTGCATAAGTTCAGACATTTAATGGTTTGACATCATTCTGGGTATCATTTAGAGAATGACTATTCTCATAAGCTTAGATAGCTACTCAAACTTGGTGTACATCACAACGAAGTGGGTTGACTTAAGTGGTAAGAACACTTACTATCTAAGATTTCGATTCTAGGTACGAGTCACACCGATGGTAGGCGTGAAAGTTTATTATCCCTAATAAGGTAGGGTGGCGATTGTGTAGTAGTAGGTATTTTTCTTTAATTTATAATAAGTTGATATCATTAGTTAAGTCCTACTTTTTTAAAAAGAAAAGAAAACAAAAAAAAACTTGGTGTACATCACCAACACATATTTGCCACATGTCTCATTTTAATATTTTTCTCTAATTTGGTGTTGACAAGTGGTTAAAAAAAAAAAAAGCCTCCCCATTAAGTGTAAGATACTTCAACATAAGTGGGTCTTTATGTAAGTCTCTTCTTGATGACATGGCGTTGACCTCTTCTTGACATAGTATGAACTTTGTTGTCCCAAGAATAGCTAATCCAAGAGGGGGGGTGAATTAGGTTTTTAAGATTTTTACAAACTTTTTGAATAAAGTAACAAGATTAAGCAAATAATGAATGGAGCAAGTAAAAATAGCAAATAAATAACTACAATATCAAATAAATAAATTAAAGAGATAGGGATAGAGAGATGAAAATGCTATTTTTACGAGGTTCGACAAACATGACAGTTTGTCTACGTCCCTGACTCTCAACAACTTGCTTAGAGTTTTCTACTATCATATCAAGATTATGGGCTTGACCGACTCCTTATACAATCCGGAGTGATTTCTTCTTAGGCACACTCACGCCTTTACAATAATCTTGAATCCGGCTTTATTACGCCTAACCACGGATTGTTTAGAATCTGGTGTCAACCTCATCTCTATTGGGTTGTTTGTGACTCCGGTGCTAACCTCACTTTTCAATAATTTTTTTTATGAAAATACAAGTGAACACTCACTCAAAGAATTACCTCTCAAAGAAATAATACAAGATAAACTTAGGTAATTTGAAAACAATTCACAAATGATGCTCTAGGAATAGCTCAAATAGATTTGAAAGTTATAGTTGAGTAAAAAAGAGCTCTTGCACTTAAAAACTGATTGGATATCAATATAAGTTCGTATTCTCTGTTTTTAAGTCAACAAACTTGGCTCTATTTAAAGGCATCTTCAAAAACTAGCTGTTTTCAACCGTTGGTATCTTGCTACCAAAATTTTGGTCGATCAGAAATAATTTTAGTCGACCAAAAAACTAGCTGTTAGAGTCCGATACGCCAGTTCAGTCCCAACGACCATTTTTTGCCTTTATTTTGGTTAATTAAGCCTGGTCGACCAAAATTAGTTTTTTGTTTCTTTGAACTAATTTGGTCGTTTTTCCTTTTTCAAAACATTTTTAACTTTAGGAAAATATACTTTTGAGAATATTTGAGCTAGGTTAGAAATGATATTTATTTTCAAACAATCAATAGATTTAAAGTTTAGCTAATTTTTTGAAGATTTGTTTGAAAAATCATTTGAGAGATTTTTTTTTGAGCCATATCAAAGAGAATATTTTGTTCAATACAATAAATCAAGTACAAGACTAGGAAATAAATTTTAACCTATTTAGACTTGGTCTTGAATCTTGATTCTTCACATTCATCTTCATCATTCGAGGTTTTTCAATGATGCTCTATTCTTGAGAACTTCATTTCTTGAGTTTTATCAATTTCTTTTTCAACTTCATAACTACAAACTCAAGCCAGTTATTAGTAACTAAATCACATGTTGAAAGCCACATAGTCAACAATCTCCCCCTTTTTTATGATGATAAACATTGATTTTTGAGATAAAAATAATGATACATTTTAATTAGCATACATGATCTTACCATTATTTTTAGAAACTCTCTCTCAACATATACATGGAAGAAAAAAAATTCTTCCCTTTTTAAACTTAAATTATGCATACATTAAGCAACAAAAATCATGAATATTTCTCCTTCTTTGAAATCAGCAAAAAGAATTGAAAGCACCAAGAGAAATATACCATACATAAGCATAGTGAGAATAATAAGTCACAAAAGATTGACATAAGTCTCACACAAGATTCTATCATCCATAATAAGAAGACATACAAAAAGAGTTCCAAATGTTCAAAAATAACGTACTAACGTATCATAAAAGACTAACACATCATAAAAGAACATGCAAAGCATAAGTAAATAAGCAAGAGAGGAAGACTCTAGGATGGAGGAAGATTTTTCCCTTGACGCATATAGTTCCACATCTCTTGTTAGTGCTCAAAGAGGCGATCAAATTGTGCTTGTTGAGGGTCTTGAAGAATTTGAATTTGCCTACCATATTCTTCCTTGAATGCATTAAATTCCACAACAAGAGTGTCTAAACATGCATTCATAAGTTGAAATGTTTCTTCAAAGTTAAAAGTAGGAGGAGTTGTATGAGTAGTAGATGGGTCACCTTCCTCATTATCACCATAATCATGAGTCTCAATGGGTACACTAGGATCACCGGGCTTTTCGGGCTTCTAGTATGACTAAGTACCGTTGGTCTCATTAAAAAACTAATGCATGTGCTCGATGGCAGTGCTATCATAAGGAGACATTGATTTTTCCTTGACGGACTCATCATGAAGAGGAATTTCAAAATGATCAAAGATTCGAATAAGCACCATTCCATAAGGAAGATACCCTGCCTTCTTAGAATTAGCTTCCCTCATTTGGGTCATAAGGATATATCCTAAATTTATAGCTTTCCCCATGAGTATAGAGTTAATCAAGAAAATATCAAGAGGATGGATTATCTCTCTATAGCCAGTACGAGGAAGAATGTTGTAGGTGATATAGTGGTGAAGGAGTCTACTATGAACATTCAAATGATTAGCGGTATAATTTGGATAATAATTGCCATCCCTAGTTAGATTCTTCAAAGTTGTCACCGCATCAAAATCTCCCATAAGATCAATTGGACGACTACCTTCATTGGGTATTTCTAGAATAGCACAAAGATCACTCACATTTATATCAATAACCTTTCCTTTAAGAGTACAAGTAATTCCATGAACTTAACTCTTTAGGTTTATAGAAGTATAAAAACCTTTTATTAACCTAGGGTAAGTAAATCCATTAATGCTAGAAAAGGAAACCCAACCCATCCTATGAAATATATGTCTCTAACCTACCAGTTTTTCCATAGCTACCCCATCTATACTTCTTCCATTCACTAAAGCCCTCTTAGTAAAATTATTTTAGAAATCGTCAATAATTCTAGGATTAGTGAAAAGAGGAGTGTCAAACCTTGATTTTAATCGCCTTTCTTCTTCTTCTTCTTTGATGACATTCTTCCCTGACCTCTTATTGGCACCAACTTTGAATGGCATGATGACTTAATCACGGATTTGAGCAAGAGAGAGAGAGAGATAGAATAGGTAGATTGATCACAAAATTGGAAGGAGCAGAACTGGTTTAGTGGGATAAAGGATGAAATTTTGAAGAAATTGGAGTGAAAACTCATAGAATTCAAGATTAGAAGTAAATGTGATAATGGTTTAGGGTTTTCGTTTAGGGGATAGGAGTTTCGAGTGAGAAGGATGAGAGAAAAACAAAGAAAAGACCATAAAAAAAAAACTGTCTCGGGTTGGGCTTAGAAAACGGGTGACGAACGGTTTTGGTCGACCAATTTTAATTTTGGTCGACCAAATTTAATTTTGGTCGACCAAAATCTGAAAATCAGCAAAATAGCACAGCTTCGCATGTCTAAAGTAACCATCAGTTTTGGTTGACCAAACGTGATCGACCAAAATCTGAAAAGTTTCAGATTTGGTGANTCAATTTAGAATTTCAAATTTGGTCAAATAAAATGAGAAGGGATAAAGATTAAAAAAAAAGCATGACAAAGTATAATCAGGAAATTTCATCAAAATCAAGTATGCCAAGTTCTCCTCTAATCATACAAAATCGTTCTTCACCAAAAAGTTTTGTAAAAATGTCTGCTAATTGTTTTTCAGTGGAGACAAATTCAAGAGAAACATCACCTTTTTGCATGTGATCACGAAGGAAATAGTGTCTTATATCAATGTTCTTAGCTCATGAATGTAAAATAGAATTTTTAGATAAGCTGATAGCACTAGTGTTATCACATTTAATAGGCACATGTGCAAATTTTATACCAAAATCTAAAAATGTTTATTTCATCCAAAGAATTTGTGTACAACAACTAGCCGCAGATAAATACTCCGCTTCGGTGGTAGAAAGAGCAACTGAATTTTGTTTCTTGCTAAACCAAGAAACTAGTGAGTATCCCAAAAAGTGACAAGTACCACTTATGCTCTTTCGATCGATTTTGCACCAGACAAAATCCGCATCCGAATAACTTGAGATATCAAAGTGTGTGCTTTTAGGATACCATAATCCTATATTCATAGTGTCATGCAAATATTTTAAAATACGTTTAACTGCACTAAGATGGGATTCTTTAGGATTAGATTGATATCTAGCACATAGAAAACACTAAACATGATATCCGGTCTACTAGCGGCAAGATAAAGTAAGGATCTGATCATACCTCGATATTTAGTAATATCTACCATTTTACAGTTTTCATCTTTATCAAGCTTGATTGATGAGCTCATTGGTGTCTTCATTGGTTTTGAATGCTCAAGATCAAACTTCTTGAATAGCTCTTTGATGTACTTTGCTTGATTGATGAAGATTCCTTCTTTGGATTGTTTTAGTTGAAGCCCAAAAAAGAAGTTCAATTCTCCCATCATACTCATTTCAAATCCACTATGCATGCACTTAGAAAATTTTTCACAGAGATAAACATTAGTGGCTCCAAATATAATATCGTTAACATAGATTTGCACAATTATCATGTCTACCCCTTTCTTCTTAATAAAAAAAGTAGTATCCGTTTCTTTCATTGAAAACTTATTTGAGATCAAAAAGTTTTTTTAATCTATCATACCAAGCTCTACGAGTTTGTTTTAGACCATATAAAGCCTTTTTCAATTTGTAAACATGATCTGAATACTTATGATTTTGAAAATCGGGGGGTTGGGCTACATAAACTTCTTTTAAAATGTATCCATTTAAAAATGCGCTCTTAACATCCATTTGGTAAAGAATAAAATTCTTATGGTATACAAATACTAAGAGCATTCTAATGGATTCTAATCTTGCTATGGGTGCAAAGGTTTCTTTATAATCGATACCTTCTTCTTGATTGAAACTTTAGGTTACTAATCTAGCCTTGTTTCGCACAATAACCCCATGCTCATCTAATTTATTTCTAAAGACCCATTTAGTTCCAATAACCGAATGATCACTAGGTCTTGGAACTAATTCCCATACATCACTTCTTTCAAATTGATTTAGCTCCTCTTGCATTGCTAAAATTCAAAATTCATCTTTTTCGGCATCTTTAAAATTTTTAGGTCCAATTTGAGAAAGGAAAGCTAAGTTGTTGTAAATATTTCTAAGTGATGCTCTAGTTGTGACACCTTGTAAGGAATTACCTAGAATTTGGTCTTTAGGATGAGCATGACTAAATTTTAAATCTTGAAGAATAGTTATAATATTACCATTGTCATATTTTTCTTCCTTAAGTCTTTTGTCTTGTTGTAATTGGATGTCCTCTTCTTCATTTGATCTTTCATTTGACACTTAATTCATTTAAGATTTGTTCCAAACCTACAACATCATTATCATCTATATTTCTCTCCTCATGGAGAGTGTTAGACTCATAAAAAACAACATACATAGATTCTTCTACTATCAATGTTCTTTTATTGAAAACTCTATAAGCTTTACTAGTAGTAGAATATCCAAGAAAAATACCAATATCGGATTTTGAATCAAATTTTCCCAAATTATTTTCAGTATTCAAAATAAAACATATACAACCAAAAACTTTTAAATAACCAATGTTGGGTTTTCTACCTTTCCAAAGCTCATAAGATGTCTTGTTCAAGATTGGCATTATCATAACTCTATTCGCAATATAACAAGCGGTACTTACTGCTTCAGCCTTAAAATATTTTGGCAAACTATTTTTATTTATCATGCTTCGTGCCATTTCTTGTAGGGTTCTATTCTTTCTTTCTACAACTCCATTTTGTTGTGGAGTCCTAAGAGCGGAAAAATTGTGATCAAAATCATTTTATAGCAAAAAGCTTCTATTTAATCATTTTCAAACTCACCACCATGATCACTTCTAATCGATGTGATGGTGTAGCCTTTTTCATTTTGCACTTTCTTACAAAAAATAGTAAGTACATTTAAAATATCATTTTTATGAGCAATAAATAGAACCCAAGTTAATCTTGAAAAATCATCAACTATCATAAAGGCATAATGTTTTCTACCAAGACTAACTACTCTTGATGGTCCAAATAGATCAATGTGAAGTAGTTGCAAGGGTCTAGAAGTAGTAATGATATTTTTGGATTTAAAAAAGCTTTTTCTTTATTTTCCAAATTGGCATGCATCACACACCTTGTCTTTTTCAAAAAGTAAACTTGGTAAATGACTAACATGGTTTTTCTTTGAAAGCTTAGAAATAGTATTCATACTAGCATGTCCAAGTCTTCTATGCCATAGCCAAGAATTATTTTTTAAAGTCGAAAAATATTTATCTTGACTAAAATATTTTTCAATATCAATAGTGTAAATATTATCTTTTTTCCCCTTCAAAAATAATTTCTTTTGAACAAGTATCCTCAATCAAGCATTTGGAAGGCTAAAAAATGATTCTATAACCTTTATCACAAAATTGACTTATACTAAGCAAATTGTGTTTAAGACTATCAACAAGTAAAATATTTTTTATAATAGGTGAGGATGTAGTACTAATGTTATCTACACCCAGAATCTTGCCTTTAGTATTGTTTCCAAATGTGACATGTCCTCCACTTCTTTTTGTGAATAATGATAGCAATGAGTAGTTTCCAGTCATGTGTTTGGAGCAACCACTATCCAAGAACCAAAAGTTCTTCTTCTTTTGTACCTACAAGTAAGAATGAAACTTTAATTTTTGGTACCCATACTAATTTGGGTCCTTGAGTGTTAATTCTAGATTCTTTTGGTACCTAAGCTAATTTTCCACCAAAATATGCATTTTTCTTTACAAATGATGAAAAACTAGTATATCCATCTTGATTGCAATAAATATAAGTGTGCTTTGTGTCACTTGTACTAGATTTCATGAAATAGTTCTTGAGGTATTTTTATTTTATAGAAGATTTGTATCCAATACTTCCTTTGTCAAAAACACATTTTTGTTCACCAAGCATCATATCAAAGTTTTTCTTTTCATTTGTAAATTTGTGAACAATTTTAGTTAAGTCAAAACTATTGTCATTTAAGGAAGTGTTTTCTGTTGATAAAATATCACAATTACTACAAGGTAATTTTCTTTCCTTTTCTTTGGTAAGCTTTTCAACTATTTTTGACAAACTAAGAATTTCTTTTTTAAGAGCATTGTCCTTGAAAATGAGTTTTTCATAATTTTTGCGTAAATCATTGAAATCACTCAACAAGTTTTCATATGATAAATCACAATTACTATCACTAAACTCACTACTAGTATCACTAAAATTATGAAATTTACTTTTAGGTTCAAGTGAGCTTACCCCATTTTATATTGCCATGAAGCACATATTGGCAATTTCTTCTTGTTCTTCTCTATTGGACTCTTCTTCTTCACTATCATCCCAAGTGGCTTTTATTGCCTTCTTCTTCATTTTTCTTCTCAAAGGACATTCATTTTTCATATATCCCGGCTTCTTACATTCAAAGCAGGTGATAGGATCATCATTCATTTTCTTCTCTCGGAAGTCATTGCCTTTGATGTTCTTCTTGAAATTCTTCTTTTTGAAATTTAAGTACTTCTTGTACCTTTTAGTAAGTAAGGTAATGCCTTCTAGCTCACTATCCACGAATTCTTCTTCTTCCTCATTGCTTTCTTGTAAGGCGGCTTTAAGAGTAATTCTTTTCTTTTTCTTTTCTTCTCCTTCATCTTCATTAGTTTCTTTCATAAGGACTTTATGGGTCATGGGGGAACCCATAAGTTCTTCAAGAGTAAGTTTACTAAGGTCCTTTGCTTCTTGAATAGCTATCAACTTGCTTCTATATGCTCGAGGGAGGCTTCTAAGAATCTTACTCACAAACTCACCATTTGGAAAGGTTTTTCCTAAAGTACCAAGAGAGTTAATGATGGAGGTAAATCTAGTAAACATTTGAGAAATAGATTCATCTTTTTCCATTTTGAATAACACATAGTTTCTTGTGAAAATATTAATTCTAGTTTCCTTCATGGAATTAGTTCCTTGATATGATACTTCAAGCATATTCCACAATTCATGAGTATCTTTAGTTTTTTTAAAATTATTATATACGTTCCTATCTAGACCATACATAAGAATGTTTCTAGCTTTTCGATTTTTGGTAAAAGACATTTTATCCTTTTCATCATATTCCTCAATATCTTTTTCTACTTCAACTCTATTAACAATCTTTATCATTTTTAATGGACCTCTTGTGACAATATATCATAAATCAAAATCTATGGATCTAAGATATGTGTTCATACGACTTTTCTAATAGTTAAAATCACTTCCATTAAAGAAGGGTGGTTTGGAAGGTGAGAACCCTTCATATTGAAAAGAAAAGTTATTTGGATTAGCCATCTCAAAAACGGTTAAGTTTTTGAAAATTGAGCACCAAGCTCTGATACCAATTGTTGTCCCAAGAATAGCTAACCCAAGAGATGGGGTGGATTGGGTTTTTGAGACTTTTACAAACTTTTTGAATAAAGTAATAAGATTGAGCAAATAATGAATGGAGTAAGTAAAAATAGTAAATAAATAACCATAATATCAAAGTAAATAAATTAAAGAGATAAGGATAGAGAGATACAAACGTTATTTTTACGAGGTTCAACAAATATGACGGTTTGCCTACATCCCCAGCTCTCTGCAACTTGCTTAGGGCTTTCCACTATCGAATCAAGATTATGGGCTTGATCGATCCCTTGTACAATCCGGAGTGATTTCTTCTTAGGTACCACCACGCTTTTATAATAGTCTTGAATCCGGCTCTATTATGCCTAACCATGGATTGTTTAGAATTTGGTGTCAACCTCACCTATACTGGGTTGTTTATGACTCTGATGCTAACCTCACCTCTCAATAATGTTTTTATGAAAATACAAGTGAACACTCACTTAAAGAATCACCTCTCAAAGAAATAATACAAGATAAGCTTAGGTGATTTGAAAACAATGCACAAATGATGCTCTAGGAATGACTCAAATAGATTTGAAAGTTATAGTTGAGTAAAAAAGAGCTCTTGCACTTAGAAACTGGTTAGGTATCAATATAGGTTCGTATTCTCTGTTTTTAAGTCAACAAACTTGGCTCTATTTAAAGGCATCTTCAAAAACTAGCCGTTTCGACCGTTGGTATCTTGCTACCAAAATTTTGATCGACCAGAAATAATTTTAGTCGACCAAAAAACTAATCGTTGGAGTCCGATACGCCAGTTCAGCTCCAACGGCCATGTTGGCCTTTATTTTGGTCGACTAAGTCAGAAACAAAAAAATTTTTGTTTCTTTGAAAAAATTTGGTCGTTCTTCCTTTTTCAAAACATTTTTAATTTTAGGAAAATGTACTTTTGAGAATATTTGGGCTAGATTAGAATGATATTTATTGTCAAACAATCAATAGATTTAAAAGTTTAGTTAATTCTTTGAAGATTTGTTTGAAAAATCATTTGAGAGATTTTTTTTTGAGCCATATCAAAGAGAATATTTTGTGCAATACAATTAATCAAGTACAAGACTACGAAATAAATTTTAATCTGTTTAGACTTAGTATTGAATCTTAATTCTTCACATTCATTTTCATCCTTCCAGGTTTTTCAATGATGCTCTATTTTTGAGAACTTTATTTCTTGAGTTTTATCAATTTCTTTTTCAACTTCATAAGTACAAACTCAAGCCAGTTATTAGTAACTAAATTACATGTTTGTTATTATCAAAATAAGATAAGATACAAAGCCATATAGGTCAATAAACTTGACCATTTTCCAATGAGAAATCAATACATATCTTTGAATGTCAAAATCTTTCTTTGTCCAATGTAATTTTAACATATCACATTTTCTTAATTGACCTCATATTATGCAATTATATGCATGATTTTGTTACTTAATATTTTAATTAAGAATTAATTATTAAAATTTTGTCAAACTTTAATACAAATAATGTAACACAAAATCCTAAAGATATCTATACAAAGATTAAAAAAAAAAAAAAAATTCCAAATAGAGCATTATTACTATTCCGTGAATGAAAAGACTACAAAAAGTGAGACTCTGGGTTGGACTAATTAAAAAAAAAAAATCGAAGATCTCGATATTTAATTTCTACTATTTATATGGGAACACAATCCTGGCAAAGAGACGAGCAAATTCGATTTTAGGTTATTTTAGATTATTAAACATAATAACCCTTTTTCAGATTTATCTTTTATGAGGTAAAAGGTCCTCTAGAAAAAATTAAACTCAAATTTTGACTTAAGTAGTTCTACTGCCACCCATTTTTTTTTTTTCCATCACACCTCTAATTAAATGATAAATCAATGAATATTTTTCTCACAAAAATATTCTTACGTAAAATAACATAAATATCTAAATATCATATTAGTTAAAACTTTATTTCTTACCACACACCCTCGAACACATTTAATAAAGCACTTAAATCAAAAAAACAAAATCAAACGACAATTTGATTGAATTCTTATATTTCATCATGGATAAACAAAACAAAATCAAATGACAATTTGATTGAATTCTTATTTTTCATCATGGATAAACAAATTTCAAATCACATTTATTTTGAAGAGACAAATCATCACTTCTATATTTTTAATTCTTGTAAATATTTAATAAATATTATAATCTAGGGTTTAGAAATAATAAATCAAGAGCCCCAAATTGAAACTTAGGAACCCTATATCCATGAATACTTTAAATAAAGAGGAAAATAAGAAAGACGCAAAAGAAAAAGAAAGATGGATATTTAAACCAAATCTTAAAGAGTTAATCACGTAAAAATACTCTCATTTTTAAATTTTTTGTTAAAAGAAATACCCTATATTTTGAACTTCTGCAAATTAACGATCTCACTTTTGAAATTTTGTAAATTAATACCCTCATATTTATAATTTCTACAAATTAATACCATCATTTTTAAATTATACAAATTAATACTCTGATATTTATGATTTCTACAAATTAACCCAACTTTTGTTTTCTTTGTATATTTATACTATAAGCAAATTAAAAGATGCAAATATATCTCACTAACTTAATAAAAATATTTAGATATTAGTATATTATCAGAAATTATTTTATAACTATTTTTTTTTGGTTAATTGCTAAAAAAACTCAATTTTTTTTACCTCTCATATTTCTTTTTTTTTTTTACAATTAATTATTTTTACCTCTCATTCTAATTTTTTTATTTTCTTTTTTTAAATGAAAAGTGAAATAAACTAAGTATAAATATTTTTCAGAAATTTTATTATTATTTAATAAGTTTTAATTAAGTTGATGATAGCTACAGTCATCTTCTTATTATTGAAATCAACTAATTAGATATTAAAGTCATAAATTTATAGGAATTTCAATATTAGGGCATTAATTTACCAGAATTTTAATTGTAAGATTATTAATTTGCATAATTCAAAAATGATGGTATTATTTTGTAGATATTTAAAAGTCATGATTTTTTTGGCAAAAAATTAAAAGTCAAGATATTTTATTATTCCAATATTAAATAACAACTTGCAATATCTAATTTCTTTATGAGAAAAGGAACAAAGAAAAACAAATTGATAGTTTTTAGTCTTTCAAATCTGAAAAAAAAATATTGTTAAAATTACAAAAGATTGAAGAAAAAGACTCCACATAGGTGTGGTTCTTCAAAGCTTATTGGAGATATGAGAAAAAAAAAATACTGAGTTTTTGTTGTCCAATTTTGGAATTGAAATACATTCCAAAGGTGTGAGAAAAGAAATTTTAATTTTAGTGAGGGATTAATTTAAAAGGGCTGGGGAGAGAAAAAAAAAAGGATAGAAATAGACGCACCATTTTGACTCTTTATAATGTGGGATTAGTGAGATTTGATAGAAAATTAAAAATTAAATGTTTAATAGTATTTATGAAAAAATATATATATATATATATATTTTTTTTTTTTTGGGCAAAAACACTAAACATCCTGGTTTTTTTCCTTTTGATATTATCTCAAATATATATTTGATTGAGTAAAGTAAACAATATATTGTTGTCTCAAGCTTAGTCTAACATTCATAACCACACTTTACCTCCCAAATTAAGGTTTAAGGCTCGAATCAACGAAAAGAAAAAAAAATTGTTTAACCTTTTCGAGTAAGCAATTCGTTTGGACTTCTTCAGCTTTTCAAAATATCATCCCTCTGTTTCTGTGTTCTCACATCAAGAATTCTTTGCACATGAAAAGATGTCAAAGGGGCAAAAATGTAGACCATAATAATATAACAGATAACTATGATAACTGCAAGTTGCTCTTCTCTTTTGCAGAAGAAGAAATTTGCTGCTTCCTTCTCTTAGTAACCGATTCTTATAAAAAATTTCACCCTAACGGATAATAAGGTCCTGATCTTCCTATCTGCCGCGCCCTTTTTTTTTTTTCCCTTCTTTTCTTTTTAATAATCGTTCTCAATGTTTGAACTCATTAATTAATTGATATTTTATTGATTAATTAATATGAGTTGTTATCAGATCTGATCTATTGCAACAGGAGTCAGATATTCTTAGAAAATTTCCATCTTGATATATGATTAATAGTAATGAATATATAATTTTTAGAATTAATTGTCAATATGTGGCAGGTTTAATTAGAGGATTTTAGCGGGCCAAAATATGTCTAAGGAGTGTCAATATATATAGATAATTTTCTGGTAATTGTTTAAAAAGTTATCAACTTTTTTACCAATTTTTTGACAAATTACATATTTTTGGAAAGATTTTGATTTTATTTATAATTAATGCCCTCTTTGATTTCAGCTTATTCACGTTGCAGAGACTAAGGAGCTTGAAATTTATCTATTAAATCTTAGTCATCTCAAAAGAAAGACATGTACTTTGAGAGAAAAATATTCACATTGCAGAGACTAAGGAGCTTGAAATTTATCTATTAAATCTTAGTCATCTCAAAAGAAAGACATGTACTTTGAGAGAAAAATCTACTACATGTGAGCTTTTAATTGTAAGGCTTAGAGTGTGTTATTGTAAGGCTTAGACTGTATTCCAAAACCATTTTGTGAGTGTTAGAGAATGTGAAAGTTCTCTAAGCATTTGTCTGAATGTATGTGTTTTTAGGAGGAATAATAATTCATTTTTGAGAGAAATTGAAGGTATTTTAGAAGTACAATGTTAACTAAGTCGAGGGAGCTCGCTAAACATATTACTTGAGAGAATATAATTGATTACGGTAATAAAAAAGAGGGTTATTTAAGTAGAGTTTGTATTATATTCTTTACGAATAATATTTATTTTTTTAGATGTGAATTTATTATTCTGTTGCAATATATGTAATAATTGTTGCAACATTTTTCACAGCCATGTTACAATATAATTAATTCATCTTCGTTTAATTAAATGATTAATTAATTATTTGGTAACATTAACTAGCAACAAAAAAATAAGATTCATGCACGTATACCTAGCATGCATCCCTAGCTCTGTTATTGCCTAGGGGAGGCACTCCTCTGTGGTGTCTATTTTTAATAATTAATTTTCCTAGCAAAAAAGCATGCATCCCTAGCTAATTCATTCCAGAAATTGGCACAATTATAGCAATTAATTACGAGACAAAAATTTTATCTGATCAACATTAATTTCTTCCACTTCACTATTTACAATTAAATTAATGACATGTTTTTCCAAATAAACCCCTAACCAAATTAATTAACTTGCAAATTATATAAACACCCCTTAAATTAAAGGTCGGTCAACCAGAGCAGAGACCGCTGCCACCGCCGCCGTCGCCACCGACATTATTACCGTCGTCCTCGTTAACATAGGCCGCCAAATTCAAGTACTCCGCCTCCGAAGCCGCCGCCGCCGAGCGGTCCCTCCACCTCGCCCGACATATCACACAGCTGGCCGACCTCCTCCCGGTGCTCCTTTTCCACGTCAGCAAGCACTCCTCGTGAATCGGGTTCCGGCAAGTCCCGCAGGCCACCACTCTCTCCTCCTTCCCCATCTCCTCCAGACAAACCGGACACGTCGTCCCGTCCTCGAACTCCGCCGCGGCCGCTGCTGCCGGAGAACTTCCCTTCGCCCGGTCAAAGAACAGCTGGTGGAACCTCCGGCGGAGCGCGGCGCCGGCGAGTGATTCCGGCAGGGTCGGGGCGGCGAGCAGGTGGTTGAGCTGGCATGGCCGGAGGGTCCTCCGGCGGAGGCAGGCGTTGTGGAGGGAGACGCCGAGGGCCCGGATGAGGACGAAGAGGATGTGCTTGCATGGGGTGGTCCGGTCTGGGCAGGTGCAGTAAGGGGTGGCGGATAAGGTGACAGAGTAGACGTTGGCGGTGGCGCCAAGGACGAAGAAGGTGGTGTCGCAGCGGTGGAGGAGGCGGAGGTCGTGGTGGAGGGCCCGGACCACGCGGTCGGCGAAGGGTTGAATCGGTGGACGGTAGTGTCGGCGGCGGCGGCGGTTCGGTGGCGGAGATGAGTTGGAGGCCACGGACTCCATTTCGGGTTTGGGAAAGAAAGAGAGAGAGAGAGAGAATAGTTGGCAGTTGCGACAGTTGAGATGGCGGTTGATAAGGATTAAAAATGAGTTTTATGGTTACGTGGGGGATAGGGGTGTGTTTGGTTTGGTCTAAGAAATTGGTAATGGGTTATTCGTTGGGTGAAATTGAGGGATACGTGAGGTATTGCGGGTGAGTAGAGGATTGGACAGACACATATGTATGATGTATGGAATGGATGGAGTACTTGGAGAAGCATGCTTTTTGACTATTACGTTCTTCTTCAATTCTAGGACATGTACTACCAAGTTTTTTTTTTTTATCGTCACGTCGGGTTTTGTACGTAAGCTAAGTCAAAACGACGATAACATTAAAAAACGACGTACAATTTGAAACGACAACGACATGTTAAAACGACAAATAGAACTTGAATCAGTGCACGCGACAATATGAGAGACACCACCAACACAAGACGAGTAAATAAACGACGAGAACATTAAATAAGGACGACAAAGAGAATAACATAAAACGACACGAAGTGGGAAAACGACATAGAAGCAACTGTTCTTTGATCCCTTTCCAGTCACTGTGAGTCTGTGACACTGGTGGCTTGAGGCCTTGAGCGGTGTGCCGAGAAGCACAGAAAGGAAGACTTAGTGAGAGAGACACGACAGAATAAATAATAAACGACACAAACAAAAAAACGACAATGAAAAGTGTACGACAAGAACATTAAATAACGACAACATAGAAAAATACTGATAGATGTTAGACGACAGCACAATCAAAATGAAAATTAAAAAGGAAAATTACATAACCACTTAATGGGATATTCACATTTTTGCTTTAAAGTTGGAGTTGATTTTAAATTTTTCTATAGTCAACATATAACTTATCAAAATTAGTAAGTGAAAAAACAATTCACTCTTTATGTTTACAATTTTTTAGGTTTAGGTTTAGGTTTAGGTTTAGGTTTCAATTCACTCATTTTGACCAGTTATATTGGTTCAAATTTGGACAGTAATTTTTTGAAAAGCATACTTTTTTTTTAAATATAATTTTTAAAAATTTTAGTTAAAAGAAATAATAATCCAAGAATACCTGATGCAATTTTCCGAATAAAATATTACTGACAGCAATACTAAAACGACAAAATAAAAAATAAACGACAACTAACGCGAAAACTAACACCAATTTGTTCACTAACCATTACCATTACCTTTTTCCAAGTGCCTACCAGACTCGCACTCTATCTGTAAACAAAGCAGGAACTCTCGCGTTCGTCGGTGAGTAGCCGAGTCCAGCCTATGTTGGGTTCCTTTGGAAACTCGTCCCAGCTTCCCAAGAAGGTATCATCTATTAATTCTTCTATACCTTATCACTACGCGCGCTCTCTCTCTCTGCTTCGTTATGTAATATTATTTTTTATTTTTTTGTCAAAATAGTATGGCCTCTGATCGAGTTGGGAAAGGGAAAGCTTTATTTTCTATATTTTCTTTCTTTTTTTTTTTTTTGGTAAGACGAAAACTTTATTTTCTTAACTGGGTTAAACACTATTTCGTTTTTACCGAAATGGGTTAATCAGAACTATCCGTTAGGTTGCCGAGAAAGTTGGAGCTACTGAAAACAAAGTGAATTTGCGGGGCTTCGGGTTTTTCTTGTCGTTTTTAGTTTCTGAAATATTCCAGTTCATATTCTGTTTTAGTTTTTGCAGCAAATGTATCACTTTTAGTTTCATTTATATCCCTCTTTTATACACTGAAAATATAGTTTTATCTCAATTTTTCACTCTAATGGGTATCATTAATCATTCAAAACAGCACCAAAATCAAGAGAGAGAATGGTTAGGGTCGGGTTTCAGGGCAGAGAACTTCATTCCAGGTCTTGTAATTGGTTTCATTCTTGGGTTGCTTTTTGATTTAAAAAAGCTCGATGGAAACCACACAAATAATGCGAAGAAGAAATGGTCGTCCAGCAAGCTCCAAACGCAGAGTTTGGTCTTAAAGAGTGGTGATCAGGAACTTAAAATGGTTGGTCTCTTTAGTGCTTCACTTCTTATTTTTTGTCTGGCTTTTTTTATTATATGTTTTCCTGACCATTATGTATGATCTGAGGCTCGAATTGGTGTCAGACTTGAGTTAATTTCATGTGTCATATCCTATGTTGTACCAATGTGGACTAAGATTTGTCTTTATATTATGGTAACGATGAGGAATAGAGAAAACAAAGAACACTTAGGACCTAGTATTTGTTCATAGTGAGGAAACATAATCAGCACTATACCATGTAAAGAATAAGATGAAGGGAGGGAATATAATCGAAGTTTATGATATTCATGTTTGCAGGACAGCTGTTGGCTGTACAGCTGTCGGCTGAAATTTTAAATTTTCTTGCAACCAAAGTTCATCAATAATTAGTCAATTTAGTTTCTTGGTCATCCTTACAAAAAAATTTCTGTTGTCTAGCTTATTTGGTCTAGTTAGTATGCTCCACTGTGGAGCAAGTAACTACTAACTTATCTTTTGTGAATCGCAAAAACTTCATTAGGTGGAATTGTTTGGTTCTGCTTGGGAGTTTATGCTTTGAGTTAACTTGGTGGATTGCTCATGCAGGTTCTGGTAGTTAGACAAGACCTAAAGATGAAAGCTGGAAAGATTGCATCTCAATGTGCCCGTAAGATATTTTTTGGTTTGGTTTTCTGCTTTGGGAATTATCTTTTAGTTTATACTGTTCCATCAACTGCCCTTTTTTCTTCCACTGGTTTTGTATTCATGATTTACTTTGCTGATCTGCGATCATTTGCTTAAATATTTCTTCGACAAACTTGCAGATGCTGCGACTGGCATGTATGCAGAACTTATGCAAAGGTGATTGTTACTGTTTTGTGGTCTTTGAGAATTGAGACTTACACTTAAGCGAGTTATGTTATCTTTGCCTCTCTCCCAGACCTCGCCCTCCTCTCTGTCCTTTTATCTCATTTCTCAAGTGCATTTTTTAAATTGGATAACCTTATTATGCCACCGAAAAACATTAGCCCAAAAAAGAAATGGAGAAGTAATTTTTTCCTCATGCTTATGGTCTCAAACCTTTTGAGCTTTACAATATTATATTGGTACTTCTGCATCATTTTACTTGCTGGAATGCATTTTACTGCTGATACCACCTATATTACATCGTCAGTGTGGCTGTTGTTCGTCTCGTCTGCTAAAAGTTGATTACTTTGTAGATTTTTTTCTACTTGGTTTCAGAAACAAAATATGAAAAAGTTTCTACTTATTATAACCCAAGGTTGATTTGAAACCTTGCTAGTCTAGTTTCCTTTCTTTTTTTTTGCCCCCTTCTTCTTTAACATCTAGACAGCACTTATCTAGCAAGTGTTCTGTAGTTTAATTCCTTACCATGATGCGTTTTTACCACATCTGCAGAATATAGCGACTATTGTATTTTACTACTTACAAATGATATTTCATACTTATTTCTTTCCATACTTATTGCAGTCGCCGATCCCTTTTAAGACAATGGGAGCAATGTGGGCAGGCAAAAATAGTCGTCACCTGCAAGAATCAACAAGAGATGTTAGTTTTCCCTTGAATATCTATTAAGAACTCATTTTTCTGCTGGTTGTAGGAGTTAGGTTTTTTGTTTTATCTTTCTAGGAATAAGCTGCAGGAAGAGGCTGATGGCATAGGTCTTCCTACTTTTGTTGTTGCCGATGCTGGGCGAACACAGGTATACATGTTTATTCAGAGAGGATATTTTGATATGCTAAGTCACCTTGAAGTAATTGAATTGCAAATGTTAGGATAGAGAAAAAAGTGTCTTGGAAATTCAAAAGAGTATTCTAGTTTTGGCTTTTTTGACTGAACAAACCATCTCAAGGTTGAAATGATTTGTCAGATAAATAGTTCTTAATGGTATAATATCCACATGGAGACACGCAGTGTGTGCTACTTTGTTATCCTTCTTTTGGAATTGGGAAGGGAGGAATTCTGAGCCTCTTCCTGTAGTAGAGGCCAGAGCTTTATTATAGAACCTTTTAGGGGTCTTCTTATGCTACGAGGAATGTTATAATTTTATGATGGTACAAACTCATGCATCTTTAGTTCTGACATGGAGACCATAACTTGTGGGAACATTTCAAACTCTTTTTGGATTATAACTAAACTCCTGGATTTACCAATTCTAGGCTTTTAAATGCTTGGGATGGCAGTATATATTGAGTGCATCTTGGTCTCGAACTAAGTTGGTCACAGCTGAAACAAGCAAGATGTTACATTACTGATTGGTTTTCAACTTTTCCTTTTTTCTTTCTGAAAAAGAAATTAAGGAAGAATCAGCACCAATTTGTTGACATGACATTTCCATAATTTTACCCAGATTTTGGCAGGCTCAAAAACTGTTCTGGCCATTGGACCTGGTATGCTGCTTTTTCTCTTTGCTGCAGACCCCTCCCCCCCCCCCCCCCTCTCTCTTATGTTAATTATTGTTTATCTATTTATTTAATTACCATATTTAACTTTGGCAGAGATCAATCTGGGTAATGAAACATACACATCACTGCCTCTATTGTGGTTGTGGTTGGCCTATTAATTGTTATGTTTAAACTCATTGCTGTTGTATGAGCAGGACCAAAAGCAATTATAGATTCAGTGACAGGGAAACAAGCCCTGCTTTGAAAATGATAAAGAAGAAACGAGGTCTATTTTCACTCTCCCAGGTGTTAGGTTGATTTCAGTGCAAGTACTGCGCCATCATTTTTAAATGGGAGAATAATATTTTTTAACTCCTAGGTGCGTTGTGGCCAAACTACAAGAAGTCTACATACCAACTTTCTTGTTTATTTTTAACTCTCTACTTCATTCTTTAGGAGGAAAGCTCGTTGGATCATTGTAATTTAGACATCTGTTGACAATGTAGAAGAGCTCGATTGTATCTTAAGCTTTTCCTCTAACCAAAGTAAATGGAAATTGTGGAAAATTTGTCTTTGATAGGTTAAGTTGTGACATTAGAGTTTCATTTATTTTTGGTCACATCCAAAGTGGTGTTAACAGAAGCAAAGCAATGAAAGATGACAACGTGTTTTGAGCTGCATAATTCTTTTGGCTTGAAGTTGGTTGCGGGTTTCTACTCTCAACTCTTCTGAACATGTATATTTGATGAAACTGGGACCTTTATGATGAAGTTGGACCAACAGGGTCGATGAGGGTGAGGCATAAAGTTTCGCTCGTTGTGACGAAAATTACATGGAAAATCGTAAGTTCTGTAACAAGCCTGCAGTTCTTCACCGTTTTCCCTCTCTCTCTCTCTCTCTCTTTTTCTTTTCATAATTTCTTGGAATATTTTTAAATCATACTGGAAGCACTTTTATATTTAACAAATTTCTCTCATTGTTTATCTCAATTCTACATGCACAGATACAAATTAGCTTGAAAAAGGAACAAAAACCCAATGTCTAGTCTTTGTTCCAACAATTAAGATGATGTATTCTTTTGTACACAACATACAAGTTACAACCAATGACAAACTTTTCTCTCCACTAAAACATTAGCTTTTTTTTTTTTCCCCCCCCCCCCCTTATAAAAAAAAAATTATACGCGATTTCTTCAATAGTATGCAAAGAAACAGAAGAGGAAGGGGGAAAAAAAAAAAATTGTAAGTTTGCTTTGTTGATCATAGTTCATGGTTCTTAGGCCGGGCAGAATTACATTTATGTTTAATTAATGCATGGAATTTAATAAGTATGTCCTTTCTTTGTAAATATGTGTTAAGAGCTTTTGAGAATTTTTGGTCCCCAGTTTATTTACATATAA
The DNA here is from genome assembly GCA_002914805.1 of Parasponia andersonii. Classification (NCBI taxonomy): domain Eukaryota; kingdom Viridiplantae; phylum Streptophyta; class Magnoliopsida; order Rosales; family Cannabaceae; genus Trema; species Trema andersonii. The sequence goes on from JXTB01000068.1 coordinate 451,283, forward strand.
AAGAAAAGGATAAAATGTTTTTTTTTTTTTTTTTTTCTTTTGTTGTGATGAAAGACGTCATTATATTAAATAAAATTAAAGGAGAAAGGGATCTCAAAGTCAAAACTGGGTGAGTTACCACAAACTCGATGGAATCTATAGTGCTGAGGGCATCAACCTTACCTTGATTATGGATAATGGAACCCTGTAAGATTAAAAGATGTCACCAAAATGTACATTGATCAATCTGTGGAGTCAATAATAATAATAATAATAATAAAAAAAACAAATAATCCAATGACCTTTTCAGTAATTTTACCAAAACCAAAACGCAAAAACCTCGCTAAAGCCCTAACCCCTTACTCCCCAATTTTGTACTCTGTGATTCCCCTATTACATTTTACATTTTACATTTCACTTAGCCCTAACGTTCTCTCCTCTGCTCTCTCTCCAATGGCTGCTCGCCTTCGATCTCTGTCAAAGCCAGCATTCTCTCTATGCAAATCCGCCATATCGAAACCCTCTCTTAACGCCAGACCCACGCCTTCCCTCACCAGCGGCGTCCGCTCCTCTCTCACTGTTTCCAGGCAAGCAAAGCTCTTTCTTTTCTCCTCTAATAGTATCATTGTAGTCGAATTCTGAACACAAACCCCATTTTCTCAATTGGGTTCTTCTAAACTAGCTCAAATTTTATTCATTTCATAATTTTGGAACTTTGAATTCAGGTCGTTTGCTCAATTGGGTTGTGTTCAATCTCTGCTTCCTCTTCACACAGCGGTTTCTTCTGCCCGGCTCACCTCGTGTCTCGGCATCGATTCGACGATCTCAAGGTCTTTGTCTCAGGGTATGCTCTGCAGTGCAAACCCTGGAGTTTGATATCTCTAAGGTTTTACTCTAATTATTTGATAAATTGGATTTTTTTTTTTTTTCTGTTTTTTAGTTCTTTGATATGATTGTTGTTTGCTGTTTGTACTAATCTTAGTCTAATAGATTAATTGATACTTTCAAATACGTGATTGTAAAAGTATCAACTCGCCATTTTGTGCGTTTTTGTTTGGTAAATTTACGTGCGTAGGCTCTCCAATTTCTTGCAATTAATTTTTAAACTATGTTTGTTAAGAGGAGAGAAGATAGGAAGGAATGGGAGTCATCTAAATTGAGGAGATAAGTAGAGAGGAAGGGAGCTTCCTTGTCTGTATTTGGTATGAGAGGAAGGAGGAATTCTATCCAATTGTGTTGGGATTATATAAATTAGCCCAAACTTGGGATCTGAAATCTATAGTCTAATCCTTTCCCTCCTAAATCCCTTCCTACCAAACAATCACCTTATCCCAATTCCATCCCCTAATCCGTCCTTCCTTCTTCCTCCTACCAAACACACTCTTATATAAGGAAGTGGCTCTTTGTTCATTGGGGGAAAAAAAGCACAATTTTAGCTTTTGAGTTTGAATTATCTTAGTATTGAGAGAAAAGAGCAAATTTGCTTCTGATAAATTAAGCATGTAGAGTACCTATTTTTGCACGTTTCTCTACTTAGTCAAATTCATTCACATAATATGAAGCATTAGGCATTGTACCTGATCTTTCGTATTAACTTCCACTTCCTGCATCTTGTTGAACATTTACGGGAACATAGAACATAAAGTTATCCACCATGCTGTGATTAATAGTAGTGTCATGGTATGTATTCATTAAACAATTGTAGTGGATTTCCGGGATACAACTTGAATTTTGAACTCAAGAGATCTAAAATTGCCATTACTCTTCTTGTAAGAATGTTAGTCAAGGCCAACACCGAAGGGATTTAGCTTGATTTACACATTTTATTTTTCTTTCATTCGGGCAATTTGGTTTATGAACAATTGGCCATCACTCTTTGTGTCTCTAAAATAGAGAGGAATTACTGAGGAAATCAATCGTCTGCTTTGAGGGTTATCTCACGGTACATGCAGTAGTATTCACAATTTTCTTCCTGTCTTTCTCTGATAGAATATGTTGCAAAATTCTAAAAAATACAAATTTGTACCACTTTTCTTCTCAAAAGACAAAAGCACTACTAATCTACTATTGCTGGGATTTTTTTCAATCAAATGCCTTGCATTATGTGATTAATTGGCACCAGCTATAGAAAGCTCCAAACTAGATAGACCTGGGACAGAAGAATGCGTTGGGCCAGTTTTGGACCATGTAGGTGAACCCTAAGATGGGTTAAAAATAGAAGGGTGCAACCAGAGGTGTTAAAAATGTTACAGCTTGCTGCTAGGTAAAAGGGGAAAAATTTCTTAAGGTCCCCCTCTACCCTTAAAATCTTTTGAAGAAAAAGAAATTAACCGATTGACCATTTACCAACAGATAATGGATTGTAAAGACCTTTCCTGTATTACATATGACCAGTTTGGTATTCTAGAATGAGGAGTTAGCAGTGCTGTTGTTGGTAACTCGGTAATATTAATGTGTTATCCAAAGAAAATTAGACCTCTTGTTGTCGTTTTGTCATGTAAACTAAACTGACGCGACAGTGGAAAGTTGGTAGACCTTTTGTGACTTGCAAGCTACACTCGGAAAATTTGCTTGTTATAGTTGTTCATTGGAAGAACGGAGTGGGATACTTTGCAATTATTCTTCAATCATTGATAGATATAGGATGTGGTATTACTCTTATGTATTGTAACGTCTATATAGTCCTCTGTTTGGGAAAAGGTTTATATCATACTTCTATATTTGTGGAATTTTTCACTGGTTTTCGCTAGAAGGTTTATTGGTTTCACAAATTTCACTTCAGAACTTTCTATTCTAGAGATGGATGGGCTCTACTAATTTCTCACTTGGAAATGCTCAATTTATACTGTGTTTTAAAGATGATCCCGAACAATTAATAGCTTTCTTGTTGACGCAATGATCTGAAGAGACCTGTGTTACGATAATATTGCTGAATGTGAATTGATTACGTTTATGCTGCTTTTTCAGAATTGGGTCTCAGTGTGCCTCGATAAGGGATTGCAGTTAGCAGAAGATAGAGGTTGGTAGATCCCAGAGTTAATGCTTCTCTTGTTGGATGTCCTTTTCATCATCTCTTGGAATTGTTTTTAATGGTCCTGCGAGCCGGGGATAGAGCTGCAAGAATTCAAATCTCTAATTCATCTTGTAGCTACAATTGCTGGAGTTTCTTTCATACTACATTTGATTTCGTTTCAATTCTCTCCTTAGCATCAATATAAAATCTTATTTCCTGAGTTTCCCATTTCAGTTTTTTTTTGGCTTATGGATTAAGGGTATTGAAATTTGGTTGCCTTCTAGGTTCCATTAATACAGGATCTTTGTTGATCCGAGTGATTCGATTACTCACGTCAAATTTACCCTTCATCTTCAATATATGGGACACCTTCATGCATGCAGGGATCCATGTATGTGAAAGATTTGCTAAAATGCATATCTGCCACTTGTCAAACTTAGCCATTTTCATCAGATAATATTCAACAACAAAAAAAAAAAGAGAAAAGGATAATGTTAAGAAAATAGATACATGCAATACTACTTTGTAAGCAATTCTCAGGGCGCGTGAGGAAGTGGGAAGGGTGACAAGATAAAGAGTGTCCAATGTCTCTCATTTCTTGGCCTCAGCGCCTTTTGTCTTCACAAGAACAATACACTGTCACGTGTGACTCTCTCCTTTGCCACAGTCCTTTGCAGTTTGATCACTATGTTTCTCCATCTACAACTCAATTTTCTACTCTTTTATATGCATAGAACGATCTCTTTAATGGTTTCTCCATCTACAACCCAATTTTCCATTCATTTATATGTATAGAACGATCTCTTTTATGATTTATAGGAAAAATTTAAGAATAGGCAAGAGGAAATCGAATTAGGTTTTGATACTAACTAGTATAGAATAAGATGAGAATTTAGAAATAGAATAAGTAGAAGAGCAATGGATAAGTAGAAGAGCAATGGATGATAAATAGAAGAGCAATGGATAAGTGGAAGAGCAATGGATGATAAAATTTAAGTAGAAATAGATAAAACGGTAGAAAAATAATAAAGAATCAAGATAAGAATTAAAAGAGAAAGAACAAAACTCATTAATCACTCAATATTTATTTATAATCTGAAAAATAATTACATAGTTAAATTTATTTATAGATAAGAAATTGGATGCAATTAAGAAAGTAGACAAATTTTAGAAACTGATAAAAGCGGGTAACATAAAACTACTTACTACTTAAATTTGTTCATAGGAAAAACCTTTACAATGTGAGCTCGATTTGGATTTAGGTGTTCATACTTTTGTGGCAATATTTTAAAGATAGTGATGACTCCTCCAATATTAATTAGCAACAATGAAAATTTTGACAACTCAAATATTAATTAGCAGCAATTGAAATTTGACGTATGATTATACTTTAATCCCAGTTGTGATATATAGCCGTGCGAAATGCTAACTCCCATGAAATCCAAACGTTTAGTTCAAATTTATTGAAGTAATTGATAATTGTTGTTGTTATATCATTTCTGTTGTTTTTTTCCTCCACAAAACGTTCTGTCCATCACTAGAACTCTAGATTTTCTGTCTAAAAGAGAAATTATGGTCTAGTGAGTTGTCTTTTATTTTCACATATTGTAGTTTGATAGATGGAGATTTTGTGAGTTTCTAACTTTTACTAGCTAATTTTTGTTACTTAAAAACTATTATCACTTTCACTTAAAAATAAAAACGAAAAAGAAGAAGACAATAAAGAAACACAGTGCAAGAAGAAAAAAGTAAAGAAGCAAAGTGCTTGATTTGTTTGGTATGTACCACATCTTGGATGAAAGCTTATTGGGGATTGTGGAGTATAACTATATAATATTTGGTTAATAATATGATAAGAAAAGCTTGTTGCTTAATTTGGACAATCAATGGTTACCATGTTAGAGCAATTAAGGTAAAGCTTTAATTTATAAAAAGGGCTGCCAAGTCATTGTCAGCCAAGGGAGAATGTGGAAACTGGAAAGGAGACAAGGCCTTTTGCAATGAGCATGGGAGCTTTTTTTTTCCTGTTGACAAGACGTTAGTCATTAGGCATGGGAGTTATATATGTTTCTCCTCCATGCATGGAAGCCCATCTATGCTGGTTGGTTCAATATTCAGAGAATATATATGCTTAATTATGAAGGTGTTATGATACATACATTTATATACATATTTGACCATATCATTGTACTTCGTTTCCATTATCATGCTTTTCTTTAATTTTAATCATTTAATTGCGTAGTGGCATTAGAGAATGTGCGAGTATTCTCAAATATTTAGGGACACCAAATTGTATTCACTTTTATAAATATTTCATGCTCATTTAAAAAAAAAAAATTATGTAACAATTTGTAGTTAAAAATCAAGTGCTACATCTAAAAGATTGTGATTCCTCATTTTAGAAAATGCTCTACCGAAAAGCAATTACATTAGTAGCTTTTAATATTTTTAGTTTTCCGAATATCATTTATTGTTTAAAATGATATAAATATCTAAGTTTTTGTAATACTTCAATTTCCAAACTCAACTCATCTTTTATATATGCCCGTATGTATGGATCATATTGTTAGCCAAAGTGTGTATATTAGAATTACAAAATAACAAGAACAATACCATAGGGCACTCAAATTACAAGGAATCGAGGCTTGTGTATCACACAATCTTCTTAAAATCTTCTTAAAAGATATTTGTTTCCTCTTGATTAGTGCTTGAAGTAGTTAGGTGTCCGCATTTCAGGATACAATAATTAATAGGTGACGATTATTGCACTACAAGCTTTACTCCTATAAATTGAAAGAAAATATCTAAATTTAATCATACTGAAGCCTATACTCTAGAGAATTTTAAGAATAAAGGAAAGACAAGAGAAAGAATTCTATTATGAAAGATTTTTTTCTCAGTGTATATTCTTGAAAGAAGGATGAGTCAATTTATAGGCTTTATATGAAAACTGTTACAAATTTAGAATTAACTAAGATTTAATTCTAAATAAAATATTTTACATAAAACTTTTAAGTGTTTTGAAACCAATCAGTATTCTAAACAATTTTGATCTAAACCAAATTAAATTTTGTAACTCATCAAAAATGTTTTACACAAAAATATTTAAGTATAAAATTGACATGTTTTCTTAAACAAATTAATTTATACTAGATCAAACTTTATAATTCTAAAATAAATTTGACAATTCTAAATCTGGTCTGACAATTTCATTTTTCTAACTCGTATATAACTGACATATTTTCTTAAATAAATTTAATTTATATTAAATTAAATTTTGTAACTCTAAAATAAATTTTACAGTTCCAAATCTAATCTGAAAATTTCATCTTTCTCGCATATATATATATATATATATGTGTGTGTGAGATTAGTGATTTTGTGATTAGTGATTTTTTTGGGTGGAAAAAAAAAATACAGGAAGCTTCCACGAGTTCTATTTTCCGATCATGCATTGGTACCCCATAAGTTTGCAACTGCAAAAGCTACATTTTTTTTTTTCCTAATTATTAATGGTTATGGCTTTTTTGTGCTCCAGAGATGTCTGTGGCTTTGGTTGTGATTGTGGTTCCGCAATTTGCACTATGGATCTATGTGAATATATTTTCTAATAGAAAAAGATAATATCAATATAGATGACTATATAAATAATCTTAGAGGCTAAGAAAAATGGACCCAGACTTAAAAAAAAAAAAACAAAAATCATTTTCGCATATTATATATAGCTGCTCTGCATAACTGCAGGTCTGCAGCCTTTAGCAAAATTGTTTAATTATGTCATAAATCATAATACATGTTCTAAGTGACTACATAAGCACCTAATATTGTGTAATAAGACTTGTCCAAAGTGATAAAACACATTTGTTCATAAACAACTAATAAAGAGTCATGTGACCACCGCAAACTTTGCTTCCACTCCCAGTTTTATATAATGTTTTTCAGAATACATTAATATATATATAAATATATAGTAATTAGTATTCGAAATTATTGATCAGTTCTGTTTTTCGGCTTGATATTTATTATTTTATTATTGATCTTTGTTCTGTTGCAAAAGATCCCGGTTATAGGATATGAATGGAACTGGATTATTTAATAAAGGAGCAAAATAGGAGATCAGTAAGAAATAATAGATAATAACCAATAATGTATATATGCTAATAGCAAATGATTCACTTATAAATAAACCTTTGGATCAGCGTTGCCTAGGATCAGGCATACATTGCCCCGTGAACTTCAAACATTTTCAACTCTAGTCTCTAGTTAATCACCAAATGAATAAATTATCATCACGAAGAAATCTCTCTCCAAACAGAAATATTTTCTAGGAAAGAGTAAAAATATATCAATAACTTGTTTACCAGTTTTTTTTAATTTTTTTTATTCCATATATAAGTCACTAGCTAGACACGTCTTTGGTGGGACTGACTTTTTTTTTTTGTCAATCAAAAAAACTTGTCCAATTTACTGTCAAATTTTTTATACTACAACTAGCGGAAGACAATCACAATCAGTTTAAAATTTAAATACAAAGAATATTAAAGTAAAATAAGTAACAACTAGGTTTCTAAGTTTTTATACGTGGTTAGCATTCATTGGACAAACAATTTTGATTCCAATATGTTTTGATCACCGAAGTGCTATATTATGGTGTAAGTGGACAGAAATTCATGAGAGATAGATCGAATGGTCAGGTAACAGAAAGATGATCTCTATTATTTATTTATTTATTTTTTTTTGACTTTGAACTTGCTATTAGATGTGAATTGTTAGTTTCATCAAAAGCTAAGATCCACTTAAGTATTGATTTTCATTTTCCATTCAATTTTATTTCAAAACCAAAATTTTAGAGAAAAAAGTTGGATTATAAAAACTCTTCTTATTCCCCACCACTCCAAGTCTCCATGAGAATAAGAAAGTAAAGACCAAAAACCAATTCTTTTTGATAAATCCTATAAGGTGCCTTTTTATCATTCACATTTAAAAATAAAAATCAAATCATATTAGTTGTCGTTATGTGTTTCTTATTTTGTGTTATCACTTAAATTTCTTGAAATGTGGAAAATATAATTTTTGGTCTCTTTCCTTTTTTTTTTTTTTTAATTCGTTCTTTCTATTTTGGAGGAGAGGTCTCTTCCAATCTCATTGAAGTAAGTCACTCTATTTTTTTTAAGATATTGTACTTTTAAAAATTGTTTTACACACAGTAATTTTTTTTTCTTATCCCACTAAAAAAAATTTTTGGCTTCGTCATTGTTTGCTCTCATGAGATACTTAGCAGTTAGCAATATGCTAGAATTTTTTGGTCTCAAAAACCTGTAAGCAACGATGAGGCCTCTCTCAACTTTTTGAAATTTTATTTTACCCTAGTATTTATAACAATATTTAATTGTATCCTTTATTTGTCTCCTTCCCTTATTTTAATAATGTAAAATTTATTCACATATTTTATAAAAATAAATTTAATAGTACCTGTCATTTGCCCCATTGAATTTTATGATTTTTAAAGTTAACTTCTATTATTATTAAATAATTAATTTTTTCCACATTTTTATGAATAATTTTTCTTGGACCCCACTTTAAAATATCTTTTAAATCATATCCATATTAACTATATTTATTTTAAAATTATCATTTTTATCTTGACGACACTAAATTATATTATTTAATTACAAAGTCAATTGAAGGAAAAAAAATATAAAAAGTAAAAAAGAGGGGAAAAAATATTAAATTTAACAATAAATTTTGCCCCACTGAAACATTTTTCTGGCTCCTTCACCAACTATAAGAGTATAGTACCACAATATATGATATATTGGGATAATATAACCCCCCCTCCCCCCAATATTTAGTGTTTTGTAAAAGTTAAAAAAATCACACCTTTTTATTTATATTAAATTAAACATTTAATTTGCATTTTCCTATTAAATAAGACTGAGGCCATAACTTTGGTCAAAATTGAACTTTATATTATCTAAAAGTCACTTTTGCCCTTAAAACTCATAAAACACAGTAAAGAAAATTATAATTAATAAAATAGTTTAAATAATTGAAAGCATTTAAAATAAATAAGTATTATTGTCTTTCTATTTTCTTAAGAAAAAATATTTTAAGTGAAAATAAAAATTATTAAAATTAAAAGAAGATTCAATTATTCAAAGCAGTTAAAAAATATATAATGACAAATTTTTTAAAAAAAATTCCCATTTCCTTTTCTTTTTTTCAAGAGTTTAAATGATTCAAAACAATTAAGTGGAGAAAGTAGTTAAAAAATATATAATGACAAATTTTTTTAAAAAATTCCCATTTCATTTTCTTTTTTTTTCAAGAGTTTAAATGATTCAATACAATTAAATGGAGAGAGAGAGAGAGAGAGAGTCAATTTTTTTTTAAAAGGATCCTTATTTTTTTTATTCATTTTAAGTGAAAATAATAATTATTTGAAATTTAAAAAGAGTTTAAATTATTCAAAATAGTTAAAAGTAAAAAAAAAAAAAAGACAGAAAAAAATTTGTTTCTTTTTTCCTTTTATTTTAAGTGTTTTCAAATATTTAAAATATTTTATTAATAATAATTTTCTTTTATTGTATTTTATGAATTGTAAGAGCAAAAGTCTCTTTTAAATAAAATAAGGTTTCAATTTTGACTAAAGTTATATGCCAAATTCTATTTGATAAAAAAATATAAATTGAATATTTAATTTGATATACATGAAAATGTATGATTTTTTTTTTTTGGATAAAACACTAAAGAATGTGAGTTTTTTTTTTTTTTTTGGATATTATCTCGTCTTGTGGTAGGCCAAATTGTCTTATCCGAATTTTTTAATTTTTTTTCAGAGAGAATATATAATAGCAATTAATGATTATGCTTTAATTGTATTAGTTTGTTTCATTAAACAAGCGTTTATTTTTATGTTATGGAAGTGTTAAAATTTGGTGAAATTTGTGCAAAGGATGCATAAAGCGGATTTGGTGTAGCGGAAAACGATGCGAAATAATCCGTTAAAGAGAATCTGTCTCCTCTTTGCTCTCTCTCTTTTTCTAACATTCTCTGAATTAGCTAATTCCCGCCCGTTAATTGCTGCCAGGTTTCACTCAAATTTATGTCTAATTATAATAACAATAACTACTTAATCACTTTAATTTTTTACTTTAATGAATATTTCATGTGCAAATGTATTATAATATATATTAATTTTCGCCTGATCACGTGCCTCTTGGCTCTTCAATTATTGTTCACATAAAACCATTCTCCTCTTTTCGTTTTTTAAATCTTTATTCTTATTTATAATCTTTTAATTTTATTTCATCTCTATGTTTACTTTTGAATCTCAACTTTTAATAATAGGGTAATTATTATTAAAATATCTTCTGTTTTGAAAAAATATTAAAAAAATCTCATATCTTTGGAAATTCAAAATAAATATATTTTATTTAACAAAAATTATAACTAAAATATCATTTATTTTGAAAAAGTCTAAAAACATCTTTGTATTGCTAAAAATTCAAAATAAATACTTTCTATTTGATTTATTATATCATTTGTTATCTTTGACCAGTCAAATGTTTCAAAAAAAATTAATAAAATTAACATTTTACTCATATTATATTATTTTAAGAAATATACCATACTTGAAAATAAAGGAAGATGAAATAAAATGGTCTAAAACCTCTTAAAAAAAATATTCTATCCATTGTTATAGCACAAATCTAGAAAAAATAATCCAAAATTTTTGAAAATTTCTCAAATAAAAGGTATTTATTTTGAATTTTTAATAATACAAGGATTTTTTTTTACATTTTTTTAAAATAGAGGGCATTATAATAATAATTTTTGTTAAATAAAGGGTACTCATTTTGAATTTCTAAAAATTAAAGGTTTTTTTTTTCACATTTTTTTAAAACAGAGGGATTTTAGTAATAATTTTTGTTAAATAAAAGATACTTATTTTGAAAATATTTTTTTACATTTTTTTCAAAACAAAAGGTATTTTAGTGATAATTTCCTTGCATGAGTAATATAATATAACCAGAAAAATACTACTTAAGTGCTTAAAAGTTATAAATAAACAATTTAAGTTAAAAGTTAATTAATTATGTAGTATATATATTGAATTATCTCTTCCTTTCTCCCAAATATAGTGTTAATGATGATGAGGCAAAGGTACTCCACCCACCGGTACTGAGCCTACTGGCCGCAGGTAGTCAATATTGGGAAATTAAGATTTCAATCTTACTCACTCCTATTTTGAAGATAACAAACATTTGATTTAGTGCTAATGATTTAACATGAGTGTGTAATAAAATGGTATTAAAGTTTTACATCAAGTTAATCAAGAAATCAAGCTTGAAAATGGATGCATATGGACATATTAGAATCAGACTTGGAGATGAACAATCAAGATACAAGATCGTGTCTAGATAGGGTATATTCATACTTAGTCTTGTATTTAATTTAGTTCATCGTACATAAATTTTCTTTGCATTGGCTTATACTTTTCAAAAGAGTTTTTAAAACTATCTTAAGCTTAAAATGGTTATTTTATCATAGAAGTTTGAAAATAGAATATAATGATCTCTTTGAATAAGAAAATATTATTTAAAACATAATTTCTTAAGTCTAAATAAGTTGCAAATATATTTGAAATCATGATTATTTGAAATAGGCTAAAAGAAGATTTTCGATTTGCAAATAAGAATGTGTTTTAAGATGAATACTTTCTAAATTATTGTTAAATATCTTTATGAAACTAAAACAAGTTTACAATAGCTAAAATATTCTTTTCAAATTGATTTCTAATATTTTAAAGTATTTAAAACAAGTTTAGAAGTCAGTTTTTGAAAACGCCAAAAGCTGTTAAAATCTGAAAAAATACCAAAATCCTGTCAGAATCTGAAATATGACCAGAACAGTGATTTTGGTCGACCAAAGTTGATCGACCACTTTTTAGACCAATGGCCAAAAATAACCGTTGAAGCTGAATTGATGTGTCAAACTTCAACGACTTTAATTTTGGTCGACTAAACATTTGGCAGAAAGCTAATAACGGCTATAAATGGCTAGTTTTCTTGGATATCTATATAGAAAGCCTTATTTGATGTCATTTAAGATAAGAACATGAACTTAAATTGATATTCATCTACTCTTAAAGTGTCTTAGCCTATTTTCACATCAATTACACTTTCAAATCATATTGAGTTAATCTTAGAGCATCTATAGTGTATTGTTGTCAAATCACCTAAGTTTATATTGTATTATTTCTTTGAAAGGTGATTTTTTGAGTGAGTGTTCACTTGTATTTTCTTAAAAATATTATTGAGAGGTGAGGTTGGCACTGGAGTCATAAACAACTCGGTATAGGTAAGGTTGACACTGGATTCTAAACAATCCGTAGTTAGGCATAATAGAGCCGGATTCAAGACTATTATAAAGACATAGGTGTACCTAAGAAAAAATCACTCTGGATTGTACAAAGAGTCGATCAAGCCTATAATCTTGCTCCGATAGTGGAAAGCTCAAAGCAAGTTGCTGAGGGCTTGAGACGTAGGCAAACCATCGTGTTTGTCGAACATCGTAAAAATTGAGTTTGTGTTGGGATTTTTATCCTAAAAAGCAGATTTCTAATTTTACCCTTTTGAGTATAAACAACTATCTCTTATATGAAATTATGATATTTGCTAGATTAAACTATCTTAGTTGAATAGTTTATTCATCTGAAAAAGATTCCATGACTATATATGTATATAAAGAAACAAATATGATTAAGTGTTAATTATGGGGAGACTTGTTTCTTTATCTAAGTCTAAATGAAGTAGTTTACAATCTGTAAATAAAGATTGAATACTTTATTTACTATAAGTTGTAGTGTTTGTCTATCTCAACGGGAATGATGTGTCTCAAATCATTGAAGTATCTGACTTCTGATAGAAATAC
>JXTB01000068.1:486218-535016 GCA_002914805.1 Parasponia andersonii
TGTAAGACCTGTTTCAACGGGAAATTCGTGAAAACCCTGATGGAGTGAGCATGGAAGTAAGGTCGAAACTTTCTTGATGCAATGACGAGTGCCAGTGCCAATTTTTCCATCTCTGGATATCTAGTTTCAGCATCAAGTAATCTTTTACTTTCATAATACACAGGTCGCTGAATATTTCCCTCCTCGCGAAGTAATGCAGCACTCGTCGCATACTTAGAAACAGCGAGATATAGACATAATTCTTCTCCCAGATTTGGCTTCGACAAGAGTGGATAAGAACCCAAGTGCTTTTTCAATTCTTGGAATGCCTGCTCGCAAATTTCGTCCACTCGAACCTTTTTGATCCCTTTAACATCTCAAAGAAAGGTTGGCATTTATCGGTTGATCTGGATACAAACCGACTCAGAGCAGCTACTCTTCCTGCTAGGCTTTGCACATCCTTGGGTTTACGAGGAGATTGCATATCAATCAACGCTTGTATCTTCTAAAGATTTGCTTCGATTCCTTACTGATTGACCATAAAACTCAGAAATTTTCCATATCCTACTCCGAACGCACACTTCTGGGGATCTAGCTTCATCTGGTATCTCCGGAGGATTTTGAACATCTCATCAAGGTGCTTGATGTGATCTTCGGCTTTCTCCGATTTGACTAGCATGTCATCGGCGTATACCTCCATTGTCTTGCCAATTTGCTTTGCAAACATCATATTGACAAAACATTGGTAGGTCGCTCCTGCGTTGATAAGTCCGAAGGGCATCGTTTTATAACAGTATAACCCTCGATCAGTAATGAACGAGGTATGTTCCTCATCTAGCTCGTACATGAGGATTTGGTTATATCCTGAATATCCGTCCATGAAACTTAAAAGTTTATGCCCCGACGTCGCATCTACAAGCTGGTCGATTCTCAGAAGAGGGAAGCTATCCTTCGGACATGCTTTGTTAAGATCGGTGAAATCAATAATGTTCTCCACTTCCCATTAGGTTTTTTCACCAAAACCGAGTTTGCAAGCCAGTCAGGATAGAAAGACTCTCTTATGAACCCAATTTCGAGCAGCTTCTCTACCTCTTCTTTTAACCCGATGTAGCATTCTGGATTCATGGCCCTTCTTTTCTATCGTACAGGCTTCTTTGTCGGATCTATGTTAAGATGGTGGGATATGATCCTTAAATCAATTCCTACCATATCCGAATGTTGCCATGTGAAGACATCTAAATTAGACTTCAGAAAAGTGACCAATGAAGCTCGCACAGGTCCTTGAACCTCTGTTCCAATCTTTAAAGTCCCGAAAGACAGGTCGAATGATAAATCCTCCAGATCTTCAATAGGTCCAGTTCTGACCTCTTCGTCTATTTCTCGAGGATCGAAGTCTTCGCTGATCGTTTCGATTGACACTTTCACTGACGGTTCGACTGACGCTTTATCTGACGATCCGACTGACGCTTTATCTGACGATCTGACTGGAGCTTCTCTCGCTGCCTCGACTGACGTTTTGCCCGCTGCCACGACTGACGCTTTGTCCGTTGGCACGACTGACGCTTTGCTCGCTGCCACAACTGACGCTTTGTCCGTTGTCTCGAATGACGCTCTCTCCGGTAGGTGGACCATCATTGTGCGAGACGTCGCATCCTTTGCTATGAGTTTTAGCGAGTTGTTATAACATGTCCTCGCATCATATTGATTTCCTCGCACCTCGCCTACCTCGTGTTGGGTCGGGAACTTCATTGTTAGATGGTAGATCAAGATAATGGCTTGAAGTTCCCTCAATGTCGGTCTTCCCAGCATAGCATTGAAGGCAGAGGGGCAATCTACTACCAAAAACTGGGTCATTATCGATGAAACCCTTGGATAAGTCCCAACGCTGATCATCAATTAAATCATGCCCATAGGCATCAGGCTGTCACCAATGAAACCATAGAGTGGAGTGGCGGCAGGCTTCAGGTCGTTCTCATTCAACCCTATCTTCTTAAAGGCGTCGAAGTACAGAATGTCCACAGCACTCCCGTTATCGACCAATACTCGCCACAACTGTGTGCTTCCACAGTTGATTTTTATGACCAATGCATCATTATACGGATAATGGACCTCCCTTGCATCCTACTCTGTGAAGGTAATGTCTATATCCGGTACTCATTGAAGCTTTCGTGGTCGCTGCTCAAGATGCATGATGTTGGTTAATAGCTGCTGTCGAGCTTCTCGCGCATACCTGTCCTGTGCTCTCTTGGAATCTCCCCCAAAGTGCGGTCTTCCGAAAATAGTTCGCACCTCGCGTTGAATTTCTGGAGGTCGCTGTTAGTCTTCTTCTCGCCTCTCATCGTTCTGCCTGGTGTACTGCCGCAGTCGCCCCTCTCTAATCAGCCTTTCAATTTCATCCTTTAGGGCAAAGCAGTTATTAGTATCATGCCCAATATCATCGTGATATCGGTAGAACTTGTTGGGGTCGTGCTTTGTCCTGTCTCGCTTCATTGATTCTGGTTGTCAGAATCGCTCCTTCTGGTTTGTGACCGCATAAATATGATCTATGGGCGCATTTAATTTGATGTGATTGTTAAACCTCATGGGAGCTCTTGAAATCTCCTGCCTTTTGGGTCTAGGCTGATTCTCATTCGGCTATTCATTATTCCTCTTGTTTTTCTTGTTACCTTTTTTGTTGGTAATAACCGCATCTTTAGTCGCATCTTTCCTTCCTTCTTTTTTAGTCTTTTGAAGATTCTCGCACGAAAATTCTAACCTCAGATGCCGACCAACTCTTCGGTAGAAGTCTTCAAGAGTTCTACATTCTCGCTCAAGTAATTCCTCCCAGAGTTTTGTTTCTGGTCGCACCCCAGCCATCATGAGAGTTAGAACTCCTCCCTCAGGTGGGTTGTTAACCTTTGCTAACTCTGAGGTAAATCGATTGAGATAAGACTGTAGAGTCTTCTCTGGACCTTGTCGGATCACAGACAAACTAATAAGTGGAATAATGAAATTCTTTGCAGCTTGAAACTGTCTCAAGAACGCCATCTGAAGTTGTTGCCAGGATGAAATTAAGCCGGATTTGAGTCCTCGGAACCACTTCTTCGCTGCTCCCGAGAGAGTTACAGCGAAACATCTGCAACGTGCATGATCATTAACCCGATGTAGTTCCATCAAGTCACTAAAGTGATCCATATGGTCCTGTGGATCAGTTTTCCCATCAAAAGTGTTAATGGTGGGAAGTCTGAATCCAGTGGGAAGGGCTGCAGCTCGAACCTCCTCGCTGAATGGCAACTGACGATACCCATCAGCGAGCTCATCGTCCCAACCAGCAAGTGCGTCTAACACGATCCTTAAATTGTGAACATCGACGTTCAGAGGGAAAGCATTATCCCTCACTGGCGGCACAGGCAGCCTTCGATCGTTATCCTAATGCATGGCGGGTTGGTCAGGTAGAGTCTTCTGCGATCTGTGAGAGGAATCCAGTGAAATAGTACGACGAGACCGACTTTGGTCGTTGTGATGCGATATGGATCGATCATGACTACGTCGCCACTCCAAATACTGTCTTAGGTCTGCAGGATCTTATCTCGACTCTCTGCTGATTCTTTCGAAGACGCTTCTCGATGGTCGTCCTTGTTCGCCGCTCAAGCGATCTTGACTATTAGTGGATTTACGAGAAGATTGTACACGATCACAGTTTGTACTTGAACTCTTCGTACCAGATTCTGGAGGCAAGTTTGCGACCTTGCCTTTTCCTTTGGAGATGCGATCTTCATGACGCTCTTACTGAGTTCTTGGCTGGCCGCGTCTTCTTGTCTCTAGGATCTGTATTCCTTTCTCAGGTAATTGAGTAGGACGTTCTTTGGGACGTTCGTATTGTGGTGGGGTCACCATCTGCCCTTTAGCAAGTCATCCCAGGGTGTCATTGATATGGTTAGTGACTTGCTAAAAGTTCACCAGTGTCTCCTCCATACGATCCTGTCTTTGGGAAAGGTTCTCTGTTGCGGTCATAGTAGGCTGATCCTAAGCAGGGTCTGCCTGTGTAGCAGCAGTGCTTTGAGGTTAGTTTTGGCTAGTTCTGGTGACTCTGGTAGTGTTTCTAGTGTTTGCCATTATAAAAAAAGATGGAATTTGACAAAATTTTCCGCTGGAATAGCCCTCCTTCTAGCGCCAATTGTTGATGGAGGTTTTATCAACAATAAATTTAGAAAAAATTAAGAGATGTGGCTTGTGCGAATTGAATTATCAATTAAAGCAAATAAAGAGAGGATTTTATAGTGGTTCAGCCCCGAAAAAGATGAGCTTACGTCCACTGTTTTTTACTATTTTATGGAGAATTACAAGTACTCAAAGTTACAATGTTTCGTCTGGAAATCTCTCTCAAATTAGGAGTCAGAATTTCGAAGTCTGAAAATTAGAAAAAATTAGAATCCACCGTCTGAAACATTGAGTTCCCTTTATATAGGTGAGGGTAACCCAATGTTCCTAATTGTAAAAACGGGTAACTATACAATCGGGTAATACAATTCGAGTAACAACATAATTGGGTAACCACTCAAAATGGGTAACTGGTCGATTATAAATAGGATATAAATAGGAGACTTCTGTTTCCCTTTCCTTGCAGATTTTCTATTTGACGAAGCAGAGACTTGTTTCCTTTTCTTTCGGAAGAGGTCGCTCACAACCTATATAGAGAAGGTCGCACATAACTTATGCAAAAGAGGTCACACATAACTACACGGAGGAAGTCGCATGTAACCTAAGCAGAGGAGGTCGCATATAATTTACACGAAAGAGGTCGAACTTAACCCCTACTCATGTGACCTGATATAGGATTTTAGACCGTACAACAATATATATATATATATATATTGATTGTCTATCTCTCTCGTAATTATTTTATTTCTTCAAATTTTTTCAAATCCATACTAAATATTGAATGTCAATTAAAAATAGAGGTTCTCCTGAAATACATATTTTTAAATCTGAAATACTAAAGATAAGTAACATATTCAATTTATCTTGAATTTTTTTACTTTTAAAACAGGTGGATTTCTGCATGTTCTTTTGTTATGTCCATATTCCTTGTACCCTTCACATCTTATATTTCCCTTATGTTTTCCAGCAAACTTTATTCTTTAATTTTTTGGTTTTCTAACTTTACGTTTATCTTTAGGAGCTTCGACTTTTATATTTAAAATTTCCTCTAGAATAGTCCACGTGTTTGTGCTTCCAACTAGATAAATCGTACCTTCATATTTTGCAACCATAACCTCTGTTTTGTAGTATTTAGAGCAGTAGTCAAAGCAATTAAGATGTCTCTTTCAAATAGCTTCCATTACATGACTGCATAGAAACTCGTCCATATCAAATCTACCACATGAGCATATTTGTCTTTTATATTCATTATGAATGAGGATGTTCCCATAATAATATTGAATAAAAATTTATTTACTTGGTGAACCCACTTTTTTTGAATTCACAAATGTGTAATAAAGTTAGTATCATTTATATTGTCAATACAAGTATCTTATGTAGTAAGTCTAATTATAGTTACTAATAACAAGTCACTAGAAACTAGAAATAACTTGGTAAACAATTATTGGTTATTTGATCACAACTACATACCATATGACAATGTGTTACCAATTATTATTACCAAATGAGAGAATGTGAGAACTGATTTCTAGTAACTAGTTACCAGCTATTGGTTACTATGTCAGTATTGGTTGACACTAAAGAATTGGTTACTAGTACTAGTTACAGGTTACCATTTATTAGTTTCTATTTGAGTATTTATTACTAGATCAAAATTAGTTACCAGAGGAGATCTAGTTACCAGTTACGATATTAGACCTGTGTAGAATTGAAAACTGAATACCAGGTACTTATTATCAGATCAAACTTGGTTACCATTTGAGTACTAGTTATCAGAGAACTAGTTACTAGAATAGAACTAGTTACATGTTAACGGTTACCGGTTAAGTACTAGTTACCATTTCATAGTTACTAGCTTATAGATGGTTACTAGCTGAGAACTAGTTACTAGATCATAATTGGTTACCAGTTCTTGGTTAGCATTAAAGAATTAGTTACCAAATGACTATTATCAACAACTTATTGGTTGGTAATTGGGAACTATTTATGAGTTACTAGTAACCAACTGATATATGGTTTCTAGTTACTACATACCAATTGAATTCTAGTTTCCAATAGATTTAGAAGTAAGAATACGCAATTCATGGTTTTCATCTGATTTTAGTTACTAGATTCTAGTTTCTAGTTTCTTGTTACTAACTAAAAATATTAATTGATAGTATTGTACCTTGTTACACATACCTTCATTTTCATGGAAAGAACATAGTTGTCAATCATAATTTGGTTTGGTTTATCTGGCACTTTTGTTTTGGTAAAAAGTGCCTCTAGTTTATTTTCCCAAGTCCATCTTTGTGTTAAACTTCTTAAACACTCGAGTAAAGGCACTAATGACAATTGTTTAGCAACTTTATTTGCAGCATTTATTGACTCTACAATATTGGAAGTCATTGAAAAGTATCTCTTGTTTTTAGATAACACCCTTGCCTATGTTGAAAAACATACTTCCTCAAGATAAATACGGATTCCTTTATCAATCTGGTCAAGTATCTTCATGTTTTCTTCAAATTCTCCTATTGTATAAGCTCTAGTAGCATAAAAAAAAAAAGCCTCTTTCATTTGTATTAGTTGGGACTTGAAATACTTCTTCAAATTATTCAATAAGTGATATATGCATGATCCATTAGTGGAGTTTGGATAGACTATGACCATAGCTTTGATAATGCTTTTATGATGGTTTGATATAATACATAAATCTTCTCATTCACCATATGCTTCCTTCCATTTTCTAAAACACTATTCCTAACTTAAATCATTTTCTGAATCAGCTATTCAAAAAGTTATAGAGAATATATTTTCATTGGCATCCTTTATACATGTTTTCATTAAAGTTTCTCTATGTGCAGCAGTGAGAAATGTGCCATCAATCACAGTTATTGGTTTACAGTATTGAAACCCTTTGATTGAAACTGCCAAAGCCATGAATATATATTTGAAGTGGCACTCTTTTCTATATGTATTGTAGTCGTTGATCCTGGATTCTTTGTTTCTAATATATATAGATAGGTAGGTATTTTTGTATAAAAGTTTTCTGTTTCCCTCCTCACAAGTTCTAGTACCTTTTCACGAAATCTCTAAGCCTTTTCATAACTTAAGTCAACACTAAACTCATCCATTGTATCTCTAATAATATCAATAGGTGTATAAATTATTTTAATGTTTAGGAATTTAGATTTCACAGAATCTCTAATTATTGAACTAGTTGCTTAGCGATGATTTCTTTGTAGATTATTGAATGAACATATATGTATTTGATAAAACTTTATCACTACAAACAAATCAGTTTATCCGTATCTTGAAGCTCGAAATGATCATCTGCAATTAGGATCATACCAAACTAATGCATACTCCTTTTTACAAGATCTTTATGCTCTAAATTGGAAATGGTTATTGATTTCATAATGACTCATTGCATTTTTCACAACTTCTTTGTCCTTGTGTATTTGTCCTTTCTCAATTTCTTGTATTTTGGAATCTAAGATTACCTTAGAATTTAGTTCATTCATAATCTCCTCTATTTTAGTACCATCGTCTTCTATAATATCTTCTGCAACTTTATTTGCAGACTCAATAAAATCTAGTAACATGTCAATCTCTATATAATTACTTGATTCATTTTCAGAAGTTGTAAGTGATTGCATCTTTTCAAGACTACTATCCATTATTGTGACTTCTTGTAACTGTACTACTTTCCTTTTAGATGTAAAATCTGAACCATTTGCTACTGTGAGGCATAGTGGAAAACTCGTTAGACTTGTATCCCTTCTTTCAATTCCAAATAAAACATTAAGGAGTTGTCATTATACATCTTCATAGGTGGGTTCCTTTTAGTTACTTGATACTCAATAGTTAGAATTCCTTATGACAGATTCATCTCTAATTCTGTAGACAACAAATCAATGAGCATCCTAAATAAACAGTCAACTGGTACTAGTATTCCACCCATCTTGAAGTTTACGTAATTACTCATTTCATCCTATTTTCCATCATGATCAATAAAGATTGTTATATAACCTATTCCTACACCAAGGAAAAAAAATTCAACAAGTTAAAACAAGTTACTTTTGGTTGTTGAACTATACATAGTTTCCAATAACTTGAAGCAGCTAATTTCTATTTACCAAATACCGGTTTCCACAAGGTGGTAACTAAACCAGCCTAGTAACCAGTAACTGATAATTAATAATAACCTGATAACTTTTTACTGGTTACTTGATCATAACTATATACTATATGCCAACAAGTTATCAATTATTGTTACCAAATCAGAGCACGTGAAAATTGGTTTCCAGTAACTAGTTACTATGTGAGAACTGATTACTAGCTACTGGTTACTAGATCAATATTAGTTACTAATTAAGAACTAGTTACTAGTACCAGTTACTAATTACCAATTTAGAACTCATTACTCATTTAAAATTGATTACCATTTTTTGGTTTCCATCTAAGTAATTATTACTAGATCAAAACTAGTTACCATCTAAGAATTGGTTACTAGATGATCAAACTTAGTTACATATTAATGGTTACTAGTTGAGAGTTGACTACTAGATCAAAATTAGTTACCTGTCAATGGTTATTGGTTGAAAACTAGTTACCATTTTCTGGTTACAAGCTCAGACATAGTTACCATTTCAATTTCATAATAAATTCAAAAATAGAATAATATAGGTGTGCCTAGTTACGAGTTTCTTACTATTCTATTTGGTTTTTTTATTAATAAGATTATATCCTAAATTATGGATACCGATCAAAATCAATTTCAGTCACTAGATATTGCTGTTTTTTTTTTTTTCCTTTTTCCGAATAGAGGAGAGGCATTTTCTTACCTGTCTCTATCAGAAATGGTAGAGGAAACCTGCTCTAAATTTTGTTGGGATTAGTTGGGTCACCGTTATTCGTTGCAATCGTTGACTTTAATGGCCGCCGAATTTGAATGTGGGTCAGGATGAGATGCAATCGTGCCTTGGTTCTTTCTCGAGCCTACTCTCTGATTTTATTTTGCTCGTTATTTGGGTTATTGTATTTTGTTGTTTAATTATTTTTAAAAATACCAACTGGGTACCGTATAGAGGCTTATTATTTTAGTGTATCGTATATCTGTAACATTTTTAATTTTTTATAAGTAAATACTTTTTCCCTTTTAAATTCAATTATGCCCTTATTTGTCCCATGAACCTTTTATTTATTTATTATTTATTTTTACATATTTTCTTTTTAAATTCAATTATGCCTTTATCAGACCCACTGATTTAGATTTATAAGATTTATATGTAATTTTTAAAAAAAAAATCAAGTTATATCCCACTTATTGATAATTAAAGTTTTAATTACGCTTGTACTTTATCGTAATAAAATTCAATAATTATATTATTATGTTTGAATAAGCAAAATACTTTGTTTTTTAGCTCTTCAAATTATTTTGGACCTATATTAATTTTAAAATCTCAGTTAAATTCAACTAAACTCGTTCATAAAGAATGAAAAAAAAATAAAAATTTAAGAAAAATTTAAGGGAAAAAAAAAAGAGTTTTAAAAAAATTATCTACATTTGTAATTTTATCTACTCTCAAAAAACTTTCTGGCTTCGACACTGGCGGCCAGTATCTATTCCATGTGTCGAGTCTAACATATGCTAGGTATCTAGCTACTACATGTACTATAGTATATAGCCCCTTGCCATTGCAATCCCCGGAAATGGAAATTTATACTTTAAGCCATTTGATCAGTTTACGAACTAATGCTTGAATATTTAATTACACAAAATCCAAAAGTTGATAAAATATATATTATCGCGTTAGAGCGTTAATGTGGCAATTGTACTAGCTTCCATTTAATTGCTTCGTGAAAGTCTTCAACAATATTATTGACCATGCCTGCGACATGTTAATATGTTGTATATGCTTCTTTATGTATAATATATATATAAATGATTTTAACACCAAGCAAAAATATATGAAATATAGAGTCTATAGGGAGGATAGTAAAAACAAAATAATAATAAATAAATCTCAGAAATCCTAAATGAATCAATCTTCTCGATCGTGACGTTGTTTTAATCTTTGGTACTTTTCTCAAATATATTTCACCTTCGTAAGTGCACATTGCCGGAGTGTATGACGAGAGTCGAGACGTTGATCATTTACAAATGTCTAACATTTCGTGTCATAAAGGTTTAAAATTATCATAGTTAGGTCTGGAGACCCATCACTTGAAGATGTTCGGATATGAATATCAACAAATGAGACTGATCATTTTCTTATTGTTACCTAATTATTGGGCACGCATCAGGAAATTATGTAGAAACCACGGTTACGTACGTACCCAATTCCAATTATCTTAAAATGCACATTCACTCAAATATGGTGTAAAAACTCAGTTTCTTTAAAGACAAAATGGTCTTTTGACCAGATTTAAAAAAAAAAAAAACAGATTATATATACATATCTTCTCTCTCTCTCGCTCTCGTTTCCTCCCCCCACAGATCTCTCTCTCTCTCTTTCTCTCCCTTGTCTCTCTCTCTCTCTCGGCCAAAGGACGCCGCACCATCGTCCAAGCTCCGTCTGACCGAGCAGATCATCGGTGAGCCTCCCCCACGCCACCACGAGCCGATCGCCAGCCGTCGGAGCAGCCGCCATCGAAGGAGAAGACGAATAGGGGCCGTTTGGACTTTTCGTCACCGGTGAAGATTCCGGTGTCCGTTCGACTCCAAACCAGTCCCGTTGGATTCGTTTCGTCGCAAAAATCATCAAGGTATATATATCTCAACCTCATACTGTCCAAATCAAAAATTGCCATTTTTGAGTATTTTGAGTTTTGAATTTTAGTTTTCGATACGGCCGTTGGATTATTTTTTGACTGCATTTTTGGAATGTACTCGGAAAATGGAGAAGTTTGATATATATATTGTGTAGTTTGGTGATCGGCATAAAAATCGAGATCAGACGGTCAAGATTTTTTCTCGTTTTGCGTGCCACCGGTCCGGTGTGCACCCAGACTCGAATTGGACAAGTTATATGTCTAACCTAGCTATTTTAGGTGCTAAGAATTCAGTGAAGAGGTCCGTTTGTGGAATTGAAGCTCCGGTGAGAAAGTTGATTTTTCGTACGAGGACGATCGAGGGCTTAGAATTGGTTACCGACCCTCCGGGCGATCGTCAATGACACCTTAAGGACTTAATAGCGTGGTGTCGCTATTCTGTTGAGGTAGGGGTTTAGTTACCTTCGTTTTATACCGTTTTTGAGTTAAAACTTATTTTCTGCAGCATATAAGAACAAGTGTGTTTTTAATGATTTGAATTATATGTGATGGAATCTGGATATACGATATATACTGTACTGCTCTGAGAATTTGCTGTGTGCAGGTTATTTTGGGTATATCAAAAATAGGGCCGTTATGCTGCCCGTTTTTCTATAAAACCCTATTATGCATGTTTTACTGAAAAACCAGAGTACAGTAGTTTTTACACTTCAGTTCTATATTGCACGTGTCATAGGATCATACATGAGCACCGTGTTAGCATCGTGGGTTTTACAGCGTGACGCTGCGTGCCCCACCGTCGGTGAAAGTCCGTAAACTCGCACGAGATCTTGTTACTTCTGATTACCTCCCCATTTGGCAGGTGTAGGCAATTCGGTTGCCCCTCCAGGTTTGGTAGGCGACACATGGGTGTCCCCTCCGGGTATGGGCTTAGGTATCAAGCAGGCTGTTACGTACACTTAGTGCTATCATCCTGGATTTCCATAGATGAGAGGATGTGAGCTCATGGGTATGGGTTGATTTGTGTCATGTGCATATGGAGTGATGGTTTTGATTACACTGTTATATATATATTGGCTCCTGGTCTGGAATATATATATATACGTGTGTGTATGTTTTGGATTTGAACTAACCATGCAGGAGATTCCCATCACTGAACTGTTTTTCTCCGAGGTAACTACTTTCCTACTGGGCATTGTATGCTCACCCCCCTTACCTTCCTTCTCAGGTGGTGTCCAGTGTGATCTTGGTGATCAAGAGGAGTAAGAGGTCATCCTGATTGCAGTTCGTCTCTTGGTAATGCTAGGAGTTTGCTGTCGTAGTCTTTGGACTATTTGGATTGTGTGTTAGCATTGAACCAAGATTACTGCTTTCTATTTTGTCTGCAAACTTATGTATGTCATTCTGGTATTTGACATCTGTTGTGAACAATGATGATGATGCTGGGTTTTGTGTTTAATTTCATGTTTTTAAGTAATTGTTCAATTTATGTTTGATGGTGTATACGAACTGCGGGAGAGGTTCACAGGATGGAATTCCGATTATTTTATTTAAATTGACCGTTTTTATAAAAACTAGAACTTTTGATATTTTTCAAATAAATTAAGGAATTTCCCACCTTTGTGAAATTCCCCTTCTGCCACTAGCCCGGGTTTTGGGTCTTGACATATAGTCAATAACATATGTACATAAATACTATAACATTTCAATGTCTAAGGGATGTGTGTGTGAGTTTGGAAGATTCATGTATTCAAATCTTGGCAGAATGTGTGTTAATTTCCATTAAATTTGTAGTAAGTGATGATTGTTAAACTTCACTTAAAAAAAAATACACACAAACACATATTTATTGTCACGTGTCTTTTTATATAAATGTATGTATTTTTCCGGCCTAAAGCTCTATATAGACCCAAGTCACCAGAATTTAATTATTACAATGCAATAAATTGTACTTTAGAATCGTATTTGAGTGGAAATACATTGTCATTTTTACTAGTAATTATAACATCCAAACGTGATTGAATTGATCAATTCAATATTATCCAGAATTTATGCATATAACAGTTGAGTATTATCTAAATAGGTACATGATATTATGTATTTATATGGTTGCACGTATCTTTTAGTGGGTCGGTTCGAAGGGTGTAGGTTGGATCATTGAAGGTATGGCCTTGTGAATTTAATAGTGAAGAGGCAGTAGATATATAGGGGTTGAATTCAAAATATGGTAATGATCACCAAAAAGGACTTTTCCCATTAGAGATACAAGTAATTGATCATCTTGTTTATTATGATCATAATTGTTTATGATTATGACTATGATTTTTAATCGTAACCATAATTATTATTGATATACACATGGGACAAGCACGTGACGGTTGGCACAATTGGATATTAATTATAAAGCTCTGTACTATCAAGAGCTCTACTTTTTGGTTATTACTAATTTGTCTCATGGAATCTACAAGAGAACGTAACGCACTCCAACAGAACTCAACATCGAGTGCTTTCTTAGTAATATGAGTAAATATTTGACGAACTGATTTTTTATTTTGAATTCAAATTTAAATTATTTGAGAGTGAAGTAATGAGTTGATAATGAGATATAATTTTCAAATATGACCCAAAAAATAATTAGGATTCAATATTTTGCACCAAAGGACGTGGTTGGAAAACTTCAAAATCCACAGTTGGCTCTTCGCAACAATTAAATTTACAAACAAAAATTAATTCACCGTACTAAGAAAAGGGTTTTAGCTAGGTTATTTAATTTATAAGTAGCTAGCTTGATTTTTCGAGCAATTAAAAATATGTCAGAATAGCTAATTACATTCTTCAGTTGCATTATTCAATTTTCTTAATACACACATAGATAGCTCTGGATTTTCCTATTTAATTCTTGTTTTTTGAAAATGGGGTGTGCTTATATATATATATTGGGTTCATGCATACACTGATAGTCAAATTCTCATGCAAATATTTAGAAGTGAAATAAAAAAAAAAAAAAAAAAAAAAAAAGAACAAAGAAACTGCAGAAAATTATTTAAAAAGAAAAAAGTTAAAGCGCGAAAAGAACAAATCTCAAAATACTATAAACGGTCTAAATTAAGAATTCAAAATTTAGTTAGAGGAACCCAAAAAAAAAAAATCTGTCTAGCTTGCTAAAGAAAATTAGAAAATAAAAATCTTGTGAAAATTCTGTCAATTAAAATTATAAGAAAAATGTGGTGTGGCCAGATATTGAAAAAAAGTTAAAATTAACCTCAGAAAAGTCTCCAGTAAGTAATTAAGTACTACTTTCTGGTCAAGCTATGTTACCCCTACTCTAGCGCCCACTAGATCATCTGCCTGTAATCGGGCCCCACGTGTTGGTGGATCAAGTAATCCTCACCGTTAGATGCATCAAACATCATGCTCTGATGGTGATGGTGATGATGATGATGAGGAAGGAACTGCGGTTGTTGCTGATGCTGACTCACCCCGGACCTGAGCATCTCCTTCTGACGCCTCAGCTCCAGAACCTTCCTGTGCGAGTTGGAGTGCTTCGTCAGGACGAAGGTCGGGCTCGCCGCGGGCCGGTACTCGGGCACGAGCCGGCCCGACTTGTACCGGACCCCACACGCGTTGCACAGGGTTTTTGGGCCCATGGGCCCGGTCCGCCACTGCGGGGTCTTGTCGGTGGCGCAATGCTGGCACCTCCGCCCCTCTCCGGCCCCGGGCCCACCGTTATCGGGTGCCTCCTTTTTCTTCGGGGGGCCGGCCTTAACGGCTTTCTTGGCAGTGCTAGTGGAAGCGGGCGCGTGGGGAACCGAAACGACGACGACATGTTCGTACTGTGGTGGCGGCGGAGGAGGATGAGAAGACGACGTCGTTGGCGATAAGTGGAGGAGGCGGGACGTCCAGTTGCATGGTGGGGCCCGGGACCGCTTGCTGCGGGCCTTGGCCGGTACGGACACGTCGGGGTTGAAAATCGGAGCAGCGGCTCGGTTGGGTTGGGTTCGGGTGGTGGTGTCGGATGATTCGTCGGGTCCTCGGGCTTTGATTCCGGATATGAGGTGCAGCTTCTGAAGGTCCTCGCTGGAGAATGATTCCTCCACGAAATTCGATAGCCATTCGAGCTCAGCTAAATCGTCATACTGTTTTTCAAAAAACACAAATAAATATAAATAAATAAGTAAAGGAAAGTGAATTATTTCTCTCCTTTTAATTTTTTTCGCTTCTTTTTAAACAAAATCTCTCTCTCATGAATTGCGTAAAGAGTCAGTTATCATTGGCAATAGAAACTGAGATCCCCGTATTATAGGCACTACTTTCCGTACAATTTCATGCATAGAAGTTCCAACTATTTTCAGTTATTTAGTGAGACTTTTTCTCTTTTTCTCGTTCCTTTTTAATTTTTTATTTTAAATTACAATGAGAAAAAAAATAAAAAATAAAAAATGAAAATTATACCTATAGAAACATACAATATGAACAGGAAATTTGTTGAATTCATATCTAAACTAAATGTATGAATATATGGGAAGAAACTGTAAATTATGGTGAAGTTTGTACTTAATTGGTTGGCATTTTTCTATGGGCACCAAACAAAAGCTTAGAAGATAAGTAAAGCAATAAATTCCCAGAACAAGAAAATTTAAAGTAAGTCTCATAATAATAATTGACTTGAAAGTTATGTCAATATAATTTAGTACACATATTGTTTATATATATATATATATATATATATATGTAGATGTATGTATATACCGGGACGCAGAGGTCACTGGAGAAGTGGGCGTCGGGGAAATCCCGGGAACCAAAATGATCGGGGAGGATACCATTAGGTTTGCATCCGGAGAAGGAAGAAGAATTGCAGCTGGTGTCGAGTACGTGAGTGGTACTTTGCGTGGAGTTAGAGTCGGTAGAGTTGCCGGCGGTGAGGGCGGAGGAGTTGAAAGCTCCGTCGACGGTGGCGATGGCGTCGACGTCCTCGTTGGAGAAATCCAGGAGGTCCTCCACCGCGAAGTGGTCGCCTCCCGCCGCCATGGCGGTTTTGACGTTGTTGTTCTGATGGTTATTAATATAATTATGCAGTTCTGGAGCTTCCATTGCTGAAATATTAATATTATTGGTCTTGAGTACTGGTTTAAGTAACTAACTAATTATTAACTAAGCTCCTTTCCGTTTTCGTATTGAAAACTAGTAGAGTTAGAGAAAGAGAAATTAAGTGTGGGATCAGAGAAGAGTAGTGTGAAAAAAATGGTGTGGTTTTGTTAAGAAGATAGAGAGAGAGAGAGAGAGAGAGAGAGAGAGAGAGAGAAGGCGAGAGGTTTATTTGCGTTTGAAGGGGGGGGACAGGCGGACACCTATAATGAAGGATTTTTTACGGAAGGAAAAAATTTTAAAAATATATATAGAAAATAAAATTTTAAACAGACTTTAAATTGGGTTAAAAGGAAACAAAAGTGAAAAATTGTGGAATTACCTTCTTGCCCTTTTGCGTTTAGGTGTCGTTTATGTTGAGCTTACCGGCTTTCCCCCTTTTGGAGTAAGAATGGACAGACAGTACACCATAGACCCCTTTCTGTGTTGTGACGTGTCGTGACTCGATTGGTTAGAAAATGTTGTGTTTGAAGTAAAAGCGCGGTTGGATGAGCGCGCCGGTGAAAGTTACATGTAGTCAGTAGAGTGGTACTGGGAGTTAAAGGGGAATTATATAATGTGAATTTTCGTAGTCTGAGAAATTTGTACTTTAATTGCATGTAATTCACTTATCAAATTAACCCGTTGAAGAACTTCATATAAGATTGTGGTGGGACCGTGATTTATTTTTTAAAGAGAGAGGAAAAAAAAAACTATGAAATCTTACGCACTTGGAGACCATGATGATGGTGATGATCACCCAGTTGTACAATAATAATCACGGCATGTACCGCACACAATCATTTAACCAAATGCGACCTTTGCTTCGAGCTCACAATACCATCCACTGACATTTGGGGGCAATTTGGTCAAACTGATAAGACATAGCGAGTATTGATCCAAGGGTAGATGCGTAAAATCAGACACTAATAACAATAATTAACATATATTCGAGGTATGCGGATGAAAAGAAAAAAAAAAGAATAATTATTAACTTAAAATAAAATGTGTAATTAGAGATTAATTAGGAGTGATTAAGTGTTCAAATTCAACCCCTTAGGAACCGATCTAGCAGGTTTGTCGCTGTAGACTTGTGCATTAGCGTCCAAGTTTACAGCCCGATTCCTCTGCTTCAATTTTTATAGGAATTCGTGTTTACTATATTATTTATATTTATCTATATGATATTTCTCTGATATATATCTATTTTTAATTTGATATTATATGATTTAACCCCTCCTGTTTAACCCCTTTATTATATTCAAAACGTCACTTGTAAGCACGACGAGTACAGCTCAACATGATGAGATTTAACGGCCAAGATATTCCCAACGTGTTGCCCTCTTCATTCGGTTCTCACTTCTCACCTTTTACCCCCCATCATGCCACGTAAGACATAGAGCGGGTCTGGCGTTATAAAAAAAAAAAAAAGATGGTTCATTATTTTAACTATGCATGCACTAGTTTTTAACCTAAGAGTGGTCGATGGAGCAAAGATTTCAGTGATATATAATAGATTTATAGAATAACTTTTTATTGGATACTCCAGAATTCATATGTAACTTTTGGCGGTTCAATTGAAGTATGGAGAAAACATCACTCTGATAATTCTTTTAATGATAGTTTTGAATATTATTAGATAATCAAAATATTACAAAACTAAGCAATACTATTAGGAACATAAAAGTTTGTATACGTGATAATGAGATTATAAGCATACAATTTGTATGTATGTGACTCACGAATTGTTGGTTTTTCTTTTTTGAAAGAAACTAACAAATAATAATATTATTGTATATTTAATTACCATGTCATATATATATATATATATATATATATGTAAAGAGATATTGTGGGGCCACTCCTAGATCGTGCGTTACGTGGATGGTTGAGTGACAGAACAGGTGGCAGGGGACACACCGTTCAACACGTGTCCAGAAGGATCGCTTAAAAGCCACATGAGTCGCACGTGATACGACACGGGCCTGTTAGTTATCGTAGGCCAGGTCGAATCCATCCCAGACCCTAGATGGATTCAGGCCAATCTAATTCTTGCCTCGACAGCTGGGGTCAGAAGCCTCAAGAGTCTTCCGCCAGAAGATCATTGGAGGCAGCGCGCTACTCCAAACCCAAACAAGGCATTTAATGCATCCTGGATAGGTATACGCATTGGGCAAACCGTCTTGACAGGACAGCGGGTTGTCAAAGTCTCGCCCATGTCGGACTCGTACCATAGGGGGCGGCGGAAAGCATATCACAACAATGCAAGGGAAATTACGGTAACCACAGCCCGTGATTTCCAAAGTAAATCATAATGAGAAAGGGTACTTGATCCTGGGATCGAGAGCCGGTAGTTTCTCGGTTCCAAGATTATATATATATATGCCATACATCCCCCCCAATAAAGGGGATATATAAAAAAAAAAAATTAACCAAAAAAACTTAGTCTTTGTTATTCAATCTTGGGAGTAAATATCTGACTTAAGTATCGGAAAGTTTATGCAGGTAGCCGTCCCCGCCTCTCCGACCTGACTTGAGATCAAAAGCATTCTGAGATAGCGAAGACACATAGACATTTGGTAAGAACAATACCAATAATTTGAAAACACGTGGACAGTTGGTAGGAACAATACCAACAGTTTGAAAACACATGGACAATTGGTAAGAACAGCACCAACAGATATTATATAATTGCAAAGTTGACTTGGCCCGCGTTAAAATTCTTGGCCTCGATGGTGTAAATTGGAAGGTTTGATACTTGCTATACAATATAAAATTTCGAGGTACGAACATTTTTAACCTCGTTAGTGTAGTCGAAGCTAATTACACTTACATGCATGCATGTTATAAGAGACTGAACGTAAAGATAAACCAACTGTTAAATGTCGGCTATACTTCACCACGTGGCAGACATCAAAAGGTTTTGATTAAACAAGTGGGGTCGGTCTCCTTGAACCAATCCCTAGGTGAGTCTTCTTCGGACAAAGGATAAGGTTCTACTGTTCTTATTTATTGCCACGAGATTTTTTATCCTTCATTCATTTTATTTCTCTATTAAACGATAAAATATATGTTGTCTACCTTTTTTTTTCACTTTTTTGCTTGAATTAAAAGAAAAGCCTGAAAAAGAGAAGGTACGTTGCTTGGCTCAGAGGTTTCCATTTTGTAGAGATTTTTTAAAAAAAAAAAAATTGTACTGAGATATTTTTTTATTTATATTTTTCAAGTAGTATATTAGGATTTTTCGGTTTATTTTAGTGAAACTTTGGCATGAGTGGGGTCCAATATGCACGTGATAGAGTTGGGGTGTGGTGCAGCTGCCCATGTGAGTGCTTCACTCGTGTCAAAACCCAGAACTGACGGTGGTCAAATTACACGTGGCGAGAATCTATGGCGCCAAGATTTATTCAACCTTTTGTGGGATGCTTCGACCGGGGGAACGGATGAAGAGATGGTCCTTTCTGTTATTTTCAAAAATATAACATGAGAGCACGTGCCGGCGCTGTCACGTGACCTGTGGGTGATACACGTGCTCCGTCATCCAGTAACTAAACAAACACTACGAGCTAGTCACGTGGGTTAGACGCTCCTTTCTTTTTCTGCTTGCGGATTGCGGTTTGATTCTATACTTTAGTTTAGTAAAAGCCCATTTGGTACTTTGATGGGGTTCCATACTAGTAGTAAAGCTTTGCCCTTTGGGTCAAATTGAACTCTCAATTCTATTAGTATCTGACAAAAGAATTCTCCTATTTTATACTTATCCTTGGCACTAGTTAGGGTGGAAAACTGATAGGAATTAAAGTGATGAGTGGATTTTGAAGAGGGATAATGAAATTGGGTTGTTATGTATAAAAGAAAGTCGAAAGGAAAGAAAGAAAGTTAAAATTTATGGGGTCACCACCTTTTCAATTTAAATGGGAGGAAATTTGTTAGATCAAGAAATAAATTTAAGGGTGTTAAGACTTATAAAGACCGATACGGCTAGGGACATCTATCTTTTTCTTTTCTTTATTTTTTATGGTTAAATGATTTGGTTTGGTTAAGAATTCCTTGGTCTGATTTGCACTTTGCAAACTCTTTTTTTTTTTCACGTTCCGAAGCACACCGTACCGCACAAATAAATTATTTCTGAAGTGTTGTCACACACGTTAACAATTTATTTGCTTTTCATAGAGTTTCAATTTGTTATGCTTTATATTGTTGCTTTTGGACTTAGACTTTTATTTTTATTTAGATAACATTAAGGGTATTCACGGTTCGATTTGGCAAGTCTAAAACCCTCATATATCCTCCAAATTGTATATATGATTTTATTAAATCACTAGACTGTGCGATCTGTCATAACCAATCCAAACTGACCAAATTGCACCTATATTTTGCTTTGGGTGATTTCCATAGTTTGAGTTTTGGGCTTTGTTAATAACGGGTTTAGGCTTTGATAGATTAGACTTTTACTATTTAAGCTTCATTTAAAACAAAAATCTACTTTTCAAACAAAAAAAGAAATATATCAGTTCTTTTAATCTTAACCAAAATAACTCTAAAATCTAAAAATCAAACCAAAAATAATTATAAACTATCTAAAACATAAATCATAAAATGTTACAACCAAATCAAAGCATTACACTAAATTTAAAATTTAAGTTTCAACGCAATCGAAATCTAATGTTTAAAATATCTTAAAATAAATTACAAACAACTTACAAACCATAGGTCTAAGAATAACTTAATAGCAGAACAAGTTATAACACCAAAAAAGACTTCAAACTTCGAAACACTTTAACATTGCAAAAAATAAAAAGTATTAGATACAAATATCATACTTCAATACCCATTGCCCATTGTAAAGAATTTTATATATATATATATATATATATATATATATATATATATATAAGAAAAAAGGGGATAGGATTGGGTTTTACCATTAAACCTAATCAAAGATTACTACTTCAGATATCAAAGTTGATTTCTCTACAAAGTGAAAATTTGCATAAAGTTAGACAACTATAATATTATAATGCATAATTAATAACTAATACAAAATAACAAACATGCTTATTGTGTAAAGAAATTATTACCTAGTTCAACACTTTCATAAATTTCAATCTCTTTCAAAACTAGAGCCATATCCAATGGTAAGGAATTGGATCTCAACTAATTTTGGCAACATATCAAAACTTTAGCCATTGTTAGACTCAACGAGCTCCGAAAACAATCAAGCACTCTATCTCAAGTGCTAAAAGTAGACTTTGAAGCTACTGTTGAAACTTAGAAGCCAAGAACATCTCGAGCAATTACACCAAGAAGAGGAAATTTTGAAGAGATTACTTTCTACCGTTCCAAAATATCAAAATTTGGATTCTTCCTATCCTCGACATATTTAGCAAGATATCTATCAAACTCATTTTTCAAGTCAAATGAGTCATCTTCAGCACATTCTTTATCAAACTCAGATTCCAAGTCAAAAGAATCCTTATCATCATAATCTGTCACACTTATTTTCTCTTGAGAAGACGACCCACCAACTTGAGTATTGTCACTTTGTTGCACTTTAAATTCATTTGTTGCATAGTGATTCACTAACTTTACTATGTAACTCTTGATGGTAGCCATAATAATATTAACCTCTTTCTCACTGTTGAGTTTTTTCAAATAAAAATGTATATATTTCATTTTGTTTCTAGGATCAAGAACCATCGCCATATAAAGAACAATATTTTGTCTTTCAATGTTACCCAAATACTTGCCAAATTGTACCTTCATCCTAGTAGCCATATTTGTCAAGATTGAATTCTTACTCGAATAACATTTGATTAGTTTTCCATGTACTATTGAAATCTCGTGAAAATAAGTATTTGAAATAACAAACAAAAAAACACTAAAATTTAAAGTTTCTTCATAAAAAGTCTTCAAAAACTTGTAAAATTTGCTACAATTCTCCCAATCTTTACTCATTAGCCACCCTAAATGTTTTTTCCCTATGCTTGTCCTCCTCATAAAAGTTTTGCAAATAGAAACTATCCTCCTCTTCCAACAACTTAAAAGTATCAACAAAGCTCAATGCATGCTCCAATATTAAATTAGTGGAGTTCTACTTAGTTGGCACATATAAGCATATAAGAGCCTTTTCCTCTTTACAAGTATTCTTCACACAACTTTTGCATCTAGGCAACCTTAAAGGAGAAACTCTAACATATATAATGACATTATGGATAGTTTCAATAGAATTATTTAACTCATTCAATCTATCTTGCACTATCAAATTTAGGATATAAGTTGAACATCTCACGTGTAAATACTCTCCATCACAAATGGCACTCTTCTAAATTTGCAATCTCTTCCTTATACGACTAATAACCCCATTGTTAGAAGTAGTATTATCAATTGTGACTGTAAACACTCTCTTAATACCCAATTATTTCAAGCATGCCTTAATTATTTTGTCTATTATCTCTCCCTTATGATTAGAAATTTGATAAAAATTCAAAATATTTTTTTGTATTTTCTATTCCGAATCAATAAAGTGAGATGTTAATACCACATAATTGATATTCTAATAGAAGTTCATATGTGAGTCGCGTAAGAGAAAGAATCTTTGTGAATTTTTTATGAAGTAAGACTTCAACTTTTTCTTCTCATCACTATAAGGATTAATGATATCTCTAGCAATTGTAATCCGTGATAGAGGATCAAAATTTAGGCATGCAATACTGTAAAACATTCTAAATCCCTCTTGCTCCACAAATCTGAAGGAAAACTCATCAATGACAACTATTTTTGTACATGCAGCCTTACAAGCAACTTAACTAAATCCTATAGCTATAAGATTGCTACCATCAACACTTTCATCACCTTTCTTTTGAAAAGATAATATTTTTTGTTTTTTATCTTCCAATCCAAAGGGATATTTTTTACAATGATTTTCAAATAGTTCCAAAAAGTGCTAGTCCAATTTTTCTTACTATCACTAGTAGTCTTTATCAAAATAATTACACATAGCCCTAGGGTCAATAAGGTCTTTATTTCTAGTAAAATGATCCTAAACTTCCGATACATGCCTAATTTAATTTTTTCTTATCTGGTCTTAGGAGACAAGAGGGGTTTACTCTTATAACCACTAGTTGAATGGAGAATATTGGCCACTTAGATGGGATTTTTCACAGAAAGTGTCATATTGCTACTATCCTCCGTCTAACGAACATTAAATTACAACGTAATCATATGCTATACATAAAATTAAAAGCATAAACCAGTACCAAAATACTAATCTCATTGTCAGTAATTACAATAGCATAAAATCAGCTCATTTATTTTATCATTCATCTCAAAATTAAACTAATTAGTCCATTTAACCTCATTTAACAGTTAACATAAACACAAACTATCTTCATCTGTCAAACACATATCACAAATCACGTATACACCAACATAGAATCAAAAAAAAAAAAAAAAACATGTAATCAAGAACACAGAATGTTAACTAATCTATTTTAGCGACATCCACTCTACATCCCAATTCCAATCATTTAAGCTATCCCAATCCCAGCCAGTAAATTAATAAGATTAATATAGAGTGTTAACTGACCGAGTCTCCTAGAGCTTGAGCTAGAGAGGTGGGGAGAGAGAGAGAGAGAGAGTGTGGCTGAGGGCCGGGAGCTGCTGAGAGAGTGCGACTGAGAGACGAGGGCTTGAGCTCTTCACGAGATAGCGAGTGAGTGAGAGAGAGAGGACACGAGAGGGATTGGAGTTGCTGGGCCGAGAGAGATGCTGAGAGACAAAGTGCCCGAGAGAGTGAGTGAGCGAGAGGGACATGGAGCTGCTGCTGCTGCTTGCTGGGTTGGGACAGGGCAGAGTTGTTGAGCCGCATTGCTGGGCGACGTTCCTCCGCAGTGTTGCTACTTGCTGGACGTTGAGGGCGAGTGGCGGCTGCTGAGCTTGTGAACGAAGAAAAGAGAGAGTTGAAGGGCTGCAGCAGTTCAGAATCAGATTCAGTTTGAGTCCTGAGACTTAGTCAGAGTAAGTGATTGAGTGATTTGTGTGAAGTGTGAAGAGGAATTCTAGAAAAAATGGGTTGAGTGTTTATTTGGGTTTACGTATATTGAATTTGGCCATTTTTCCTCGTGATCAACTATATACAAATTATAACAAAAATATATTATATCGGCCGGTCCGATTCAAAACTGATTAAATTCGGCCAATACCGCAAACCACATCATACCAGTCAGTTTGGTGATTTTTCAAACTATCACCGACCGTAAATGAAAAAAAATCACTAATTTTGATACGGCCAATTTCTGTAGTACATCAGTTTTTTTGAACATCCCTGGGAAACATGGATACTTAGCTAATATTATTGTGTATTTTGGTTTAGAATTTTGATAATTTATGAGTTGTTGTAATGCTGTAACTATTATGAAATTTGTATTTCCTATTGAAAAAAATTAATTAAAAATAAAAAAAGGGCAAAATTATAATTGGTTGATTATGTTAAGTTTAAGGCCAAAGCTAATTAGACCCAATTTTGAAGCGATAAAAACCGAACCAAAACAGACCGCATACTTGTATAAATGCCATTTTGGTTTAGCTTTTCCTAATCATTTCAAACCCACACGTAAAATACGTAAACAGCACATATGGTGTGACATTGAAGTGAGGGAAAAAAAAAGTCCAAACCGCACTGAAATCATCCTGTCTTATTTTGCCCATAATTTACTTTGGGGAATTGCCATTAATTCACTTCATTCCCTTGTTTTTATGCGAAATGTATAATGGTGCTACAACAAAGGCAAAGTTGTCATCAGATTTAGATGCTTAACTCGAAAGGCAAACAGACTCGTGAGTGTTAAAAAAAAAAAAAAAAAAAAAAAAAAGGCTTTGGGTTGGAGCCTATTACAGTAGTTCAACAATGGGGTAACAAGAAAGTAAAAGTTAGCCCTTATATTTATAATGATAACTAATAACTGGTAACTAGTTTTTTAGAAGCTGATTACAATTTTAAAATTTGTATTTTTCTAAAAATATTTCTAAAAGTGATATTTTTCTAATAAAATCATACAGAAATTTAAAAAAAATGACCTTCATATTTTTGTAGGTTTTTTTTTTTTTTTGGTTTTCATTAGTAAAAGTGTTAGAAATCCCACCTGAAACGCAACATGCATTTTTCTTTTGGAAATGGACCCGGATAGTAGTATTTTGGACTAAAATGCCTTTTGAATAGAATGTTGAAAATGATTTTTCTATGAGTATAACAATGTTAGCTGTAAGCATAAAATTTATGACTTTTTAAGGATTAATTAGCGATCACTGAAAGTGTGACAACTATCACATAATACAATGATACTAATAAAAAAATTATTTTTAAAAGCATTCCTAAAAGAGTTATTTTAATCCAAATTACTACTATCCTTGGAGAAAAGAACATAGGTAGGACTAACTTGAGCAAAATGACTTTTTTTGTAAATTTTTTTAAAAATTATATATTTTTTAAGAGTGTCAAAAGCATTCTAACTTTAGTCAAAAACTTCCTGACCAAAAAAAAATCTCGTTATGACATTTTTAGGGCTTGCTTGGATTCACGTCTAATTTTTTGTTTAAATAAATTGAAAACAAAAGTAAAAATTTTGTTTTAATATTCAATTTTTATAAACAAAAAATATGCTTGGCAAAATTTATTTTACTATTTGTTTCCAAAAATAATAGAGAAAGTCATATAGACTTATATTTGTGTATGTATATACGAATTTGTGTACAAATATTTGTCTGTTCTTTTGTTTTTGAAATTTGTTTAAAAAAATAAAAGTACTAGAAATTTTTTGTTTCCACTTTTTTTGAAATTTTTAGTAACAATTTTTAAAAACAAAAAACAAAAACAAGGTAACCAAGCAAATTTTCGAATAAAATTTCTATTTTTTATTTAAAAATATTTAAAAAAAAAAAACAAAAAACGAATCCAAACCAGTCATTTTAGTCCCATTTACTACTGTCCAAGTCCATTTCCCTATTTCACTTGATAACCATAGGCCCATAGCCTACGGTTAGACAAAAGACAAGCTGACTTAGGTGGGGAAACTGACCACTTTGTCCGCCAGGGTTGGGCCACAGAAACCCATTACTGGCCCTATACATATATATTATTTTGGGCTTTTCACAAAATTCGAAGCCCAAAGTAATCAAAATTAGAAAGGATTTTTTAAACTTTTACCACAAAACCCAAAATAATTACAAATATATGGAGGTCAGGCATTTTACCAATTTCCATATAGCTTTTATCAAAAAAATATCACTTTTTAAAATATTTTTAGAAAAACTTATTTTTGAAATGGTTACTAATTATTAGTTACCAGTTATAAATATTTTTCTTAATAGTTACCAGTTTCTAAAAACTAAGTTATCGGGTTACTATTTTAAAAAAAATGTTATTTGTTTAAATATTTTCTAAAAATGCCATTTTTAATAATAAAAACAATACTGTATCTAAAAAAATACAGTCCACCGTATTTTTCAAATTTTTTATTAAAATGTCGTACATGGCCTAACTTGTTTGTGAAAAATCCTGGATTAATTTAGAAAAATATCACTTTTAAAAGTTTTCTTAGAAAAATAACATTTTAAATAAATGACTAAAAACATGCCACCTTTTTCTTTAAAATTGGTAATTTTCAATGGTACTCAAGGTATCCAAGTTATTTGGAATAATCAGTTTTGGTATTTGAGATAACTAGTCAAATTATTTGGAGCACTTCAAGTATCTCTTAAATTAATAAAAGTGGTATTTTTATAAATACTTTAAAAACTGGTGTTGTTCTATTTAAAATCCTAGGCTTTTCAAACAATTTCAAAATCCGGAAATTTTCATTTTTTTCTGAGAAATTATCATAAAAAATCAAATTTCCTTTATTGTTTATCTTTCATTTTTTGCTCACGGCTTTTTTTTGTTTTATGAAATTTATTATGGAGAACATACATTGATTAACGGTTTTTTTTAACTCAGAATCATCCATTTGTATAATGTCATTACATATGATATGCTCCTTTGTTTCAAAAGATTAAAGTAGTATGGTCTTTCAAAAAAGGTTACAGTATGACTCCTCTTATACTCTTTTGTTTTTGTATTTAATAGACTCCAGTTTCTTTGTTGATTAGTAGAAAAATACACGAAGTAGTGATGTCAATTAAATGGTCCAATGGCCAACAGACGTCCATTTGTCTATGTGTCGACAAATACGGGTCAACTTTTTTTCTAATTCTCGTATTGCATTTGTTAGAAAAACACATTTTTTATTTTTTAAGTTTTTAGAAAAATGTCATTTTTAAAAAATGATTATTAGTTATCCTTGTTTAAAAACTAGTTACCGATTACTAGTTATCAATTATATAATAATTATAAATACTTTTAGTCAAAAATCGGTTACCGATTACGAGTTAATTTTAAAAAATGACACTTTTCTAAAACTTTTTTAAAAAAAGTATTTTATAAAAAAAATGCGATATCCAATCTAGAAAAAACTGAACCAATTGTATATTTGAATTCTTTTCTAAATAGCCGCAAATGGCATAATTTTCTCTTATTTCACTCCTTTTAATAGGTGCACCTTAAAAAAAAAAAACATATAAACAATGTACGTTAAAATGTGATAATTCACTTTAAAGAAGAGAAGAGGAAGATCCTAAATTATTCTACACAATTTTTCGCTAAACTAAACTTCATAGAACTGTAATAACTGCTGCAATACATGCATCCAATATATCGTCAAAAAGTAACAGTTTTTCATACCTTTTGCTCTTAATTTTATCACCATGAATAGCTCTCTTAGACTTTCTATTCTTAGATGTCGGTGAAAATTTTCAAATCCGGCTTTTGTAAACATCAACAACTTGTTCGAAAAAGGTATTGTTTATCACATGTCCAAGTTGATTTACGTGGAAGTTAAATTTTACATACAACCTTCTCCTTTAAGAATTTGGATTCTTTAAAAAATTTCTTTCGTGATCATGGAGGCAGCAATAACACAAATTCCATTTTCAATAATTATATATATATATAGGCTGCTAATGTAGTAGGTAAGATATTTTCCTAATAATGATCCGATGACTATGATAATATGCATGAAAAGATTTATATCAGTAATGTTATTTCTATCTCTTATTTTATACTATAAAAATATATGTATGATAAATTTTAATTAGTCAGAACGATATTTATGTATAGATAAAAAAAAAACATAATAATGGATTGATCATAATAAATAGCAAACTTTCAATAGGCTTAGCCTCAACATGAAAAGCACAAATAATTAGAGGAATGAGAATGCGAGAGTACATTTGAAATAAAGGACATATATAAGCCTCTTTATAAAGCTTCATATCATCGGTGCCTAAACTTGCGATGGCTAAGTACTCGAGCAGACGAGCAACGTGGTATATATTCATGGCGGTAACGTACTTATGTTAATTGATAATTATTTTAAGCAAGAGAAACAAAGCCAACTTGTAACTTGAAAATATGCATAAAGAGTTAGCTAGTAGTTAGAGAAATAGATGATAATGTAGAAAGAGATAGGATTGTGCAACAATTTGTACGAGATTCATATATTAATACATTTATACACATGTATAACTACTTTGATGTAAATCTTTGTAACTTATGATTTGGGGTTTATAAGAAGCATAAAACATTAAAGATGACATATAAGTTGCAAAAGCAATCAAAGAGCTGATAAAATGTATTTTGAAAGATGTACTTTTGACTTTGTTTAGTGTGCCAATGCTAGCATACCCTCTAGGTATTTTGTACATCACAGCAACCACTAAGGCTCTAAATTGTTATATGCACAACTGAGAGTTTACTGCTTAAACTCTATTTTCTTTTGCTGTTTGCACGTTTGGGGTACTTCCATTTATTAACTAACTTACATTATTTGTAGATTACAAAATTGAATAGAAAGATAATAAATGGATCTTAGGTACATATCTACGAATTTAAATAAAATGATATGATAATAGATAGTTTAAAGTAAAGAAGATAATAAATGGGTCTAAGTAAATATGTATAAAAAAAAAGTTCGAAACTAAATGGAAAACTATGTTACACTTTCTTTTATTAACTGTCTTATGATTTAAACAATTGTTTTCTGATTAAAATTACTTTTCTCTCTTTCTCTTTTTTAAATGTAATCTGTAACTATAAATTCAGTATTTTATTTTATTACCTGTATTTTACTACTAACAATTGCATGATAAATTTTGTCTTTTACTACTAACAATTGCACGATAAATTTTGAACATCTTGTTTTACTAAATTTAAAAACTGATGAATATGCTTTGTTCATTAATATTATTTCTATTAATAAATTTTAAAAACTTTTAATTCTTTTTTAGACGAAATATATTTTCTTAAAATTTGAGATAAATATCTTAAATCGAATATTTTTAGAAAGTATAATATTAAACATTTTTCTCATTTCCTACCGATAGAAGTTGATTATTTTGTATTTAATATTGTTTATTATTGCATACACTCAGTTCTCGTTTACTACTGATTCGGATACTCGGTTTTTTTTTGTTATCTAGAAAACTTGCAATAATTATCATAGCAATTGCAACGCGTTCGTAGGATTTAGTAAATAGGATTCAAGTTGTTAAGAAAACTATACTCATTGTACATGTAACACCGATGGCTTAAAGGAGAAGCCCCAAGTTAGTGCCCTAGGGATAAATTCTGTTAGTGTTTTTTTTTTTCAATCTTGATTGCAATGAAACATACTAGAGACACCATACAAGTTGCAAAAGTAATTAAATATCTGAAAATATATTTTGAAAAATATACTATCGACTTTATTTGGTGTGCCATTGCTAGCTTATCCTCTAGGTATTATGTAAATTGTAGAAGCCACTAAGTCCATTGCAACTACCGAAATTATTATATGCACAACTGAGAGTTTACTCCTCCAAACTATGTTTTCTTTTGCCTTTTGCACATCTCGGGCTGTTTTCATTTGTTTACTAATCTACATTATTTGTGAATTACGAAATTGAATAAAAAGATAATAAATGAATATTAAGTAAATATTTACGAAATTTAATAAAATTGGCTTAATAAATTAGATAGTAAATGTTTGACAATAAATTAAATCTTAGGTAAAGACGATAGTAAATGAATTTAAGTAATTAAATATGTATGAAAAATAGTTGGAAACTAAATGAAAAAAGAAAATAATAAATTGTAAACTATGTTGTACTTTCTTTTATTAATTGTCTTATGATACAAACAAGTAAGCTTTGATCAAGAGCTACTTCTTTTTTCTTTTCCTTTTTTTTTTTAGATGTAATATTGATCGCAATTATAAATTCAGTATTATATTTTTATTATCTGTTTTTTGTTACAAACACTTTCATAATAAATTTTGAATAGCTTGTCGTACTAAAATTAAAATCTAATGCACACACTCTGTTAGCTAATATTATTTTCATTAATAAACTTAAAACTTCTTAATTTTATTTTAGATAAAATATATTTTCTCGAATTTCTAGATAAACTTCTTAAATCGAATATTTTTAGAAAGTATAACATTGTACCTTTTTCTCACTTCCTACCGATAGATATTGATTATTTTGTATTTAATATTGTTTATCGCTTAATATACTTGATTCTTATTTATTACCAATGCAAACATTCAGTTCTCGTTTGCTGTTGATGCATGTATTTAGTTATTTTTTTATGCCAATGCAAGAACGTGATTATCTTTTATTACATAGGAGACTTGCAATAATTGTCACAACAATTGTAACACATTTGTTTGAAAATAGCAAATAGGATCCAAGCAGTTAAGAAAATCATATTCATTTTACTCATAACATCAATGGCACGGAGGAGAAGCCCAAAATGAGTGCTCTAGGAAAAATTCTATTAGTTTATATATATATATATATAGTACCAATCCAATAGGTATTTTTTTTTACCTATAC
Organism: Parasponia andersonii; assembly: GCA_002914805.1. Taxonomy (NCBI): domain Eukaryota; kingdom Viridiplantae; phylum Streptophyta; class Magnoliopsida; order Rosales; family Cannabaceae; genus Trema; species Trema andersonii. The sequence goes on from JXTB01000068.1 coordinate 517,185, forward strand.
ATAGATATCAATTTGACCAATGAAAATTATCATGCATATTTTTTTATATTAAAAATTAAGAGAAAGAAAAAATATTAATAATGTACGTCTTTTTATATATATCTCATAATAGTTGTTAGATCACCATTAGACGATGATTCAATGACTAAAAAAAATATCTACATATAAGTAAAAAAAACTGTGTACTGGATTAGTAACATTTATATATATATATATATAGTTGTCAATCCAATAGGTATTTTTTTTTTTACCTATGAGTAGTTATTTTTTTTTTAGTCATTCGATCACCGTTTAATGATGATCTAATGGCTATAATGAAGTACATGAAAAGACGTGTATCATTAATGCTCTTTTTCTCTCTTATTTTTTACAATAAAAAAATATGCATGCTAAATTTTCATTGGCCAAATTGATACTTATGTATAGGTAAAAAAAAATACCTAATGCCCTATATATATATATATATATATATATCTATCTTGATAACGTCGAAACAGATTACGGATGTCATGCAAGTTGTAAAAGCAATTGAATAGCTAATAGTGTAACGACCTGCCTAATTACGACTTGTTAACCATGTGTAATCAGTTTTAAAACTATTATTTCTTTAGATACTATTAAACAGTACATCTACAACCACTATTATCGATGGTCTTATAATAAGTTAAAATATATAACTTCTTAGTTTAGCCAACATCACTTGGCAAATATATCAAATATATTGTCCTCGTATAGGAAGTTACTTAAATATTACATACTAATGTAAAATACAATATCAATACTTATATTGTCTAAAAGGTCTTAAAAGTGGAATTCATATAATCTATTATTTTAATAAATACGTTTAAAATAATTTTGCTGAAGACTCTAATTTGATGTGACGTATCCATACTCATTTCCCACACAGTATCTTCTAGGACAACCCACCAAAACTAGGCAACAAGTTGTTTACCTTTATTACTTATAACATAGATATTCACACATGATAAGCTATTGGCCAACAAGTACAATTGATCAAACATGTAATACCATAAACCAACAACCGATTATAAAGTCAAGTTATACTAATTTATATAACTTATGTCTTATCATTCTTATTTGGGCTTTGGTGCCTGTATTGTTAGGGTGTAACCATCGAGAGATGCAGGATAGCAAGCCATTGAGTGCACTCAAGGTCTAAATTTTTAAGATTACTAATTTGGCCAAGGTGGCTCCCTTAATTCAGAGGTTCTGTACCACTATCATTCAATAAAATCTCTCGTAGGCCGGAGGCCAGCACGACACCGTTATTATATACAATATTTATCTTATTATCTTTTTCTTTGTCTTTTCTAGCTTAGAAGAACATGTTAATTAATCAGTACTCGTCCATGTTGATTTATTTTATGATATAAATGCATATGTACAAAAATATTAACAAGTTTGCACTATTTAAGAAAGTTATACAAAGAAACAAATAATTCAGCAGGTATCATAAAATGACCATTCAAGTCATATTCGTATTGCGATAAGTTGTACTTACCTCGTATGCTAATCTTCTCATATTTCCAAATGCATTGTTTCTTAATATTAGTTATTTAAAACCTATCGCAAGTATACCATAGTAAGTCAAAGTATTTTTAGACTAATTTGGATACTAAGGAAACTTAGACTTCATCTTATTTGGAAAATTCCAATTAGGTACAACCTATAAATTCAGGAAAATTAAAATCAAGCAAACTTAGGTTTACTAAACAAATCCGTATTGAACATTCTCACATGTCATAAGCAAGTTATATTATGAGCCGTAATTGCTTGACCTACTTTTGAGTGCCTGCTAACTACCCTAAATAATTTTTAAAAAAAATTGGGCTTTATTAGAGTGGCTTTGAACTATAAATCCCGTTTTTCTTCTTATGCCAAAATTTTCCCAGCTTTTCAAAAAGTATCTAAGTTGAAATAGGGCAAATTTTTAAAAATAGCCACACCTATTAGATGGTTGTGAAATTCGGAAGTTTTGTTCATTATTGTGTTAACTAACTTTCAGATATGGTAGAACGTGAAAATCAGTTTTATTTACCAAAATACCCCTAATTTACCAAAATAAGACATATTTGTCCTTTTTGAAGCCAAAAATGTCGAAAGGATTCCCAATTGATTCTATGTTATTATTAGTTCACCTTAATTTATTTTGGGACCTTAAAAAACATATTTCAATTGTTCAAAAAATCTGATTTAGCGCTTAGATTAAAACTTATAAAAAAAAATTTTCAAACAATTCTTTAAAAGCATCAATCTTGGAACTAACTCTTTTGGAATACTTGGTTAATCACATCGCTTTAATTTTCTTTGATATGTACAACTTTATTAAGCTAATAAAACACTTATTTTTAAAAGGATTATGCATTGATTTACATTGAACAATATAAAACTCAAACTTAGTATATTCGTAGCCAAATATCGAATCTAGAGCTTAAACTACAGCTTAAATCATACAATCATAAACTAAAATCTTAAAGAACCCAAAATTTCATCAAGATAAGTCCTAACGCACATTTCTACCATTCAAGCATAATAAAATATTAGAAAGTAGGACCAACTCACTTAAGCAGAAATATGTCATAATTTATTTTTTGAGCTCTTTAGGATTATTAGTGAAACTAGTTCACTAGTCTCCCTTTTTGTGAGAAAATAATCATAAATGAAAACAATAAGAACATCAAAATAAATCACACCAAAATCCTCCTCTACAAAATAAAAGAAAAAAATAAAAACTAAAATTATAGCATATTTATTCTTATAAATTGGCTCCAACTCTCACTAACCACATACGTTTCTCATATATATGCAAGATCAATATCACTAAGATGTGATTAATAGATTTAGATAAGGAAAATACCTTTCTCTTAAACTTGATGATAAGATAGGACTTGCGAGCCTTCAAAAGTAAGAATCTTAATATATTTTGCTATTTTAGAACTCTAACTATATTTTATTAGAAATAAAGAGAAACTAGCAGAGTTTTCTTACAAGAGTATGACTTCTAATTAAATGTGGCAAAATAGGTCGGGCCTGTAAGTCGGCCCACGGCCTGTGGGTCGACCCGACTTACAATATAGCAAACTCGAGCTTGGGCTGGCCCTAAGAGTAGGCTGGGTTAGACCTATATATCTAAGCCCGCCAAAAATATATATTTTTTTTTAAAAAAATTTAAATAAAAAAAATTTTCTACTACTTATAAATACACATTTTTTCATTTTTTTTTCACAATTTCAAATTTTAATCTAATTCTAAATAATTTTCTTTGTTTAAATTTTTTTTGTCAACTATTCAATTTATATATTTATAGCTTATTTAATTATTTTTAAATTTTTCTCAATATGAAAAAAAAATATATTTATTTTTTCATAATTCTATTTTAAAATTTCTAATATTTTTAACTAATTATACATATAATAACCTTTTTATTTTTTTAAAAGCGAGCACCAGCCCACCTAGAAGCTTTTTGGACCTATAGGTCGGGTTAGGTTCCGTTTTTAAATTTTTTAGGCTAGGCCAAGCCGCTTTCTTACACAGCCTAGCCCGTTGCTCCTCAAAGCCCGTTTTGAGCGGGCCGGGCCAGGCTGACCTATTTTGCCATATTTATTTCTAGTATAAGATGAGAAAATCTTCAAAAGCTAGAAGCAAAAAATCTTTAATGAGGATGAGAGAGAGAGAGAGTTTTGATTCTTAGAAAGAAAATATGGAAGAGTAGTTTTTGGTTCTTGGAGAGAAAAGATGAGAGAGTAGTTTTTTGTTCTTAGAGAGAAATGTAGAAGAGCTTGAGAAGAAATGAAGTAAAATAATATCCTTGGAGACCAAGAGAGATATTTCTTTGCTTAGTCTAATGGTTAAAAGATTGACTTGCCATATTAACTACTTCTACTACACATGAATCACTTAGTCTAAAGGTTTAAGTGTTGATTTTTTATAATCTCCATTAGTGAGTTAGTGTACTCTATTACCCACTAACAGCACCTATCATCTTATCACTAATAGGTCTTAACCTATCATCCTATAATTGACCTATTTCTTTTCTTTCAAGAAGCAATCCTAGCCTTTGATCACAAAAATCTAAAGAAATCCTAACCCTTTATTTTTCCTATTAAATCTAACTCTCCATTTAAAACAAGTGAATATAAGCCATTAATTTTAATTCTTGTCTTCTATGGGTTAAGCAAAAAATATTTAACCTCTAACTAGTAGTCTTATTCTAACTATAGTATAACTTGGTTCTAACTAAGTTTTGACTTAATTATAATAATTCAAAATAAGTCTACATGAAATTAATTAGATTAAACTCTTCTCTACTAAAATAAACTGCTTAAAATATGGATAGAATTTAATTTAAATTTCATGTTCACATTTGTGCCTTGGCACATTGATCACTAGAATTTTCATAACTATAGTATTTGTTCATAGAAATCTACATAGAATTTAATTTTAAAATTCTTTAATCTACACATTTAAAGATAATCATATAGACATAGAGTATTTAAACCCACATAATCTCCATACATAATTTTTATCATCAAAACAATTAGTGTTTATAAAATAGTGATGCTTATAAAATAGTGGTGCATAGAATGTACATTAAAGGACATACTCTTGACTTTGTTTAGTGTGTCGTTGATAGCATACGCTTTCAGGTACTATGTACATCACAGCAGCTACAAACCCTGTTTTCTTTTGACCTTTGTATATCTTGGGCTGCTTTTAGTTTTTTAGTGATCTACATTATTTGTAGATTACAAACCAAATGGAAAGATAATAAATAAATTTTACGTAAATACCTACGAAATTGAATAAAATGATAAAATAATTGATAATTCAAAGTAAATAAGATAATAAATAGGTTTTATGTAAATATGTATGAAAAATAGAAATAAAATTGAATAAAATGACAATAGATAGTTCAAGTATAGTTTCTTCAAATAAATGAATCGAATGAGCATAATAATCCAATACTGGTTGCTTAGTAACTTAACTCAATTATTGGTTGCTTAGTAATTGTATTCAAGAATATAAGTTTATATCAAGTAAAAAATAAATAAGTAAATAAAAAAATAATATATATATATATATTTATATATTATTTGTGCATATCAACCAATTAACATGGAGATGTTCATTGTCTTATAAGAGTAGAAACTCATTAATTACCAAGACATGAATTTGAAACAAAGAACAATATCATACCAAAGAGTCTGCTGTTGTTTGTCTGTCGAGTCAAGTGAAAAGGTCTCGTGTCTTTCTTTTTGAGATTTGATTATTCAGTCTTCCTTTTGTTTTGGAGAAATTGTCCTTGGTAATACTAATTTTGAATAAAATGACTTTTTCAATAGTATTTTTTAAATTAACATTTTGAATAGTGTCACAAATTATACGACGATGGGTCACACAATTTGTAACTGTAAAATTACGACGTTTTAAAAATTAATCAAAATCATAAATTATATAACTGTCCATTACACAGTCTCACAAAATACTAAAATATTACTAAAAAAGTCATTTTTAAATCACTTTAAAAAAATTATTTTAATCAAAATTACTACTACTTATTTCAATTTCCCACTTTGTTTTAGTAAGTCTTTCTCATTTTAGTACATGGCCATAGGTTAAGATGGGTTGGACCCTCTCTCTTATTTTTTTTAAGTTTTTACTCTCTCTCCTCTTTTCCCTTGTTTACTTTTATTACTCTTTTTTGTTTTTACATTTAATATTTTCTTCATTAAAAATAATAACAAAAGAAATTAAAATCAAAACTTGTAGCAACAACAAAAATTCGATTCCTAGTTTATTTTTTTTTTTATAATGAGTAGAAATAGGCGACTATATCAACCCCACCAAAATGGATAATAAGGGATTTAAGCCTAGTATCTATATATATATATGCCAAAAATAGTAATTGTATTACGATGGTGAGTTAAAATCGAATAATTTATATTACGATGTTATATAAATTATTTAAAAAGAGAGAGGAAATAAAAAGAAGTAAATCTGACATTTCTAGACCTATAATTTATATAACAAGATATCAGTAAACGTTAAACAACTTCTCTGGTCTCTCGAAAAGAAAGAAAAAAAAAATCTCTCTATATTTTAAAAAATATTCTCAAATTAAAAAAATAACGTTAATTAAAAAAAAGAAACATATTTTAATATTGGTTATGTAATTGTGAATTTAGATTAATTTTGGTGGGAATTGCGAGGGCTTTTTCTGGCTGTGTCCGTCGTCCCCGATCGAGGAGGGAAAACTGAAAACCTAGCCGGAAACCTAGACGGTGATCCAGATCGAGGGACGGCAATGGAGGGCGAACTCAGTAAAGCGGTACAATGGCTCAACTTAGTGGTAACAGAGCCCTATTACATGTTCCATTTCATGGCTTTCTTCTCCTACCTCGTTGTCCGTACATCCTCAGCCAAAGTACTCATCCCTACCATCACCCACCGCCTCATTTATCGAGTAATCTCGTCCCTCTATCTCTTGGGTTCTCTAATTTGACTCTTCTTGTAATTATTATTGTTATAATATTTGCTTTTTTTTTTTTTAATAGGAAATTCAAGCGGCTTTGGCGTTTGGCATTTTGACTGCTATCAAGGTATGAGCTTCTTCATTCTACAAAAAAATCTTGGTTTTAGGCGCGTAACCATTTGTTTTATCTCTTGTTCTTTATTTATAATGAATCAGTTCGATTAATTTGCACTTGAATTTTTGCCAAAAGGCTCAGGACTGTTCCAGTTTTGTATATGAGTTTGTGAGATTTATGTTATGGGAGAACGATTCATCTATTGTATAGATAATATATCCGTTTTTCTACTTGTGTAAGATGCATAGGGTTTGTCTGAAACTCGCGACGGGATTCTGATAGTGCGAAATTAGATGATGATTATGAAGATACTTAATCTAGTTTGCTTCTATTACACTTGTGAGCCAAAGCAGATTTGAAGCATGTTGTTTTGACATTTATAGTCAGAAGTTTTAATCGCTTGCAATGTGTTATGCTTTGTTAAGTGATTGAACTATGTATAGTACTTGGCTTGGTCATGGATTCTGCAGACTGGTTTATTTCGGCTTTCTTTCTCATTGCAACAGATGGTGAGAGAAGAGACATGGGAAGGGTTTATTGCTGATACATTGTTTTTTGCAAAGGTAAAACACCATCCTACTGTTTCCTGGCCCATTACTATTACCAATGCTAAATTCATCGCTTCTAAGGAAATACAGACTTATTATAAGTGATTGTTACCAAGGAGCAGGAAATTAATCTCTCTTCGTAGAAGATTAATTCCTGATGTTGCCACGCATCACCCTGCTTTGTTTAAGATGTGTTTCTTAATATGGTATAGTTTATCTCTTATTTCTGACTTTGAGTATATATTCTTCGTACAGATTTTTCTGGTTGCTCTTGCTTTAATTATGGATTACAACCTGGCCCTCTGGTACATTGTGGCCTTTTCAGGTAGACATTCTATTCTCTTTTGTCTTCAATTTGCTATAGAGCAATATGTCACAGTAATCTTGGACTGCAAACTTATTCGTACTGTTTTTTCTTTTATGTTCAGTTTAGGGTTCCTGGTTTTCAGGCCTTTTTTATTTACTGAACTATTTTTTTTTTTTTTAAATCGATATTTTAAAACTTTTCTCTACCATATTTGTATTGCTCTTTTGATCATCCTGTTAAACATTTGAAATGAGAGAAGTTTAACTGAACTACTTAGTTACCACACTGAATTTTATGGAAGGCAAATGTGAACTTGGTATGGAGTGTTTGATGACAGAAAGTTATTTGCAAGGTGGAAAATTGGATATTTTGATACAATTGCAATCTGTTATGATTTTTCTTTGTGCAGTTATGTATATTTTAACACAACAGCCTTCATTCCAAGGACTAGGTATGACGTAAATTTGGGTTATCTGTAAAATTTTCCGTTTTATTTACACTGTTTCTGAATTTTCTTTTTCCCTCTATCATGTGAAATTATATTTTCCTTTACTTATAGTCACTCATTTCTTTTAGGTACTTCTAGTAAATTAACACCACTGCAGTTAGAAACCTCGCTGACAGAAGGGAACATGTCAAGATTTTGGCTGGTTGGTTTGATGGATTTTCTCTCTGACTTTTTATGATCACTAAATATGGACTTTGATTATTAATTAATTTGTAGAAAAATAACTGAAGTGTTAGAGAAATTATTTTGTCTGAAACACATGTAATACTTTTATAAGATGTCCACTTTATTGGCTGAAGCTCTTACTAGTATTGGTGGAGCTGCATTTGATGTCATTGCATATTATACTTTCTCCTGAGGCCATTTGAATGTTCATAACCGAGATATGTAGCTCAGAACTATAAACAAGAGAGTCTCAAACTCGGGCTAAAAAATTCTTAGTCTTAGAAGTATTATATTTGGCATGCTATACATCTTTACTTTTTGTTAGATGGTCAGAATTTATTTTATTTTATTTTCGTTTTACCTCATGTTGAATGTTGAGTGACAATTTTGGTAGGTAGAATTCCGTTCCTCATGTTCATCTGATTGCATACGCACAAGTCGGTGCTTTCCTGAGCTCTCAATTACGTATGCTTCTTGTCCAATGGCTGGAGAATCTATTGCTTTTGTTCAAAGAACTTCCTCTCATACTCTCATTTGTTCTTCTTGTTTACTCGTAATGACTCTCATGAGGTTCACGATTGCTTATGTTTCTCCACTGCAGATACTCGAACAAAAATTTATCTTTTGGAATAGTTGACCTCGGACTATTCCCAAATGCTGCAGAAAAGTTTGGAATATTTCTTGGTGGTAAATGATGCAGAATTACATTTTTACTTTTTAAATTCACGCCACAATATTCATTCTAGAAAGTAATCGTAGGAGGGCTACATATTTGCAGGGCACATGGGTCAACTTCCCACATACATCTTATTTGAGAATGCAACTGCAGTTGCACGTTTTCCAGAGTTTGATTTTGAATCCAAAGCTTCTCATCCCCGCATGACAAAGGTATTGGGACAAACTTCATAATTTAGATGGCACTTTATAAGCTTTTAGTAATATTGATTCTGTTTATGATGCAGAGACTTCTTTCAAGATATTTTGAACTTGACCGGCGCCTTATTGAGTATGTAAACAGTAAATAGATAAATCAGCCTTGACATACATTTTGTAAGTTGAGTTTCCCTGCTTTAACTTTAGCCCTCATCCGCTTTTCAACACTATTTGTAGTTGTAAAGAATCTATATTCAATTTTGTTAGCTGATTTATTTTCAAGTGTAAGCTTGGATTTGCAAAATATTCAAGCTCAACGTGCCCCAAATACTGTAGATGGCTCTATTAAAACTCGTCTGAAAATGTTTTCCCTATGTTTCTTTATCACAAGAAACTCTAATACTATTGGCACAGACAGCCTGCATTTTCATTTTAGGTTCCTGGGTAAGTACTAAGGTAAAGCCCTGAGATGGAAACTTCACCGGAATTGAATTTTATACATACAGCCTCTACTTGATGAGTACTAAGTCCCTGAGATTAGAACTTTCAAGTCCTCCATCGTGAGGTATGGATTTGAACATGTTGGAGGTAAAAGTTTGTAGATAATTTCGGTTTTATCTATTTAAGGTATGTAAACTTGTAAGTTTAAAATTACTGCGAACATAGTGTTGAAGATTTCATAAAATCAGTCGCATGAAAGCATACTGGTCAAATGGTTCTAGGGAAGTTGTCAACATGCAGAAGCTTTCCAAGCAAAAGAAGTAAATCGTTCAGGTCTTCTATGGACTCTTTTGTTCCTATATGTTCAAATTGGAGGAAATTGATTAAAATTGAATAATTTTTTGTTTACTTTTCAGAATGACTCTTTAAATAGAGTGACAATAACACAAAAATTACTCACAAAAAAGAAGAGGACATGGATAGGACTAACTTTGGCCAAAATTACCTTTTTATGCAGTTTTTAAAATGGTAATTTTAGGAGTGTTAAGATGTTTTTGGTCTATGGTCAATAACTTCTTTATTATGAAAAAATTATTATTTATGATTTTTTTATAGTCTTGAAGCTTTTGACTTAGGATTAAGAAGTCATAAGAAGAAGCTCCTACAATGTCAATTTTAGAAATAAGCCAAAAAAAAAAAAAAGTCGTTTAATGTCATTTTGGCCCTAATTAATCCTAACCATGTCCTTTTCTCCACAAAGAGCCTCTATTTCCAATTCAAAGTGATCACTTTTTGGGCATATGCATATGACTTCCAATTCCATAGTAGTTCGGTACGTTGGGATCTAATAAGAAAACATCGTCAAAGCCCACAAAAAGACAATCCAACAACTCTCTTGGATTATTGCCAAGTTTCTCAATACTTGGCTATCCAAAACTTTGACAAAAACAGGTTTATCTGCAACTTAGCGGCTACAAATATTACTGCTTCTACCTTTGTGAGATTGTAAGGAGTCTGGATTTCTTCCTTCTTTCTTATCTTTTTCCATACCAAAGATTCTGAGTCTTGATCTTGTAATTGAAACGATTAGACGAATTTTGTTATTGCCCTTTCCCAAGTATATTGGAGTATATTGAACGTAGTGCAAAGCCCTTCAATTTTGGGTCATAGAAGGCTATTAATCCATGATGGTTGAGTTAATGGTCCCGTGAAATTACAAATGGAAATCGAAATTTTGTTATTTTTATTTTGGTCTACATTTTATAAAATCATTTATACCATTTTTTTAGTTTTCAATACGCAAAAAATTGTAATATACAGTATGAATTGTAGGAGTACAATGAACTGGGATGTTAAATACAATAACCATGGATAGATAAAAAGGACGAAGTAAATGTAATTATAGCTTAAATCGTTGTGAAATTCTGATATCTTTTTTTTCCATTAATGATGTTTATTGCTTACTACCAAAGAAAATATAACAGAAAAAGCTTTTGTCGTTTTATAGATAAGAACATGAAAAAGATAAGCTTGTGATTGAAGTGTGGAATAGAGTTTGCTGTGCTTATTGAACATGTTCCCCAACCACAAGGCCGAAAAAAAAGAAAAGGAAAAAAGAAAAAAGACGAGACAGGATCACAGGAATAAGAACGGAAGGTGTATCTCACGCTCCTCAAGATGGCGCGTGAGTCTTCTGTGGGCACGAAGAAGTGCCACGTTAGAGCGTCGGTGGGTCCTGCAGCTTAATTAATACCACTTTTTTTTAAAGAAAATAAAAAACGAGATTTGCGTCACATTAAAGGTGCCGCCGCCGAATATTCTCCTTTGAAAATTTAAAAACCAGTGAAGGTGACAGTAGCCAAATCATTATGACCCGGCTGGGCCTCTATAAGGGCCCACGAACCTCTATTTCTACGCAGCACACGTGGGCCCCTCCATTTCCTTGTCGGCCCACGCTCGGCCGTTCCACTCCCACTTTTCTCACTCCCATTAACTTGTGCTTGGCGATGTTGCCCCTATTTTTTCTTTTCTTGTTTCCTTTTTTATTTTTTATTTTTTTTTCCTTCACCTTCTTTTCCAATATAAACGAAAAAAAAAAATGTGCTTGGCGAGACATTTCTTTTTATTTTTTCTGTTTAATTTGAACGTGATTAATATAAACTCCAACAATTTTTCCTAATGCAAAAACCAAAAAAAAAAAAAAAGAAAAATCTCTTATTTGTTACAAGAAGAGTTCTAATAAAATTCTTTTGTCACCCTCTTTTTTTTCTTTTATAAATTTTTTTTACATTTTTAAATCTATCAAATATATATATATATATATAATATTTTAATAATATATTAGTTATTATTAGAATTCACGTGTTATTGAATAAGACATGATAAATTCTAACAAATAGAATATTGTTAGCTCTCTTCTTTGTGTAATAATTAGGTAATAGTATAAAAAATAAGAACACGATTTAAATAAAACATTCTAATTAGAAAAAATCATTTACAAAGAAAAAAAAAATTCAATATGTTGAAAATTGAATACAAAAAATTAAATTTTACACGAAGTTTAAATATATAAAATCCTAAAAATCTAAAACATATGTGTGTGCGAACAAAATATGTACAAAAATATCAGACTAATAAAATTTTCTTAATTACAAAATCGTCGTATATCGTACCACAAACTTTTCAGATCGAGTCAAACAGAATTCAGATCAAGAACTTTTAACATTTCATAACTACATGCTCTAATACCATATTCAATTGTCAATTTACCTCTAAAGTTTTAATTATTAGGATGTGAAGCTACAATTGTATTTTACTATAATATCCAGTAAATTGATGTTATTTATTTGTCTAAGTACTGATAAGAATATTCCACCGTTCAAATTGTTGAGAATTCCATATGGAGATGACACCTGACAATATTTTTATTCGAAATTAATATGTTGAGCAGTGAGATTCATGTATGACTGATCGAGGACCGCTAATAGCAAACATACGGACAAAGCTCAAGTAATAGGAAAACATGCAATACCTCACACTTCTTAGACAGCATACTCTGCATCTAGCAGACCGTATCATGTTATCTCAAAATTATTGACCACCAATAAGATATGTTTTTCATGGTCACTACATAATCGGCCAAGAACAAGGTAAAATTTAAGTAAAACTGTGATTAGGTGACAAAATACTATATTCTCTCGTGACGTTTGTTGTGATTTTCACCGGCATCATTTCTTTCGGTTTGATATGTATACCTTTTTCATTTTATTTACCATTTTTCTATTGCAGCTAATTTTGTCTTTTTCTTGCTTGTCTAAAACGATATTAGGAATATGATGCTCGAAAAATTATCATCACGTTATCCTAACAAAGATAAACTGTCCTCAACATATATTTTTCCAAAATAAAAATTTTCATTAAAAGAAAAACCAAATGCATACCTCAGGATGATCCTACTACCAAATTTTTATTGATTATTTATGTATAAAATAGGACAAATATGAAGTGTTTTTAACATTAGTAATGTCGAATATTTGTCTTATGCTAATTTCGCAGCCTTATTGTTCAGTTAAAAGTTAACACAATCGAAGGACTTGGCGCAACTATGTGTATTCTAATTCGTTGCTCTTTATTTAATGATTTTTAGAAATTGACTGAGACATTATTTAGAAGCTCCGGCTTCAGTTTGTAATATATGTTTGAAAAATGTAAAAATATATACATATTTTCTTCTTACAATACAGAAATTAATTAAGTGGTATAATTCTAATTTTATAAATTATCTAACATTTTTAATTTTAATTAAAGAAAGCAGAGAGAGAAGTGCGTACTCTGTCAGTGTGATACGAAAAAGTAGAGTGTGTGTGAGAGAGAGATAATAGTGATCAGTGAGTACTGCGTTAAAAATCCGTTACGTTGACGAAGCACAAAGTCGCGTTTACCAATAAGAGAATGTTTCTGTCCACGCCGAAAGATAGCGACACGCGTTCTGTTCCTACTGGGTCCCACCGCACTATACATCTCCACTATAAAACACCGTAGCGGTCCCCCCACGACACTCTTCCCTCTGCGTTTTGGGACATCAACCATTGCATACTCATCCCACCCCACCCCTTTTTTTTTGGAATTATAATTACTAGTTTTTACAAGTGAAATTTTATTTTCTAAATTACGCTAACTATCCAGCAATATAATATATATGTATATATGTGTGTGTGTGCGCGCTTCCTTGTTTTTTAAGTCAATTATTCTAATTAGTGTTTCAACGAGAGATAAACAGGGGTTAGTATTTCAACAAAATAGTATCCACTTTTTTTTTTTTCCCCAAAAGTACTAGTTCAACAATCTTCAGGATTTTTTTTTTTTCAGGCTGTTCCAATTAAGTGCAAAGGAAAAAACAAGAAACGTATATTTAATTCAACACGCAGCCTTTTCTTCTTCGTCTTCTTCTTCTTCTTCTTCATTTTCCCCCCTTTCCTCCGATAATTTAATGCGCACTCGAGTATCAATAATTATAGTACAGTTGCATGCATGTATAGTTACGAAGCATAGTTAGAAAAACAATTCTTCTTTATAATGAAAGGGAGATCTATTATTAAATATGCCAGCACGGCTACTTTGTCTTACGGACAAGTTACAGATATTTTCCGAAGGTATTCTTATGCTAAAATACGTAAAAAAAATTTTAAAAATATATATGTATCCCAGCCTTTAAAAAAAAAAAAAAAAAAAAAAAAGGTCCGCACTGCAATCTCCAAGTTAGTTTGGTGAAAGTAGTGACCAAATTAATGCCGTCAAAGGCACTGATAAGAGTTCTGAGTGCAGTAAGATAGCCAATGTCCAAAATTAAGTGTTCGTGTCGTTTCGGATTCGTTTTGCTTTGAGGATTGTATTGCTCATAATTTTGTAGCAGACATTATTTTCAGTAAAGATTCTAAAGAATTTTCACGTCTTAATGTGGTTTGTAAAAGAATTAACTAATATTGCTCAGTTTAGATTTTAGATATAATGTGGTTTGCAAAGTATATATCATAAACTGAAGAAAGCTAAACAATATATTAGGTAGGATCGATAATTTGTGCTATGGTATCGTGTTCAGAACCGCACCATAATCAAATATTAATAAATATGTTGAAAATGATATGGTATGATTAATTACTTAAAACATGATGCGACATATATAATTTGTTCAGTAAATTTGGTTATAACTAATTATCACAATTATTCACTAAATAAAACAATTAAATACATCAAAATATGTTTAAAATGAATAATAATAAAACATCACTAAGCATGCCAATAGTTATATCGTATATACCGATACAAAATTAAACCATTTGAAGTAGTGTCATTAAACCAATTAAACTAGTGTCATTTTTTGTTTACACAAGTTATTGATTCGAAACCGTGTGTTATACATATCAACTCAAATTTGAAGGTCACTGAATTTGGTTTCATATAACATATCATGATGACCTCGTAAATTGATGATGGTCAATGCTAATGCTACGATGCTAAATGAAATTTTAACTTAAGCGCCGGCAATGAGGCCAATGTGCTGCATACATATAACTAGAAAATTTCATCTTAGTTCTTTAGTATATGTACTTGGCTTTCTTATTCAGTTTAATCAACAGCATGTTCTGCTCTATTTTTCTAGAAGATTATTGTAATTGTTACGCAATTTAGTTAGAGTCGTGTCAAATGCATATGAAGAAAAATGTCGAAAATTGATGTAGCCGCGCGTAGTGGAATAAGTAAAAGTTCTAATAAATAGAGTTTATGAAGGGAAATTTGTAGTTTTTAGTGGTAATAATATGAATTCTGACACATGATATAACGTATCGCTATATGGTATTCATGCTAAATTCTTTAGCATTAAAGATGACACATTTCTATGGAAATTTCGGTCGAATGCTTTATTTTATTGTTAACATGAACCTAAAAAAAATTATAAAGATGACTTTCAACACAAGATTTGAAGATACTCTAGGTATGATTATTGAATATCCTTGTAAATAGCATCAAGAAAATAAAAAACAAAAACAAAAAAAATGAAAAAGAATAAATTTTTTTTGTTTGGATCGGCGCGTGGCCATTTACATTCTTTTTTATTGCCCTTAGGAAAAAAGATAATATAATTGTTTTTTTTTTTTTTTTTAAAGTGAATGGTACACATGGGTGGCTGGTGAGGAGCACGTTGTAAAGCTTAGAAGGGAGTCTTCGCTCTTCACGCGTGCGGGGGCCACCATCCTTTTTGGGCCCACACGTGTGGACCACACCCAGATATGGTCTGCTGGCGTCAATCATACGCTTCACTTCAATCGACACTTGTCAAGCTGTCACGGGACACTGAGCAATTACCTCCTAATTAAATTGAAAAGTAATTAAAAAAGGTAAAAATTAAATAAAATATTTATTAAAATTAGAAAAAAAAAATCCTTATTCTTCGGTGGCACGCTTCTCTATTCTACCAAGCGCGAGTGGCGGGGTATGTTAGCACTTTTACCAGCCACATGCTAGTGTCACAGCCGTTGACATATTACAAGATAATAATAACAATTAGTGGTAATAACAATTTAAAATTCTAAAGGGTAAAAATACTAAGATATTTCTTTTTCATCTTTTAAGTTGGGCCNAAATGTATACCATTAAATGGGTTAATTATACTAAATTAATGAAAATAACAAAGTGTTTAAGTCTTATCTTTTAGGTGTGGAACATTAGTTTATCAAACACCCACTTAAGTTGGTCTGCCATTGTTAATTTTTAACCAATTATCTTTTATTTTTTCCCTACTTTTTCCTTCTTTTTTTTTTTTTGGCGGCCAGCTTTGAAGATATAGGAGATTTGGAATGTGATGGAAGTAGATGGGAGGACCATCCATTGACTTTGTGGAGTTGGGTAAAACGTATTGACCCTTTTAGATTGTTATGAGAAATATGAGGGGGGGAGAAAAGGTGTAATCCTTTCTGAAGGGGTCTTAAAATGACCAAGTCTTTGGTAAAGTTGGGTGTGCCAACTTTTGCTCCTTAGGACTTAATGCCTATGATTTTCAACCCTCTTACGACCATGTGACTTCTAAACTTGCTTTAAAGATAGTCCTCTCTTTGCCTAGGTTCAAACTTTGGTTCAGAGAAACTTGTATACCATTGAAACTAAGGTGTCCCTAATGGGATTAGAAAGAGTATTCTTAACTCTAAAGTAACTTTGACATTTTTTTTATAAGAAAGAAAATGTTATTGCTATAAGCTTATTGTGCAATATATGGAGTCGGTAATTGCATGCATCAATTTTTTTTTAATTTCTCAAAGGAATTATATTGATTACTAGCCAAAGTGACTATAATAATAGTACAAGAACGAATATCAAATTTACTTCAAAGAATTAACAAGAGAGTGGGCTATTATATTCTTATTTACAATAAATATGATTGCAATATACTACCTCCCATATATAGAGAAAAAGACTCAAAGCAAAAATTTAGAGCTATCAAGCAGAGTTCCCTTCAAGGATATCTATTAGTAAACGTATAATAGTCCCCTTATTATAGTGACTATTTGTAAATATCACTCTCTTCACGGCGTCCATCAGTAAACGCTAACCTCTTCACGACGTTGATCAGTAAACGTCACCATCTTCACAGTATCCATCAGTGAATACTCTATAAAATCTTCTAAATCTGACTATCGAAAGTTTTAGACCTTTAGGAACACTAAGACAATACACACAATAAACTAACAAAAATAACTTCTTTAGAAACAAAGAAAACAAAATAAAACTAAAAAATACGATATATCTAAATCTGGGTGTATACTAGAAAAAGAAATAAAACAGAAAATAACTTAAAATATCACATATCTAGATCTGGATGTATAAAAAATGCTATAAATCTAGATCTAGGTGTACATCTACCTTTGCAAATGGAAAGATTATTTAGAAAAAATAAATACAAAAACAAAAACAAAAGAAAACTAAAAAAATAAAACTCATACTGAGGAGAAGGAAAGCCCCTCCTTGGTAGGGGCTGCACCTACTAATAAAGAATGAGAAGTGTAGCTTGCAAGAGGTTGGAGGAAGATCTCTACCGATTTTAGATCTCACTTCTTAGTTATCCCTTATTGCATGCATCAAATTTACACTTTAATTAAAATATCTAAGCTACATACATACCCCTTATTGCATGCATCAAATTTACACTTTAATTAAAATATCTAAGCTACATACATACACTGTAATACTACGGTAAATCTTGGTTGAGAAAATGCTAATTTATAGATTCGTCTTATAAGGTTAAAGTGGAAGATTTGGTCAATTTTTTTGTTTTTCTTACAATTTATAATTAAACTAAAGAATTGCTTCTTATTGAAATTTCAATTTTTT
>JXTB01000068.1:542940-561382 GCA_002914805.1 Parasponia andersonii
TTGTAATAAATTTTGAGCTCAAATGAAATCAACATTCTCAATCCGATATGTGGTAGAGGGAATCAATTAAAGTCATTTGAAGAAAAATCGGCAAGTAAAGTAAGTTGGGAAAATTATATAAATGCCCGTTTTCACGTCAATTTTTAGAGAAATTTTATCACGGCGTGAAAAATATCTACTAAATAAAAATTATATTTAAAAATTGGTTCAGTAGATACCATAGATATAAATTTTTATTATGAATATGAACCGTAAGTAAAAATTTATATTGTACATGTATACCACACTTTTTTTTTTTTGAAAGAAATTTTTTTTATTAAAACTCAAATAAATATTACAATAACAAATCGAGTTACATATAATCTCTTATAATGAGTATTATGAAATTGATTTATAAGTTTCAAGACAAAAAAATTTTCAAAGATCTCATAACAAAAGCAATCCTTGTTAATGATCTTGGAGAAAAACTCTACGAAGGATGCAATAGAACTCCTTAGTAGCTTGTTGTAATTTTTCAATATTTGAATTAACACTTCTATTAATTTACCAGAAGAGATTCTATTATATCTGATTCACAATAGTAACCACCTCTCCAGTTCTAAAAGAAAAATGATATAATTATGAAGGACAACCATATTAATAAAAGAGAAAAAACTAAAAAATAAAATAAACCACTACATATCCAAATCTGGGTGTATTAAGAGTACGATAGATTTAGATGTACGTGCACAATTGCCTTCAAAAACGGAAATATTATTTAAAAATAAAAGCAAAATCAAGGAAAAAAAAAGAGAAAAATCCATATCGGAGATGGATCATTTCTTCTATAAGGGAGACACATATTAACATAAGAAGATAAATAGAGATTAGCTAAGAGGAATAAAGAAAGAAAGAGAGAGAGATAAAAACCATTTTAAGGTCAGCATTTTACAATTTTAATTGCTCATAATAACATATTATATTGCAGATATTTTATATGTGGCATGTATATCTGAAAACGAGTATTAGTGAAATAATATGAAAAATGGGTATTTGTGAAATATAAGACACAAAAATATATATAGAGTACTAAGACTGAGCATTGGTTGAGTTAAGTGGGTTAACCCACCCATCTAATCCGCCCAACTAATTTTGGGTTATATTTTTACAACCTAAAAACCACCCAATTTTAAAATTTTAAATAACTAGTTAGATTAGTCGGGTTAACCTGACTTAGTATTTATAAGTATAATTTTAGAATTGTTTTACTATTTTTTTCCTAATTTTTTGACTTTTATATAATATATATTTAAAAATAAAAAAAATAAATAATAAATCTTATTCAATCGGGTTGGGTTATATTAGATGGGTTGACAAAACTATTCAACCCGATTATTCTAATCTCAGGTTGGCATTTATTAACTCAAATTTAACTTGGATTATCTTTTAATTGGGTTGGTCGGGTTAAAGAGTTTTTTGCATACCAATTTCTAAAGCCAAATTGTGTAGTGAACTAGCATATGCACATGACTTGGGAGCACACTATGAAAATCTCACGAGAACATAAAGCATTCGAGATCTTTTTTTTTTTTTTTTAATAAAAGAGAAATTTTAGAATTTGTTAGTTTGGGCTCATTTAGAAGTTGAAAAATTCTTCCCTAATTAAAGGAAATTTTTTTAGTTATACATTAATAATAGAGAGTAGTACTAAAGACATTCATTTTCACACAAAATTTTTTTAGTTATACATTAATAATAGAGAGTAGTACTAAAGACATTCATTTTCACACAAAATAATATAGCATAATTTTTATCCACATAAATTTTAAATTGGTCACACTTTAAGTTTGATTGTGATTTTAAAAATAATACTAGAGATCTTAACTATTACATCGAATTTTTAATACTAATATCTTATTTTATTTATCTATTTATTTTAGTAAGTTCTAATACACCATTTGAATGGTAATAACTCATATGTTACATATGTTGATCTTAAAAATTTAGTAAAATAGTTAGGATATTTAATAACATCCATGATTTAAAACCATGTTATAACATTTGGTGCAAATTTTTAGTGCAAAAAATTTAGTGCCCCTAGTATCAACACATATAGGAGTTATTCTAAATCAATATTGTAATTTATCTAATTGATTATATAGAAATAAGATGAGAAAATTCTCGAATCCCTTACCTATAGATACACTGAAATCACTATGAAAAAAATCTGTCAAATTGTAATCAGACCCATTACACGGCGAAAAGATAAAATAAAATTGTGAACGCATGTAAGAGATTAGTCGAACCATAGTAAATTAAGTCCCTTGTACGTGTTCTTGTTATTGTCACAATTTGTACGATTTCACAAATCTTAATCTTGATTTTATAGCTGTTGACGAAAACGTAGGCCAACATACGTGTTGAATAATTGATACTTAATGGAGGAAAATTCTTTTGATAAGACTAGCTAGCTATGTGACAAATGAAAGATCCACGATTATGATTGGCTTGTGATGAGTTTAACTTACCTATGATATGAACGAGAGTATAGAGGTATACAAACTTGTAAACGATGGCTGAAATATTGGTTGGCTCACGCTATTATCAAATTAGAGTATGTGTGAGAATGTTCCCATGCCGTGTCAAGCCTCCAAGAGTTTTAAAGAAGTTCATGATATATATCAATATATCATATATGAACTTATAGTCGTGCTTTCCTTTTTTCCCCCTTTAATTTCTTGGATTTAATCACATCGAGCCATAGTTCCCTAAAAGTTAGTCAGTATATTTGTTTGACACGAAAAGTTATAGTCAATATTGATTATTGAAACGGAAAAATGATTTGTTAATTGTTATTCAAAAAAACGAAACAAAAAAATCGTGAATAAAATGCTAGTTAACTGCAATTTAGCTAGGAAATAAAAGTCCTTTGTTTAGAATCAAGATGTAAGTAATTTCATTACCTACATTTAAATGACTTCATCTTTTAATACTTTTATAAGGTTTTATCTTTTATAAAATTATTGAATATGTTTAAATTACTATGTGAATATTATTTTAAACTTATAATTCTCTATATATATGTGTCTATCTCTTATTCACTCTATTCTATTACTTTATATTATTATTATTATTATTATTTTGAATATTTTTTTGAATGAGTAAGAGGATATTTGAAATTTTGAATCTTAAATCTCAATATTGAAGATGAGATGTAAATATCAATCTAGACCATGCACGTGACCAATACCTTAAGAACATTAATTTTTCTATTTAGTGTAAGTTTATCTATTTATGTACAATTATCAATCAAACTAAAAAAGTAAAATGAAATTTATATAGGTTATCACAAGTTTAGTTCATAAAATTTTTGGTACATTGAATTTAAGTAATCCCCCATAAACCAAAGAATAAGAAAGTGTATTTTTAAATTTGAAAAAAAAAAGTTTCTTTTTTAACATGGCAAAAAACAGAAGGAGCATTGATACCAGGCTAAATACAACGGAAAAAAATTCATAGCCATCACAAATAAATAGACAAAAAATTGCGCACTGCCTAAGTCCAACAGGCAACAACAGTAAAATACATCTCTCTCTCTCTCTCTCTCTCTCTTGTTTTTGTTTTGTTTTTTTTTTTTCTTTTTTCTTTTTAAAATTTGAAGGACAACACTTACATTTTAAGAAAGCAAATTTGATTAATTGAATCATTTTTATTTCGCTAAAGTAAGAAAGCAAAGCTTAATTTTTTTTCATATTTGGTCGTTGTAAATATTAGCTGTTAATCAAACTCAACTTAGTGGACCTAGGTAAAAGACAAAGTTTGGTCACAGTTGCACAGTGAATGCACGCGCTGTTAGGGGAGGTCTGGATTTGCTTTCCTCATATTCCTTACATATTAAACAGAGGAGAGAGAGAGAGAGAGAGAGAGAGAGATTTAAGTGTTGGAAAGTGGCAAACAAACTAGTGAAAAAATAAAGCAGCAGCAGCAAAAGCTACAGAAGAAGGAAAAAAAAAAAAAAAAAGAAAAGGAAAAGAGAGAAAATGATGTGAAAACAAGAATTATTGCTTGTTTTATATTTGAGCAAGCGAGCACTGAGAACTGTTGCGTCTTTCTCTTCTAAGCAGTACCGTATTGGCAGAATCCCCATTCCCATTTCCCAATCAACAAAGCAAGAAAAACTTCAACTTTCCCTTTGTTGTGCAGTATTAGTATTGTATATCACATCTTTTATCTGTCATGCATATACATCAGTTATAAGTATCACTATATCATTGGATATAGACATTTGGGCATATTTGAGAATCAACCAAAAACTTCCTTCTAGTTGTTCACGTATCATGCAGTGCCTTAAGCTACACATAACTCAGCTTCTCACTACCCTCATCTTCTTCTAATCTTGAGCTTCTCTGGGTTGTTCTCTCTATCTCAGCAAGTGCTTCTGAAAGAGAGTTATTTGATTTGTAGAGGAGAAGAACATTGGTCTTTAATAACAGCTAACGAGTTGAAAAGTTCTTTGTCTTGATGTGGTTGGCGAAGTTACTGTCCATTACGATTTATGGCCTAGCTTCTTCTGGGTTTTAAGCCCTTCTGAGTGCCCAAAAACCAAAAAAGGTTCTCAGCCAACGGCAAGGTTTAAGGGTATTTTATCTTTATTCCTCTGCTTTAAGATTAAGTTTTTATTCTATTCTTAGAAACGGGTTGTCGTACTCACTGTTATTACCATGCAACAAAATGAACACTTGGCTTTCTTGCTGCACTCTTTAGTTATATGGTAAATACTTCATATTCGCACAAAATTCACACTTAATGAGAACCAACGTCGTTTATGGTGTATTTTCTCAACTAGGTTGTTCGGAACTATGAAGATTTTTTTGATGACGTTTATGATGTGTTTTCCTTAACTGGGTTTGTTAGAAAAATTCAAGCTTTTTTTTTTTGACGAGAATTAATGACGTCTATGACTTATTTTCCTAACTGGGTTAGTTCGAAAAGTTAAGGCCTTTTTCTTTTGAGAAGAATTAATGGCCTTTATGATGTGTTTTCCTATATGGATTCGGAAAATTCAAGCTTTTTTTCTTTTGAGGAGAATTAATGGCGTTTATGATGTATTTTCCTAACAGGGTTTGTTTATTTTTGTGAAAATTTGAAGTTGGGAGGATCGATGATGGCGGTGACTTCGGCCTGCAAAGATGGGACCAAGATCGCCATGGACAATGGCAAGTACGTGAGATACACGCCGGAGCAGGTGGAGGCCCTTGAAAGGCTCTACCATGATTGCCCAAAACCGAGCTCCATGCGGCGACAGCAGCTCATCAGGGAGTGCCCCATCCTTTCTAACATCGAGCCTAAGCAGATCAAGGTCTGGTTCCAGAACCGAAGGTACGTAATTACAATATATTCCTACAACAACGTCGTCATTTAATTAATATTAATTAGAGATTCTGTTTGTTAAAGTTAATTTCCAGTGTTTGTTTGATGGTTATTGTTTTAAATTCGCTTTATATATGAGCAGATGTAGAGAGAAGCAGCGAAAAGAGGCGTCAAGGTTGCAAGCTGTGAATAGGAAACTCACAGCCATGAATAAGCTTTTGATGGAGGAGAATGACAGGTTGCAAAAGCAAGTCTCGCAGCTGGTTTATGAGAACAGTTACTTCCGTCAACAAACCCAAAATGTATTCAGTTCTTTTCATTTCTTTATCAGATTAAGTTTAGTCTTTGGGGTTGGTTCTATAATAATTAGCTCAGTGATAAATATTTTTACCAAATAGGCTTTTTTTTGGGTGTTTTGGGTCCTATCAGGAAGCTAAATCAGATCTTTGTTTTGTTTTCTGAATTATGGCTTATGTGGTTTTGAGATAACTCTTTTGTCTTGTATTTTCAGACGACCCTTGCTACGACGGACACAAGTTGTGAATCAGTGGTGACGAGTGGTCAACACCATTTGACTCCTCAGCATCCACCAAGGGATGCCAGCCCTGCAGGGTTAGTGAATTGGGCCTTCTTGATGTGTCGTTTTCATTCCTTTGTGCCCTTGCAATGGCCTCGTCCTTGTTATTGTCGTTTTTTTATGTTTGAATTTTTATGGCTAATGAATATTTCTCTTGTTTGTTCTCTAGACTTCTGTCCATTGCAGAGGAAACTTTAGCAGAGTTTCTTTCAAAGGCCACTGGAACTGCTGTGGAGTGGGTCCAAATGCCTGGGATGAAGGTTACTGCTCTTTTCATCTCTTTTTTCAATGTCTTGAACACCATTGATTATTCTTCGGTTTTTTCGAGAACAATGTTTAGGGGACAGTAACTTTGCTAATCTGCTAAGCAACATGCCAGTCAAGATCATTTTTTTATCTTTTGGGTAGTAGCCACTTAAAACTGTTCATATTCGTTATTTGACAGGCTTTATTGTTACCCTTCTCGATATAATTTTGTTTCTTGGGTTAAGTTGGGGGTAGCGGTCCCTTAAGAACTAATAACGTTCTCTCTCTTCTTTTTTTACAGTAATATCTGTTATTTAGGAGCCTTGGTTCTTAACATGTTTTGCCCATTCTTTATCTATCTTTTAAATGTCATTCCATAACAAAAACTAACTAAACAAACGAATCAAGGTTGCAAAGTCCCTGTCAATCTTTTAAGTATCTAATATAATCCAAACAGCAGGGTTGGTGTTAATTAATGTTTCTTAATCTTTGAATTAGTCCCTTTAATATTCTAACTTAAAATATAATTCATGCATGTTTGCAGCCTGGTCCGGATTCCATTGGAATCGTTGCTATTTCTCACGGTTGCACTGGCGTGGCGGCACGTGCATGCGGTCTCGTGGGTTTAGAACCTACAAGAGTAAGTCCTTGTCAGCTTGATAGGATGGTGTTACTCCTATATGGTGGAGTTTCGATGAATGTAAATCAATGGTGTTCCCTACAGGTCGCTGAAATCCTTAAAGATCGGCCTTCATGGTTTCGTGATTGCCGAGCTGTGGATGTTATAAATGTGTTGTCCACTGGAAGCGGTGGGACCATTGAACTGCTTTACATGCAGGTAGCAACTTTTTTCTTTATGATGGTTCTTTCAGATTTACAGTTCATTTGATGTTGCACATCCTTACAAATTTGGACTATTTCCACCCCCCATTTTGCCTTGACTTAGCTCTATGCACCTACTACTTTGGCGCCGGCTCGTGATTTCTGGTTGCTGCGCTACACATCTGTTTTGGAAGATGGTAGCCTAGTGGTATGTAACTCATGAGTCTTCAATTTTCCCTCTCTTGTTCCTGTTAAAGCTTCTTTCTGGCATTATTGATTGTAAATTTAATAGGTCTGTGAGAGATCACTTAACAACACTCAGAATGGCCCGAGCATGCCAGTGGTGCAGAATTTTGTTAGAGCAGAGATGCTGCCAAGTGGGTACCTTATAAGACCTTGTGAAGGTGGTGGATCAATCATTCATGTGGTTGATCATATGGATTTAGAGGTAAAAAACTACTTTACTTTTTCTTTTGTATGGTGAAACAAAATCAGCCACTTGCTTGGTATACTGATGAGACTTTCTTTTTGATTATTTGGATTAGCCATGGAGTGTGCCTGAAGTCTTGCGCCCACTTTATGAGTCGTCACCATTGCTTGCGCAGAAGACAACAATGGCTGTAAGAAATAAGAATATTGTTTTCTTTCTTATTTTTAAGTTACATTCTCTAATATACTTGTTTGAAGCATACCCTTTTAGTCCTAAGTTTGCATGCTGGGTAACTTCTTTGCCTAGGAGCATGTACTAAGTTTTAATATATCTAATGCAAGTCAGTTGACAGTGCTCATAACAAAATTGAGCTTCATAAACTGACACTGACCTATTTTTTCCCAAACAGGCTTTACGCCATTTGAGGCAGATTTCACAAGAAGTTTCTCAGCCCAATGCTACTGGCTGGGGGAGAAGACCTGCCGCCCTGCGTGCACTCAGTCAGAAACTGAGCAAGTGTGTTTTTGTTAATCCTCGCAGTATTTCTTGTTATCACTAGTTGATTTTGCTATGCTCATTCTTTACATTTTATAATATAGGGGTTTCAATGAAGCAGTCAATGGATTTACCGATGAAGGATGGTCAATGCTAGAGAGCGATGGCATTGATGATGTTACCCTTCTTGTAAACTCATCGCCTAGCAAGATGATGGGTGTAAATATTTCTTATGCCAATGGATTCTCATCTGGAAGCAACTCGGTATTATGTGCCAAAGCATCCATGTTGTTGCAGGTAAGCTAATGGCAGCGAAAAGTCTGCAGACTTTAGGAACCAGAAACACATCCAAGTCCCCCTAAAACTTATTTAATATTTACAAGTTACAACATGGTTCTTTGAATTCAACCTGTTGTTTCTAAGTTCAATTCGTGCTTTTGTTTTGTTTTTGTAGAATGTTCCTCCAGCTATACTTCTGAGATTTTTGCGAGAGCACCGATCAGAGTGGGCAGACAGCAGTATTGATGCTTACTCGGCTGCTGCTATTAAAGCTGGTCCATGCAGCTTACCTGGAGCTCGCGCTGGAAGTTTTGGGGGTCAAGTTATTCTACCTCTGGCTCACACAATTGAGCACGAAGAAGTAAGAAAATTGTGTAATCGACTGTTGCCGCTAACTAAAATTGTCTTTACTCGGAGAAAAGGAAAAAAAGATGACAATTTATTTGGTAGAAAAAGCCATGATATTGCTCAATACCCTTTCCTTTTATCATCTATCAAGTTGCAAAGAACTTCTGAATTTCCTTTTCTTTATTGATGGCTTATTTTGTAACAATTGGGTTATTTTTTCAGTTTATGGAGGTCATTAAGCTTGAGAATATGGGCCATTATCGGGATGATATGATTATGCCTGTTGACATCTTTCTCTTGCAAGTAAGTTCATTTCTTCGTTTATGATTTATTAGGGAATGTTCTTAATTTTTCTTTTTTTTTTTTCCCATAAATTTGTTTCCTCTATATTTTCTGCCCTTTTGAAGTAATCAATTTTCATATTAGAACTTTTTTCCTTTTTCAAACTATGTATTCTGTTATTTGCTTCTTCTGAGAGAAAATCAAATCCACATGAAATGCCCACTTGATGCAAATAGTTTATATGATGTTATTCTATTAAGACTTACTGTTCTCCAGATTTAATATTTTGGACTTTAGATGATAAAATTACTACGAACAATTGAGTCTTGCACATTTGTGGACGAATCTAGGCGTCAATTTATCTGGGAAACTATGACTGTTGACCTTAAGAACTTGTTAATTCGTTGTCCTCAGCTTTGTAGTGGAGTGGATGAGAATGCTGTTGGTACCTGTGCCGAACTCGTCTTTGCTCCCATTGATGCCTCCTTTTCCGATGATGCACCTATTCTACCTTCTGGTTTCCGCATCATTCCTCTAGATTCTGGAATGGTAAGCCTTTAGTGCATGTGATATTATATGACAACATAATCTGCCTTTGTGAAGGTTTTCTTTTTATGTACATTTCTTTCTCTTTGTTTGAAGCGAAAATTCCCTAACTATGAGCTCAAATAAGATGCAGGATTCCCCTAGTCCAAACCGTACTCTTGATCTTGCATCTGCTCTTGAAGTTGGGCCTACAGGAAACAGAGCTTCTGATGATAATGCTGGTAATTCTGGGAATAGAAAGTCTGTGATGACAATAGCGTTCCAGTTTGCATTTGAAATGCACCTTCAAGAAAGCGTAGCAGCTATGGCTCGGCAGTATGTCCGGAGTATTATAGCATCAGTTCAGAGAGTGGCACTGGCTCTCTCCCCTTCTCGCTTGGGCTCTCATACTGGTCTTCGGCCGCCACCTGGTACTCCTGAAGCACAGACACTTTCTACTTGGATTTGCCAGAGCTACAGGTCTGTAACTCATTTTGGTTTTAGTGTATTAGTTTTGGTAGTCAAGTTACGATAATTCGTTTCTGAGTTACTTATTCTTAAAACTGATATGCCTTCTTATGCTGGATCATTGGGTACTGAATTATGCCTTGGTTTGCTGTTGGATCTTTTCAGGTGCTATCTAGGGGTGGAACTACTGAAAAATGAAGGTACTGAATCCATTCTCAAGTCCCTGTGGCAACACTCAGACGCAATCCTATGCTGCTCCTTGAAGGTATATGCTTTAAGTATTCATAGAATTCCTTGATGATCTGGATTTGCTCGACGTTTAAGTAACTATTCTTGGTTTTTGAAGTTCCATCAGATTTGTCTTAAAATATTACACCAGTTCATAGCACTCGTTTGTGTAATAGGACTGACATTAAAGTTATGTGCTTATTCAATAGATGAATCCATAATTGTTGTAAATAAATGAATAGGGAAAAAAGAAAAAAAAGAGAAGTTTTCAGTGCCTAGTTAATTCAAATGTTCTACAAATTCATAGTTTCTTCTCCCTTTTCATGACTATTAAATGTCTGATTGTTCTTCTAACCTATAATGTTTTTCATGGTTGCTGCAGGCAATGCCGGTTTTCACTTTTGCAAATCAGGCAGGACTGGACATGCTTGAGACAACCTTAGTTGCACTTCAAGACATAACGTTGGAAAAGATTTTTGATGACAACGGAAGGAAGACCTTATGCTCGGAGTTCCCTCAGATAATGCAGCAGGTATAGTGCTTTCGGAGTCCATTTGATTTTGTAAAATCAGAGTAACAGAAGCAATAAAGCACTTTAGATCTTACAAAAAACTGAACCCGTCCTTTTTCGAAATTTCAAGCATATAGTGTAATGATCAAAAGCCAATATAATGTTCCTAGCATTTGAGTAGTTTTCTAAGAGATCTCCTCCTTTGTCCTCAGGGTTTTATGTGTCTCCAAGGTGGAATCTGTATGTCAAGCATGGGAAGGCCAGTTTCGTATGAGAGAGCAGTAGCTTGGAAGGTTTTGGATGAAGAAGAAAATGCTCACTGCATCTGTTTCATGTTCATAAATTGGTCCTTCGTATGAGACTTCGAATAGAACGTAGCGTTACGAAAATCTCTGGTAGTTTAGGACTTCTCTTTTGCTCTTTGTTCATTTGGTACGGACAAACCTGTAACATGCCTTAAAACAGTTATTCAGTATTTAAATGCATTGGTGCCTCATTTTTCTTGTCCCACTTTTTCGTACATAATTTTATATGACGTTAAAGACTTTAGACACTTGTTTCTGTGTTCTCATTCTCCATTCCTTGAGGTCGACTAAATTAAGCTATTTTGAGTACCTCTGTCACCTTACTAAAGGGACATACTAAATACATATATACGTACTTCATTTAAATATAAGGTCAAAAATACCATTTCCTTCATTGGTATTCATACCACCATGTAACTTGATCGACGTTCTCAGAATGGTCAACTCCAACTCGTGGTTTTAAATCATTTTAATCACATTCAACTTTGATCATACTCCAAGAAGTTCGTATTCAGAGCCTTTTCAATTTTGCCATATTGCTATGGTATCCATTCATTTTGTGGTTTTAACACACATATTTGTAACTGTAGTTTGAAGTACAGTTTCGAACACGTACTTCCATTCCATACTATGATTCTTGGGAAATTTTTAATATCACTTGACCTTACCAAACAAACCTAGCGTGAGAACTAAAAAAAAAGTAGTCGTCAGCATAACGTAAGATTGATTTCATCCCAAGGCACACTCCCTATCCGGCAAGATTTATGGCACATTAAAATATTAATGGTTGAATGGTATTTCTCTTACCATAAGATTTCAGTGTAATTTATTCTTAGCAAAAATAAAATAAGTAGATTCAACTCAAGAGGAAAAGAAAAAGAAGTTTTGGTATCGATTGGAACTGTGTTCCTGAAAAGTGAGAGTTATTTTTAGTGCTTTCTTATGATCTCAAACTAACCAAGAGGACAATGAAATTGCCCGTTCTTTTTCGGAGATGTTATCTTTTGTAACTTACGACATGTCTTTTATTATGTTGTCGTTTTTAGGATTTAGTTTTTTTGCTTGTAGTACTATGGACTTTAATAAAGAAATGTTTAGGCTCTTGTTTAAAGATAATCTCGGATTTTTCAGATGTTTCCAAAGGTTCTAGATTTTGTTGTTTTCTTTATGATGTGGTTTCTTAAATATGATGTTTCTACATTGTCGTTTTCACATGTTTAGTTGTTTAAAATTTATTTCATTTTCATAATATTCAGTCGTTTCACTGTAAATGTATTGTAAGTGTATGTAGTTTTCCTGTGATATTATCATTTTAAGATATTGTAACCTAATTTTTAAGAAGTTAACTCAGTTTTCGTTCTTAAGAAGTTGACGCTGTTTTCTCTCTTACCAAAAAAAAAAAAAAAAAAATTTAACGTCGTTTTCTCTTAATTTGTCGTTTCTTAGTTATGTTGTTTGCGTTGCCTGTTTGTTACGATGTTGTTTTTTTTTTAAGAGTTTGGCATCTTGTCGCCTTTATAAATTAATTTAATCTCGTTGCCTTGTAAAATTTCCGTTCTAGAAGATGTTGCGCTGTCTGTTACATTATATGACTATGCCCGAATTTAATCTCCTTTAATTTATTTTAATGTTTGCCAACTAGAACTAGTTCAGTTGGTCCAAAGTTTGAGGGATGTATGTGTGAGTTTGGAGAAGTCAGGAGTTCAAATCTTGGTAGAGTGTGTGTGATATTTTCTTTTAAATTTGTAGTAAGTGGTAGTCATTAGTTGAAACCCTCTTTAAAAAAAAATATATGACTATGCCAGAACGTTGTTTTATCGCCGTATTATCGTTTTTCAAAATATTTTTGTTTTGAACTTGATGGCACTTTTGACAATACGTTGTCGTTTCCTAAGAGGAGTTGTTGTTTTTATTTCGATCCATAATGTTGTCTTATTTCGATTGATAGTGTCGTTTTCAAAGTTAGATGTTGATTATATGAGTATGTTGTCATTTTAGAAAAATTCATGTCATCTGATCAAAATATTTCGTCATTTTTAAAAGTTTACGAGGATTATTTGTGAATTTATTTTTTCACTTCTAAATTGTACCGTTTAATGAACCCGATGTCTTTTCTTTCTATTTTACTATTTGTTCAAAGATGTCAGTTTTTCAATACTTTGTCGCTCATGTTTAACTTTTGATGTCGTTATCAAAGATATTGATGTTTAAATAGTTTCAGTCTTTGATCATGTTACAATATATATGACTAGAATTAAATCGGTGATACAATTTCCAACTTCTGATTGAAGAGAAATAGCCAGGGTTGACAATTTGAACATAACTCAAAACTTGCACCTTTTAAATCGGTGATACAATTTCTGACTTTTGATTGAAGAGAGATAGCTAGGACTACATTTGAGTACGATATGATAATACAATTCGAAATTTGTATTTTTAATTAACACTATTGACAGAAAATTGACCATGAATTGATACGATTAATTAATTTTTTTAGTAAAATATATTATAAATCATTTAATAATTACTTCATAGAAAATATTTTTTCAATAAATTTCGTGTAAATAAAATATAAAAATAATAAACTAATAAGTTAATTTATCTTAATAAAGTAAAATTAAAGTGAAAAAATTAAATAAATAAATAATTATAATGTTTAAAAATATTGGGATATATATTTTTATTAAATAAATAACTTATAAGTAACACGAAATTAGTATAATATAAATTGGTCAGACAAAAAATGACACGAAATGCTATCCTTTTTTTCATATTATCTTAACAAGGAGACAATAATCGGCAAAAAGTGAGAATTGTATAGTGCTTCTCAGTTTGGGCTTTCTGACAATTGTTACACTGATTCTTATGACACATCGGAAAAATGAATGGATCAGGAATAGGCCCAAAAAGAGTATAAACACCATCACCTGTATATGGAAAAGTTTTTAAATAGCGAAACAATTTTCTTAGGATAATGCTGACGATTCACATAGCACACAGATGATATTATAAATTTGGAACATGAGATAGAATATTTAGTATTATCTATATATTCCTACGACGCTAGTTAGTTTGAAACTCCATGCAAAATACAAGGATCCAAATTTCTTACATATTTTGCACAAGATTATGATCTTAGACGTTTAGTTTTTATTTATTTTATTTTATATTTTCTATTAGATGTGAAGAGAGAAAAAAAAAAAAAAGAAAAAAAAGCTAGCTGAAAATGGTGGCATAGGTTTAATTAATGAAGGAACATGTTATAATTTTGAGTGAGATATAACGAGGGACGTAATTAACTTTGAGTAACATCTCAAGAGCCTGATAATTAAGTTCTACCAAACAAGACCCTTTATGGTAGGGAATCTCATGATGAAGACTAATATATATATATATATATATATACACACTTAAATTATACGGTAATCAAAGTGATCTTGTATGTAGTTCAATTTCAAGGAAGTTCTCTATCACCATCAATCAAAAATCAAAGTCCTCTTTCTAAGGAATGACATTTGAACTTGTAGTCCGCACGAGGAACAGGTCACATTGCTCATTCCTTTTGTATTCATCTTTAATAAAAGAGAGAATCTACCTTATTCGGGTTAGCAGCCCACTATATGACATTATTGAATGAGCTTCTTAAATTGGCTAATAAAAGTAATATATTTATCCTTAATTACCATGGTAAATGTTGTCCAATTCTTATTCATCCAAGATTGTACAAATTGATTCTTTGTCTCTGTACTATTGTCTATTGTCTACGCTGAGTTTTGTTCTCTAAATTATTTTTCTTTATAAAAATTCTTCTCAATTATTCATCTGTGGAAAATTTTCTTTCATGATTCGGGAGGTAAATATACATTTATCCTCCAAAATTTGACCACTTGATCCCTTACCACTGGATTTTTTTTCACTTTTAGATAGTCAGCCTCACTGCAAAAATATTACTATTTAGTGATATCTTTTTGGTACTAAATTCTTTTTTTTTGGACTAAAAATGATATTTAAATATAACTGTGACTAAAAGACAGAATTTAGCCACAAGTCAATAGAAAGAAAATAAAAGTAAACAATTAAAAATCAAAACGGATCACTAGAAACATTTAATTAGTTAGGCTGGCACCCAATTATTTGCTCTTCAGTCTCTCGATAGCATACACTGCTGTTGATGGAGGTTTTGTCAATAATAAATTTAGAAAAATTGCGAGATATAATTTGTGTGAAAATGATTATCTATCAAAGCAAATAAAGAGACAAGAATTTTATAATGATTCAGCCTCAAAAAAGATGAGTCTACGTCCACTATTTTTCACTATTTTCTGGAGAATTACAAGAACTCAAAGTTACAATCTGTTGTCCGGAAAGAAGAAGAAAAAATTAAAAAGGTTCTCTCAAAAATTCCTCAGCCTTCCCAGATCAGAAAAGTCTCCGATCCCCTACATTGAACTCCCTTTATAGAGATGAGGGTAGCTCAATATTCCCAATTATGAGAGTAAGTAACTGTACAATTGGACAATATAATTTGAGTAACAATATAACTGGGTAATCACTTAAATAAGGTAACTGGTCGATCTTTAAAGAGAAACTTTTGTTTCCCTTTCTTTGTAAGTTACCCGTTTAACGAAGCGTAGACTAGTCTCCTTTTCATCCTGGTCGCACTTAACTTATTCGGAGGAGGTCACACGTAACTTATGCGGTTGAGGTCGCATGCAACTCTTTCAGAAGATTTCACACTTAATCTTATTCATGCGACCTGACATAGGATTTTTAGACTGCACAACAATTGCCCTCCCAGCTCCATTAGTTCTTTAGGACAAAATGGAGCTTCCTTCTAATGTAAGTGCATGCTTAAAAAATGCGACATCATGACCTAGACTTGAGACCCTTGAAGAACCATCAGATCTCAAATCTCACCTTTTTCAAGATCACGCGTACCTTTTTCTGACAGATGAAAACGTGTTGCCTTTTCTAAGAAGAATACCAGAACTTGAGGAGACTTAATGATAGCGATGATGCCAACTGTCGTCTTTAAATCGAATCGTTTCAAATTTTGAAAAGATATCGATTTAATTTCAGAAAAAATCAAATCTTGCGTGAACTTCGGCCTTTAGATCTGAAAATCAAATAACTTGATCTACGGCTGTGATTTAGCGATGCTTGAGAGATAATTACCGGGAATCAATCCGCTTCTTCATTATAAACTCTCTCATCTTCCATCTTTCTAAAACAAAGTATTTCAGAGCAAAATCCTCCAGCATCGTTTCGTTCTTCAGCTCGCACAGTTCCAGTATCTTCTCCGACGGAGTTGTCACAATCCTTCAGACCGTATCTCAATCCTTCTGTTTTTTGAAGACAAGGTTAGTATATTTCTTCTCTCATATTGTTTTTCGTCTATTCTCGAAAAAACTTATTTTCAGTTTTTGTTTCTAGGAATTGAAACACATCCCACATTCGAATAGACTGGAATAAGAATTTTTTCAGATCCCCTTTACCAGTTCGTAGAATAGACTCTTTTCTAGATAATGGACAAAGACGAACTCGTGAAAGAGTTTTTAGGGTATGATACCCTATTTATTTATTTACTTTTTTGACGAACTGCTCGAGAATTGCTGATGAATCCGTAGATTGATTAGAAAAAATTCGAAGAGCTTGCTTGTTAATACAATCCTAGGGTGAACCCCCAAAATTTGCTAGCATATAGTGAAGATCCTTGATGCTCGCATAGGACTAAACCCATCTGTATTTCTTTTCAAATGTCTAGTAGTGAGGATTTTATAGAAGAAAATGCATTCTCAGGAGAATCTGAGAACTCCAGTGTTAGCTCCATAAACCTTGAAGATTATCTTGAGCCAGAACCCGAAGTAGAGATAACAGGGGTCAGGCAAGATAGCCTCGCATAGGCGATCTCTCTCAGGATCAGTAGCCTCAACATATCAGGGATTCCCCTGCCTTCGCATCGGGCTATCAATACGTAGAGGGGAATTGGTCATGTACCAATATAAGGACGAGTTGCACATCGAACAAGCTTAGTAAAATCGTGTGCAACTATAAGATCGCTATCCCTCTTCGCCTACCCATGGAATTCAATCGACTACACACACCACCATGCGGAATTGCCTCATTTTCTGAAGCAGTTCTCAAGTGCGATGTCCACCTCCCACTTCATCTATACATAAAATCAATCATTGACTACTATGGGGTCGTCCCTTTCCAACTGACTCCAAATATATATAGATATATGGTAGGTTTGTACATACTTTACCACAAATTAGGTTTAGACTCCCCCACTCTTGAAGAGTTCACTTGGTTTTATCAAGTGAAATCAAACCCGTCAGATCTTGGCTTCTTTTATGCGAGCAAGTGATCGAACCAGGCAATAAAAACAATCTACGGGGTTCGCAACAACATAGGAAAATGGAAAAATCTATTTTTCTACTTTGACTATGCAGATAACGGTTTCTTTCAAAATCTTGGTAGGTAGTTTTTTAATTTATCGCCTTTTTCTGTATTGTTATATTTATCCTGATCGCACTCATATGTCATCACAGACAATAGGGAACGGCTCGGACTTTCCAGGGAATAGCTCACAAGGGTGTACAAAATCAACGACTTTCCAATTGAAGAATTTGATTGGAAGGTACTTGGTACTTCCAAGAACCTGGTCGCTTATGGTTTGCTTCCAAATAGAGCCGCGTTCCCTGACCCCCCCGTCCATTCGTCCAGACTTTCGAGCTCGAAGAAAAAGAAGCCAAGGAAGTAGACGGATAAAAGTGCCTCGTCTTCCAAACCTAGGAAACAAAAAGCATCTGCCACCCCTTCAACTTCGGAACCATCTTCTCTAGAAACAACATCACCACCAGCTCCTCAACAGCAAGAAGGTAATTATATATATATATATATATACACACATATTTTAGTCATCATTGTATTATGTCACCTCGCTTGCTGACATATTTGTACAGAGATGGTTATTGGTAGTGGCCTGCGAGCACCACCTTCCACTCTCGGGTCCATGGCAAAATCCAAGACACCCGAGAGCACTCCTTCGTCATCGAAAGGGAAAGAGGAAGGTCGACAATTCCAAAAAATGAAAAGTTGCCTTCGAGGACATCTCGGCAAGCTCGCCTCCTCCACAGCCTCAAACAATGAGCCATCCTAAACCACCCAAGGAGGCTGCCACCTCTTCAGAACCAAACCTGGTAGATAAGGATGAGGAACTCTTCGCGCTCCTCAATCAATTATCAGAGAAGGCTGGTATGAGCGATGCCTTCATTGATCGCTTCACTTCCGAGGAGGGCTGAGAGAGGATGAAGCGATGATTTGCCAAGGTTGCCTTCGAATCTGCAATGAGGATGCTAGCAAATGTAAGCACCTTTTTATTCTCTCCTCAAATGTATTATTTCTTAGTATTAATGGTTATATTTTCAGACCGCGGCTGCTGCTGTCCTGATGCATGACCCGGTCCTTGAATGTTTTGAAAAGGCCGAAAAAGTTGAAGAGATAACCCAAGCATTCGAGAACTCGGAGAAAGCTCGGGAGGAGGAGAAAAAAGCCTTTGACTTGGAGAGGCAGCA
>JXTB01000068.1:561675-589909 GCA_002914805.1 Parasponia andersonii
GATGTAAACTCAAAACTGTTCTTCAAAAGTTCCATGGCAAAAGAGGATATAGCAATATATCACATCGAACAATGAATGTTTTGCTTAGTTACTTTGTTGTTCGAGGAGAGAAATTGCGTAATATGACATGCTAAGGCATGAAGCGAGGAGAAAATATTAGGATTTTAAGGAATTTTAGATATTTCGACGATCTAAAATTCCGTCCCCTCTAAATGGACGTTTTGCATAGTCCCTTAGGAAACAAGTAAGAGATAATATTCTGATCCCACTGCTTCCCGAGTTTTATGGTGTCCGAAAACTGCCATAGAACTATAAAAGACGAATAAAATGAAGTTAAAGTAATAGCCGAAGAAATATTATTGACGAATGACATTGAATGAAGAAATAATGAAACCGTTGAAAATACATGAAGATTTATATGAAGATTCATTGATAATAACGACGAAGTTATTCTGCGTTCCAAGTATGTTCGATTTTTTGTCCGCCGATGCAAGCCAGGTTGTATGTCCCAGGTCGAATGACATCATCAATAATATAAGGTCCTTCCCAGGAAGGTCCAAATACACCAGTACCATGCTCTTTATTATTAGGTAGAACTCTTCGAAGGACAAGATCACTAACTTCAAAATGTCTACTTTTGACTTTGGAGTTATAATGTCGAGCAGTGCGTTGTTGATATGATGCGATTCGAAGTTGAGATTGTTCACGCCTTTCTTCTAAAAAATCGAGCTCAATTCTCATTAATACATCATTCTGATCTTGCTCATAAACAGATCGTCATAGAAAGCTCGCACCAATTTCAACTGGAATTATTGCTTCATATCCATAAGCTAGAGAGAACAGACTCTCTCCAGTAGTGGTTCATTGAGTGGTGCAATAAGCCCATAAAACTTCTAGAAGTACTTATGGCCCAGCTCCTTTATGCTCCTCCAGCTTCATCTTTATATTTTGTTTAAGTATTTTATTTATCGCTTCGACCTGCTCATTGGCTTGTGGATGAACAACAGCAGAGAAACTCTTCTTTATGCCCAAGTTATTGCAGAAGTTACGGAACTCATCGCAGTCGAATTGTTTCCCATTATCAGAAATTATAGTATGCGGTATACCATAACGGCAGATTATAGATTTGTAAACAAAATCTATCATCTTTTTTTGCGGAAATGGTGCTCAAGGCTTTAGCTTCCGTCTATTTTGTGAAATAATCGACTGCAACCACCGCATACTTCAGTCTACCCCGTGCTAATGGAAGCATCCCGATAATATCAATTCTCCAAACAGCAAATGGCTATGGACTAGTCATTTTAGTTAAAGAAACATGTGGTATTCTAGGAATAGTCGCAAATCGTTGACATTTACCACACCTCCTAGTAAATTCCATTGTATCCTTCTTCATAGTCGAACAAAAATACCCTTGTCGAAGAATTTTATTTGCAAGTGCTTGCCTCCCAGAATGATTTCTGCATATTTCTTCGTAAATTTCCCTCATAATGTAGCGTTCTTTTTTATCATCGACACATAATAATAATGGCGAGCTAAAACTTCTTCGATAAAGCGTGTTATCATGGATGATATAGCAGGCTGCCTTCATGCGAAGTCGCTTTGCATTGCCTTTACTTTCGGAAAGATCGCCATTTTGTAAATATCGCATTATAGGATCCATCCATGATGGTTTTTCGTCAACTGGCATGGTTACCTGGGATTCAACTTCGATGCTTAGCGATACTAGAAATTCAACAGGAACAACCTTCAACAACTCTGCATTTTTCGTTGAAACGAGCTTTGCAAGTGCATTCGCCCAGGTATTTTCAATGTGAGGAAGAAGTTGAATGTTATAAGTAGTGAATGTCGAGAATAATCATTGTACCTCCTGTAAATAGGCCATCATTCTCTCCCCTTTTGCTTGGTAATCGCCCTTAACCTGACAAACGACCAGCTGGAAGTCGCTGTACACTTCAATCATCTCGACCTTTATTTCCTGTGCAAGCTTTAGCCCAGCTATCAGTGCTTCATATTCAGCCTCATTATTCAACGCGGGGAATTTGAAGCGAAGTACACAATGAATGTTATGCCCTTCAGGACTGATTAAAACTGGGCCTGCACCTGCTCCATTCTTGTTTGATGACCTATCAGCATAAAGTTTCCACAACCTTGATGTATCTGAAGCGGGTTTTTTGAGTACTCCTATGGGAAGATCGACATCATATGTAAGTTCTGCAATAAAATCTACGAGGGCCTAGCCCTTTATGGCAGTGCGAGGTTGAAAATTGATGTCAAATTGACTCAATTCAAAGACCCACTTAAGTAGCCGTCCTGAAGCCTCAGGTTTCTGTAGAACCTATTTCAACGGAAAATTTGTGAAAACTCTGATGGAGTGAGTATGAAAATAAGGTCGAAGCTTCCTTGATACGATGACAAGTGCTAGTGCCAATTTTTCCATCTCTGGATATTTAGTTTCGGCATCAAGTAATCTTTTACTTACATAATAGACAGGTCGCTGTATATTTTCCTCCTCGCGAATTAATGCAGCACTCGTCGCATATTTGGAAACAGCGAGATATAAGCATAATTCTTCTCCTGGGTTTGGCTTCGACAAGAGTGGAGGAGAACCCAAGTATGCTTTTAACTCTTGGAATGCCTGCTCACATTCTTTCGTCCAGTCGAACCTCTTTGATCCTTTCAATACTTCAAAGAATGGTTGGCATTTATCAGTTGACTTGGATACATACCGACTCAGTACAGCTACTCTTCCTGCTAGGCTCTATACATCATTGGGTTTATGAGGAGATTGCATATCTATCAATGCTTGTATCTTCTGAGGGTTAGCTTCAATGCCTCGTTGATTGACCATAAAACCCAGAAATTTTCTAGATCCTACCCCGAATACACACTTCTGGGGATTCAGCTTCATTTGATATTTCTAGAGAATTTTGAACATCTCATCAAGATGCTTGATGTGATCTTCGGCTTTCTCTGACTTCACCAAAATGTCGTCGACATATACCTCTATTGTCTTGTTAATTTGTTTTGCAAACATCATATTGACAAGACGCTGGTAGGTCACTCCTGTGTTGATGAGTCCGAAGGGCATCTTCTTATAGTAGTACAATCCTCGATCAGTGATGAACAAGGTATGCTCCTCATCTAGCTCGTACATGGGGATTTGATTGTATCTAGAATACGCATCCATGAAACTTAAGAGTTCATGCCCCGATGTCGCATCTATAAGTTGGTCGATTCTCAGTTGGAGGAAGCTGTCCTTTGGGCACGCTTTGTTGAGATCGGTGAAATCGATGCACGTTCTCTACTTCCCATTGGGTTTCTTTACCAAAACTGGGTTAGCAAGCCAATTGGGGTAAAAAGATTCCCTTATAAATCCAATTTCGAGCAGCTTCTCCACCTCTTCTTTCAACGCGACGTAACGCTCTGGATTTATAGCTCTTCTTTTCTGCCGTACAGGCTTCTTTGTTGGGTCTATGTTAAGACGATGACATATGATATTCGAATCGATCCCTACCATGTTCGAATATTGCCATGTGAAGACATCCAAGTTAGATTTTAGAAAAGCGACCAACGAAGCTCGCACAGGATCTTGAATCTTTATTCCAATCTTTAAAGTCTTAGAGGACATGTCGAATGATAAATCCTCCAGATCTTCAATGGGTCTAGTTCTGACCTCTTCGTCTATTTCTCGAGGATCGAAGTCTTCGCCAGTCGTGTCGATTGACGCTTTAACTGACGGTTTGACTGACGCTTTGTCTGACGCTTCAACTAATGCTTCCACTGACGTTTTGCCCAATTGTTTGACTGACGCTTCTTTTGGTAGTTGGACCATCATTGTGCGAGGCGTCGCATCCTTTGCTGTGAGTTTCAACGAGTTGTTATAATAAGTCCACACATCATATTGGTTTTCTAGCACCTCGCCTACCCCGTGTTGGGTCGGGAATTTCATAGTGAGATAGTAGATTGAAGTGACAGCTCGAAATTCCCTCAGTGTCGGCCTTCCCAGCATAGCATTGAATACGGAGGGGCAATTTACCACCAAAAATTGGGTCATTATTGTTGAAACCCTAGGATAGGTTCCAACGTTGACCATTAATTCAATCATGCCCATAGGCATTAGGCTGTCACCAGTGAAACCATAGAGCAGAGTGATGATAGGCTTTAAGTCGCTCTTATTCAACCCCATCTTGTTAATGGCGTCGTAGTATAGGATGTCAACAATACTCCTGTTATCAACCAATACTCGCCACAACTGCGCGCTTCCACAATTAATTTTTATGACCAATGCGTCATTATGCGGATAATGGACCTCTCTCGCGTCCTGTTCTGTGAAGGTAATATCTATATCCGGTACTCGTTGAAGCTTGCGTGGTCGCTGCTCAAGATGTATGACATTAGTTAATGGCTGTTGTCGAGCTTCTTGTGCATACCTGTCTTGAGCCCTTTTTGAATTTCTGCCAACATGCGGTCCTCCAAAGATAGTTTGTACTTCACGTTGAATTTCTAGCGGTCGCTGTTGGTTTTCTTCTCGCCTTTCGTTGTTCTACCTGGTGTATTGCTGCAGTCGCCCTTCTTTAATCAATCTTTCAATTTCATCCTTCAAGGCGTAGCAATTATTGGTGTCATGTCCAATGTAATTGTGATACCGTCAGAACTTATTGGGGTCCGTTTTGCTCTGTCCCGTTTCATTGGTTCCGATTGATGGTATCGCTCCTGCTGGTTTGTGACTGCATAGATATGATCTATGGGCGCGTTTAACTCGGTATGATTGTTGAACCGCATGGGAGCTCTTGAAATCTCCTGCTTTTTAGTTCTAAGCTGATTCTCCGTCAACTTTTCATTACTCCTTTTGTTTTGCTTATTACCGTTATTGTTCGTTGTGATCGCATCTTTAGTAGCATCTTTCTTTCCTTCTTTCTTTTCTTTTGAAGATTCTCGCGCGAAGATTCTACCCTCAGATGCTGACCAACCCTTCGGTAGAAGTCTTCTAGAGTTCTACATTCTCGCTCAAGTAATTCCTTCAAGAGTTTAGTTTCTGGTCGCACCCCGACCATTATGAGAGTTAAAACTCCCCCTTCAGGTGGGTTGTTGACCTTTGCTAACTCTGAGGTGAATCGATTGAGATAAGATCGTAGACTTTCCTCTGGACCTTGTCGAATTACAGACAAGCTAACAAGTGGAACAGTGAAATTCTTTGCAGCTTGGAACTGTCTCAAGAACGCCGTCTGAAGTTGTTGCCAGGACGAGATTGAGCCAGACTTGAGTCCTCGAAACCACTTCTTTGCCACTCCTGAGAGAGTTACAATAAAACATCTGCAACATGCATGATCATTGATACGATGGAGTTCCATCAGGTCGCTGAAGTGATCCATATGGTCCTGTGGATCAGTTTTCCCATCAAAAGTGTTTATGGTGGGAAGTCTAAATCCAATAGGTAGGGCAGCAGCTCGAACTTCCTCGCTGAATGGTGATTGACGATACCCATTAGCGAGCTCATTGTCCTAACCAGTAAGTGCGTCTAATGTGATCCTTAAATTGTGAACATCGACATTCGGAGGGAGAGCATTATCTCTTGCTGGTGGCAAGGGCAGCCTTTGATCGTTATCTCGATGTATGGCGAGTTGGTTAAGTAGAGTCTTCTGCGATCTGTGAGAGGAATCCAGCGAAATAGTGCGATGAGATCGGCTTTGGTCGTTATGATGCGATACGGATCGTTCATGACTATGTCGCCGCTCAAAGTGTTGTCTTAAGTCTGTAGGATTTTGTCTCAACTCTCTGCTGATTCTTTTGAAGACGCTTCTTGATTGTCGTTTTTGTTCGCTATTTAAGCGATCTTGATTTCCAGTGGATTTGCGAGAAGGTTGTCCACGATCACGGTTAGTACTTGAACTCTCTATACTAGATTCTAGAGGCAAGTTTGCGACTTTGCCTTTTTCTTTGGAGATGCGATCTTCATGACGCTTTTGCTGGGTTCTTGGCTGGTCGCGTTTCTTTGTCTCTAGGATCTATATTCCTTTCTCAGGTAGTTGAGCAGGACGTTTTCTGGAACGTTCGTGCTGTGGTGGGGTCACCATCTGTCCTTCAGCAAGTCGTCGTAGGGAGTCATTGATCTGGTTAGTGATTTATTGGAGGTTCACCAGTGTCTCCTCCATGCGATCCTGTCTCTAAACAAGGTTTTTTGATGCGGTCATGGTTGGCTGATCCTGAGCAAGGTCTGTCTATGCACCAATAGTGCTTTGGGGTTAGTTTTGGCTAGTTCCGCTAATTCTGGCAGTGTTTCTGGTGTTTGCTATTATTAAAAAAGTGAAATTTGACAAACTGTTTTGCCGGAATAGACCTCCTTCTAGCGCCAATTATTGATGGAGGTTTTATCAACAATAAATTTAGAAAAATTGCGAGAAGTGACTTGTGTGAAAAGGATTATCCATCAAAGCAAATAAAGAGGCAAGAATTTTATAGTGGTTCAGCTCCAAAAAAGATGAGCCTACGTTCACTATTTTTCACTATTTTCTGGAGAATTACAAGAACTCAAAGTTACAATCTGTTGTCCAGAAAGAAGAAGAAAAAATTAAAAAGATTCTCTCAAAAATTCCTCAGCCTCCCCAGATCAGAAAAGTCTCCGATCCCCTACATTGAACTCCCTTTATATAGATGAGGGTAGCTCAATGTTCCCAATTGTGAGAAAAGGTAACTGTACAATCGGGCAATATAATTTGAGTAACAATATAATTGGGTAATCACTTAAATAAGGTAACTGGTCGATCTTTAAAGAGAAACTTTTGTTTCCCTTTCTTTGTAGGTTACCCGTTTAACGAAGCATAGACTAGTCTACTTTTCATTCTGGTCACACTTAACTTATTTGGAGGAGGTCACACGTATCTTATGCGGTTGAGGTCACATGCAACTTTTTCAGAAGAGGTCGTACTTAATCTTACTCATGCGACCTGACATGAGATTTTTAGACCGCACAACAACCACTAAGGCCAATAAAGTAGTAATATTTTTTTTTTTAAAAAAAATTATGTATATATACATATAATCTCAATACACATAAGATTGAAAATTTATAGTTATTTCAAAAATTTATATAGCAACAATTTTTTTTTTCCAATTACACTTTAGCAATAGTTGTTCCACATAATTAGGACACTATCAAGCTTTACAAGAGATATATATGATGAGTTTGGAGAGATGTTTTTCATGGCTCTCAACGATCTAATGCTACCAATTTAATGATTACTTTAGACTATGAAAGCCATCATTTGGATGGAAAAGATATTGGAGTAAAGTCCAAATTTTCGAAAGTGCTTCTCTCTCCTGCTCCACTCACCAGGTCCACAAACGTATTTCAATCAAACTTTACTCCATAAAATTAGAATCTAATGTAATTTCAATCAAATTCCATATTATAGAATCTCGCGTCACTTCCAACTTGCATGGACCATGATCAATATCAATTTTAATCCGTGCTGTTCGATAAAATTACAAAGTCTGCCCAATTTACATCTATATTCTACACTGCAAAAAAGTTCAATTTTCGTCGTAACAAAATTTCTGACTAAAAGTTCAAAATTCATGACTAAAAATGCTATTATCATTATATTATAACTAAAAAATTTGTGAATAAAAGTTTTAGTGAATAAAAATTTTAGTCATAAAAAATACAATTTGTTGTAATTAGATTTACTTTGGTTACAATTAATTTCATCATTATATGTAAAAAGTTTTGGGTAAAAGTATATATTAGTGACAAATTATGACTAATATTACCTTTTAGTCATAAGAAATTTTTAGTTATATCTAAATGTCATTTTAGTCACAATTTTTTTTTTGTTATAACTAAAAAGTTGCCACTAAATGATGCTTTTTTTTTTTTAGTATTTCAGTGTACAAGAATAGTTTTCCATCACACATATAGTAATATAAGTGATAAAATTAAAGGCATAATAGATCTGTAATAGCAAAAAGAGGAATGGAAATCATACAACAAGAGATATATATGGACCGATGTAATTTATTTACTATAAAAGAATACGTTAAAAAATCATCGTTAAAATACGTTTACGTTAGAAATTTATATAATACAAATACGTATATAATATAATAAAGTTTAAATTACGTATCAAAAATTTATTTAACTTTTCAAAAATATTACTTTCGTCATTATACTAATTTAATTGGTCATAAATTATTAAATGGTACTATGTATTGAAAATTGATCAAATTTAGAATAATATAAAAAATTAGTGATTAACACATGTACTAAATAAAAGTCTATTGGGATAAA
Source organism: Parasponia andersonii (assembly GCA_002914805.1). Classification (NCBI taxonomy): domain Eukaryota; kingdom Viridiplantae; phylum Streptophyta; class Magnoliopsida; order Rosales; family Cannabaceae; genus Trema; species Trema andersonii. The sequence continues at coordinate 569,963 of JXTB01000068.1, forward strand.
AAAAAAAAAAGAGAAAAATTAAAAGAAACACAAGAATTATATTAAAGAAAATGAAATTAGTGAAAAATATGTTATATGATCGAAAGATTGCATGAAAGGTCTATAAACGTTGTACGTGGTAATATAATTAGTAAAATTCTAACTAGGATAGTAGTCTATATTACCCTATTATTTTTATAATTGTGTTACTTTTTCAGACTTGTAATAGCTGGATGATGATGTATGTGACCAGCTATTGATATACTCATTTATAACCATACCATATATCAAATTCCGATTATTTCTGTCTTAATTTGCTTATTTTATTCCCTAAATATTGTTTGAGAACCCCATTCTTTATCATAGTACTACTCCTTTTCGCTTTCTGATCTTTGTTTGGTACTCTCTTAATTTATTTCCCTCCCTACTTGAGTAATATTCTTGAAATGTTTCGGTAGCTATAATACTTTTCTATTCAAAAAGATATTTCATCTTATGTAAAGAGCTGTACTCGTTACTATATATTCGTTTCAACAACACAATCAATGTGAATACGGCTTCGACATATTATAATTGTAACTAAAGTCCCTGGCTTTTGAATTTTACATATATGGCCGTGTCATGGTCCATTAATTTCATGACCATATGACAGGATTGGAATTCGGTTATAAATCTGAAATGGTCCAATTAGTTCAATAACTCTCCACTCTACAAGAACATGATCATTCCAGCTAATATTGTACATTCCAGTCAAATGCATCAAATTAAAGTAAAACTATTTTTTCTTAAAAAGGTAGAAAAAGAGAGAAAAGAACTTTCTTAGTGCATCAGTCAACCATAAATTACACTGGATAGCTATACAAAGTCCAAGTTTTTTGATCTTCTTTTCTCAATACGAAACTCCACCAATTGTGTTAAGTGGGTTGTTGCACACATATATTGGCGATGCATGCTTTTATGGGATGCACGTGTATCCAATTATTATTTTCTCATTAAAATTCGGAAAATATAACCTACCTGTCCCAAATCAAAGAAACACACTTTAAAATTTAAAACGTTTTCTCATCTGCAAAAGTAAAACCAAAAACGAAAACAAAAAGAAACTTGAATAAATAAATACAACTAAAAGACAATAGTATTAGTTCCAAAAAAAAAAGGCATTAGTAGAACATTTTTTTTACCCCTCCACAAACCTAAGATTTGAGAAGACACATTAACGTTTTACAGAAGAAATAAAATTAAATAGATATGAAAATATATATGTATACATGAAAGAGGGAGAAACAAAAAAAAAAAAAGGGAAAAAAAGGAGCTTTATTTGAATGGAAAGAGAGAAAGAAACCAAAGAAAGAGCCTTTTGCATGGTCTCCAAGGACCATCATTGTAATCTTTGAGACAATCAATAAAGATGGTGAAAAAACGCTTATCTAAGTGATACGATCATATCCTTTTGCCAGCAACACTTAGCTGGTTTGCTCCTTAAAATGTCAGCTTGTTTAGATTTATGTGTTTAGACTCTTCTTTATGATGGAATCTTCTTATAACATTTTTGCCTTTGCCCCCTTCTGATCATTCTGATTGAGTTAAAAAAAAAAAGGGAAAAAGGGATTATTCCAGCAGTCACTTTCTATCATTGCTTAGAGCCAATAGGAGAATATAAATATGAATATAAGTATCCAAAATGGAAAGTAATTAATTAGTTAATAAGAAGAGTTAAACCCATAATGAAAACACACTTTATTTAGTCAAGATGTAGAAGAAAATTAAGGCGGGGTGATCACAGGAGAGATATTGCGGCCAATAAATAATACCAGCTGGTTGGATTGGAAAGATCCACCTCACAATTTATTCGAAGTCCTTTTTGTTGTGCTTTAATTTAGTGTGTATATATAGAAGACAATAAAGCTAAAGCCAGAGTTGTAGAGATTTTCCTATACTATCGCGTTCGTTTTTTCTTTTCCTTCTTGTTTTTGAAATCTATATATATATATATATATATATATAGTAAAGCTAAAAAATTCCATTGTAACACTTAGAATATTCAACATAGGATAGTGTTGCTTTATACTTATAGAATAAAACATAGAGCAGAGATTCATTAATGGATGGTTCTAATACGTATGCAACTTCCATATTAAGTTTTAGAAAAAGAAAAAAGAAAGGATAGTAAGTCAAGTTTCATCGATCGTTTAGTTATCAATGTGAAGCCAGGAATGAATTCAAACTATGCCTCATTTCACAAAAGTTAATAATCGTCCCCAAGAAAGGAATTAAGAGCAATATACATAATGATTTATCTTTATCTCTCCATGTATGCCGTTTTTCTTTTATTCGTAACATCACCAAAAAATATGATATGATATATGTATATATAGTAATAAGCGTATTAAGCTTCACACAAATATATATCACGTAAATTTATCTGTGTAAGATATGATGAGTGTAAATATAAAGCTAGCCCTTTGAGCCTTTGACCAATTTTTTTTGGCTGGCTTTTTCTTTTTTAAGGCAGGAAAAAGAGTAACATGAGAATGATCTAGAAATGTGAGAATAAAGCATAAAGACGTATTGCTTCTTCAGCGCTAATTGAACTTTTCTACAAGCGGATTTGCAATTTGTAAACTAGTCCTTGTCCTTTCTTAATTTTATTTTTTAATTTTTTTATAATGAAAATAGTAGAACTACTTAAAGTGTAGTGTCGTCCGACAACGCTGGAATAACCGTATCATCAAGCATCAGAAGTTAGTACAGTACTGGTCCCCTACAAAATGATCAGTGCTCATTGTTATTGACTCTCTCTATATTTGATTTTAATTGGCCTAACTCACATTCCCACACATGACACATGCAGGATAATTTGACTTGCCTGCCAATTGTAATTAAGAAGTACAACTCTCTCTCTCTCTCGTTTCGAGGAGAATTCTACATTTAAAAAAAAAAATTTATTACACCGTGCGTTTTGATCATATCATAAAAGTCGATAATTACATAAATTATATATATATATTTAACATAAGTAGATACAAGTAAAATTGATGGTTAAAAAGCGTCAGACATCTAGCTGGATCAGAAGCTTAATTGGAGAAAACAATAAAAAAACTAGCATACCATAGTCAATTTAAGACAAATTTATAATGTTTCGCGTGCGCTAGATAATGTTTGTCGTGTGGTCTGTGTTGGGTTACACGTTTAACCCTGGGCTACAAATTTTAATTATATTATATTATAATTGCCTAATTAAATTGCGGTGGCATAAGTAATCTAATTATAAGATAAAAAATTACCAATTAAATATACATTGTAAATGTGTGATTACTTAATTTTAGTTCAATAAAGATTGATACGAACTCTATTGGTTGCAAGTATATAAAGATATAATTATTAGGGTTTTGATTCCCAAGCTAAATAGAACATACGTTTTTTTTCTCTGTCTCTATTAACAAAGAGAATACCCATTGAACATACATAAAGTATTCTAACTGTGGAAGACCTTATACCTTTAGGCCTTAATTAATAAATCGCTTTCACTTATGTGATCACATCCTTTACTGTTAGATACAACGGATCTAGGTTAGTCATAGATTTTTTTTCAACAAATCTTTCCTGACAATTAGTATGATAGATTCTATGATTGTATTTGGTTTAATAATCTATTATGTATATCTAACAAGTGGTATCAGAAGCAGAAAATCATGTTGAATTGCTTAGGATAATCATGCATGTTTCTATTTTGTGATATATTTACCTATTTGGTTTTCTCGAGTTTAGATATAACATGTATGATTGATGAATTTTTTTTATGATTTTGTTGATATATTGAACGTTTGAGGGTCGAATTCTGAGATTGAGTCACAAAGTTTCCGGATAAGGGCGAAAAATTGCATTAAGTATGAGTTACCTAATTTTAAAATCGGATAAATAAATACTGAAGGCCAAGACTTAGTGCTGCAGTGCCAAGCCACAACACCTGGCACTGCGGCGCCATCCTATAGATCAAATGGCACTGTAGTGCCACCATGTAGCTATGATGGCACTGTAGCGCCATCAATTGAGAAAGCAATTTTTTTTTTATTTAGGTCAAATTTTTGACCTAATAGAGGTATATGGTCTCAGTTTTGGGTATAATTGAGTCATTTTCAACTCAATTCAAGGAGTACTAACCTAAAACTTAACCAGTCAGTTTTGTTTTCTCAATCCAACTTCAGTATGACCCATACTTTTTCTGTTGAAAACTCTAATTGGCTTTAAGAGTTGATAAAAATGATTAAATCTCATTTGGCTATCCATTAATATTTGTATATTGCTAAACTAAGCTCTATTGTATAGATTTATTTATTTTAAAATATTTAAATGATTGTGTGCTTATTATTCATGCGAATAATTACCAGCCTAAAGAAAGGTGATTATTTGGCCAAATAATAAGCACACCTGCAGTAATAGATTTGTGATAGTTATTAAGTTTCCATATAGATAATAAATCGGCCCAAAGAAAGATTTATTATCTGACAGAATTTACAGTCAATATTTGAATACTATACTGAAGAATACTACTTACAAGCTAATAAGTCGGCCTAAAGGAAGGCTTAGTGATGTTGTTCTGGGTATCTTGTGATGAAGTCATGCTAGTATATTTTATTATTGTATGCTTAGTTTATGACATGTTATTAATATGAGTTGTTCTTTTCTCTTTTTTTATTCTCTGTTTAGTTTATGCTTCAAACATATATGTTAATTTGAATTCAATTCTTGTGCTTAACGATATAAACTTCAAAAAGTGGAAAAACCACATTATGATTGTACCCGATTGCATGGATCTGAATCTTACACTCAGGAAAAAACAACCTGCTACTCTTACAGATGAAAGTTCTGCTACGGATATTAAGAATTTTGAGCAGTGAGAACATTCTAATCGTATAAGTCTTATGATCATGAAATATTCCATACCTGAGACCATTAGGGGCCTTATGCTAGAGGTTGATAATGCAAAGGCATTCCTTGACACAATTGCAGAACATTTCCACAGGAATGAAAAAGCGGAAACAAATACCATGATGAGAAATTTGCTTGCTATGCATTATAAAGGTAAAGAGAATATAAGAGAGTACATCATGGAGATGTCCAATCTGGCTTCAAAACTAAATACACTTAAGTTAGAGCTATCGGACTACTTGCTCGTATAATTAGTTCTACTATCTCTTCCACTGTAATTCAGTCAATCTAAAGTGAGCTACAGCATCCAGAAAGAAAAATGGGCTTTTAATGAGCTTATATCTTAGTGTGTGCAAGAAGAAGACAGATTGAAGTGAGATAAGATAGAGAGTGCTCACTTAGCAATAATCCCTCAAGATAAGAAAAGAAAAAAAACTAAGAATAAAGAGCTGCATTCGGGACTTCACAAAATAAAGTGCAAAAGAAAAAAGATGAAGAATCAACTTGTTTCTTCTATAAGAAGGCAAGACATATGAAGAAGGAATGTCTCAAGTATACTGCTTAGTGTGTCGAGAAAGGTAAGCTTCTCAATTTTTTCTGTTCTAAGGTTAATTTTATTTTTGTATCCAATCATACCTGGTAGGTGGATACCGATGCACTACTCATAAGTATGTTTATTCAGGACAATGGCGACACAACTATAGTAGAGGCAATAGTTCTATTTAGGTTGTAATTATGTTTCGGTTTATTTTTGGATTTGGATGAGACATTGGTTGTAATGTCATTTAGACGAAATTTAATTTCTATTTTAGTTTTGGAAAAATATAGTCATTCTTGTTCATTTGGAAATAATAAATTTAGTCTTTTTTAAAATTCTAATATTATTGTGACTGATACTTTGATTAATAGCCTATATAAAATCAACACTATTACCTTAATTAATATAACTTTATATGTCGAGAAATGTGGTACAAAATGCAAAATTATTGAGAATTCCTCTAAGTTACGACACAAGTGATTAGGACACATCTCTAAACAGAAAATACGTCTTGTGTCAGATAAAATTCTTGACCCACTTAACCTCACAAACTTTACAGTTTGTATTGGGTGTATTAAGGTATACATACAAATGTACGTAAAGTAGGTACTAATAGGAGTTTTGGTGTCTTAGAACTGATATAAACTGATATCTACGGTCCATTCCCTACAACTTCATAGAAAGGCCAACAGTATTTCATCACATTACTCTCGCTATAGGTACCTATATTTAATTCATGAGAAGTTACAATCTCTGGACCTATTTAAAACTTTCAAAGCCGAAGTTGAAAATCAACTCAATAAGAAAATTAAAACTATTAAATCCGATTATGGTGGTGAATACTACGGTAGGTATGATGGATTCGGTGAATAACGTTTAAGATTATTTACCCAATAACTAGAGGAATGTAGAATCGTCCCATAATACATATTGCCAGAGAAATCTAGCATGAATGGTATTATTGAATGATGAAATCGAATACTTAAGGACATGGTGAAGAGCATGAAAAGTCATTCCTCTTTACCTGAATCATTCTGGGGAGAAGTACTTAAGACTACAGTTTATATACTCAACAAAGTACTTAGTAAATCAGTAGCTAAAGTCCCATATGAACTGTGGACATGTAAGAAGCCTAGCATTAGATACTTGTATATTTGGAGTTGTCCAGCTGTGGTAATGCTATAAAAGCTATATAAAAAGAAACTGGACTCAAAAACAATAAGCTGTTATTTTGTTGGTTATGCTGAAAGAACAAGAGGTTTCAAATTTATGATTCCTCTAATGGGTCATCTTTTGAGACGGATAATGCGAGGTTTCTTAAAGATATTGAGTTTGGAAGGGGAGATAAGGTAATGAATATTGCCTTTGAGGAGGAATTCGTTTCTCTTTCTATAGTTGCTATTGAAGGTGATCAGACTCATTTACCTGACATTATTCAAGAAGTAAATCCAGAAATTCCAGACAATATTCTGCAACTTCTTATTCCACATGAGGAAATTTCTCCTAAAGAGCAACCATAATAACCTCAAGAGGAAGTGCCATTAAGGAGATCTACTAGGGAAAAGAGAAATGTGATTCCGAATGATTACATTGTTTATCTCCTAGAACATGAGTTTGATATAAGAGTGGAAAATGATCCAATCAATTTCAGTCAAGCCAAATAAAGTTCAAAATTCTAATAGTGGATTACTACCATGAAGGATGAGATGAAATCTATGAAAAAAAATGACATTTGGGAATTCGTCGAAGTGCCAACAAGAAAGAAACCCATAGGTTCTAGATGGATTTTTAAAACCAGAAGGAATTGGAAAGGCAATATCGAAAGTATCACTTAAATATAAGGCATTGACTATAAAGAGACTTTCTCTCCAATTTTTCGGAAAGACTCTTTCAGAATAATTATGGCACTAATAGCTCATTTTGATTTGGAGCTACATCAGATAGATGTAAAAACTGTGTTTCTCAATAGTAATATTGAGAAAATAATTTATATGGTACAATCAAAAAACTTTGTAATTGGAGATCTAAAGTCTATAATGTGTAAACTAAAGAAATCCATCTATAGTCTCAAACAAGCATCCCGTTAATTGTATCATAAGTTCCATTAAATTGTTTTTTCATTCGATTATGATGAAAATTTGATAGATGGATGTATTTATCACAAGTTCAATGGAGTAAATGTATCTTCATGGTCTTGTATGTCGACGACATACTTTTGACAAGAATGATATAGACTTATTACACGAAACCAAGAGATTTCTATCAAACAAATTTGAGATGAAAGGTCTTGGGGGCACCTCTTTTAGGTTATCACAAAAGAGCTATATCGAAAAGGTGCTTGATAAATTTGGCATGAGTAAATATGCCCCAGGAGATATACACATTACTAAGGGTGATTAATTCAGTCTTATTCCATGCCCCAAGAATGAGTTTGAAGCTAAAGAAATACAGAAAATCCCTTTTGCATCTGTAGTAGGGAGTCTGATGTATGCTCAGGTATGTACATGTCCAGATATAGCGTATATAATTGGAGTATTAGGAAGATATTTAAACTACCCTGGTATGGATCACTAGACAGTAGCAAAGAAGGTTTTACAATATTTATAGAGAACAGAGGATTATATGCTCACTTATCAGAGATCTGATCATTTGAAAATAGTGGAGTATTATTACTCCGATTATGCTGGATGCCTAAATAGCAAGAGATCCATTTCAGCTATATTTACCTACTTGCCGGAGGAGCTATATCATGAAAGAGTGTTAAGTAGATACTCATAGCATTTTCTACCATGGACACAGAATTTATAGCTTGTCATGAGGTATCAAATCAAGGGATATGGCTACGAAATTTTATAACTAGGCTATAAATTATCGATGACATTGAAAGGCCATTAAAGATTTATTGTGATAATAAAGTCGTTGTTCTATATTCCAATAATAACAGAAGCTTGTCAAAAATATATAGACATTAAGTTTCTAATTGTTAAAGAAAGAGTTCAGAGTCACCTAGTGTTTATAAAACATATCGATACTAACTCTATATTGGCAGATCTGTTCACCAAAAATCTAACGCCTAAGGCGTTTTATGGGCATTCTATTCATATGGGTATTGTACTATTTAAAGATGTTCAAGATTAGTAGGAGTTAGATTTTATGAGTTCTCTTGTAAGAGATACATTTATTATTTGATATCAATAAAGTGATGGATTTCTTTTATATTTTGAATTTATGTTTTATTTTCTTTCTATCTGTTGTTTTGAATAAAGTTGCGATTTTACATAAAGTGAAAGACTAAGATTAATTCGTTATAATCATAAAGTAGGACCAAATAGAAATAGGCATGTAAGATCACTTTTCGTATAATTTTTATGCTATACATCCATACTTGATCTGTGTCATTACGTGTATTGATTTGGTAATCATTGAGAGTTTAATTGTTTTACCAAGTACAATGAAGGCCGCTTTAATTTCATGTTAATATACAAGATGGTTTAGATTGTCTTAAGGAGTAATTTCTTATTAGACAGCAATAAAGTACACACTCAAGTATTCAGTATACAATTGTCTCAGAAAAATCCATGTAGCCCAAGTGGGAGATTGTTGGGTTACACATTTAACCCAAAATGTGGGCCACAGGTTTATAACAATTATATTATATTACGGTTATCTAATTATATAAGACCAATTAAGTGATCTAATTATAGGCTTAGGAAATTTCTAATTAAGCATGGATTGTTAATGTGTTGTTATCTAATTCTTGTCCAATAAAGATTGATGATGTCTTTATTAGCTGCTAGTATATAAGAACATAACTATTAAGATTTTGGTCTCTAAGACAAAAAGAATATATATTTTTCTTCTCTGCCTCTATCCATAGAGAGAGAACTCATTGAGCATACATAAAATATTCTGGCTATGGAAGACTTTCTACCCTTAGTTTCTAATTAATTAATCAATTCCACTTATGTGATCATATCCTTTGCTATCAGATATAATAGATCTAAGTTAGTCATGAATTTTTTTTTCAACAAATCTTTTCTGACAATTTGACATAATAGATTCTTAAATTGTATTTGATTTAACAATTATCTAACAGTTTGTACGATCTTATGGGCTAATTATTATGAAAAGATCAACTCTTCGGAAAGTTAAGAGTTTAGTTATACATATATGTGAAAGCATTTCTTTCCAAGTCTTTGCATATATCTAAGATATTGTAACTTGAAATAAAAGTACAGTATCACCTTATGGGCATAGTAAATCTATACCAATCATCACTGGCGGCTCTTTCGTATAGTGAAGAGTGATCTTGCTGAGCCGGAATAAAATAGAAACAATTTGATTTAGATTCTGTTCTCTCTATGATCAATTTCGCGTGGCGCCATATAGTGTTAGGGATTCTAATAGTGAAAATTAATGCTAGTAACAGATCACGACGCGACCCGTTTGTTATATCAAGATCGTTTAGTGTTTGTTATATCAAGATAGTTTATTTATGTGGTACTACATCCACTGTAAGCTCATATTTATGCACATTCCTGATTGGATAACATCTGTCCATAAATCAAAAATATCTAATATTCTTATTTAAAATAGATAGACCAATTTTTGAGATTCTAAATATAGATCAATTTGTATATTACTTTTTATTTATTTTTGTTCTTATTTCTCTCTTAGAATTTTTGAGTTATTTTTTTATGTTTATTGAGAGATGCTCAACCTATTAAATTGATCAACGTTAAAATTCATAATATGTTTATCTATAACTATAAAAACTTAAATCTAACTATTTTTTTAAAAAGATTTTTTTTAAAGGAATAATAAGTTTTATTGATTGTGTTTGAGAGAGTGTGCTAAGAAAAGGGATCTAGGGATGAAAAATATTCTTGTATTTATGGCTGTTTATATTATTGCATAAAAGTTTATTTTTATTCTTAATTAATTGTTGAATAAGGAGTGAGAAAGACCAAAAGATGTAGCAATAAAGGCAACTAAAAAAAACTTTTCTTCCAAAAAAAGAGAGAAAAAAAATCTTTTCCCTTTTTTTTCAAAGAATACCCGATAAGGGAAAATCTTTTGGATCTCCCTCCAATATGCTTTTTTCTTTTATATTATTTTTGTTTTAATAAATCTTTCAGCATATGTAAAGGTAATTGTACCATAGATTTAAATCTATGGATATTTTGTCATACTTATTTTTAAATTTGTATGTGTTTCGGTCGAAAGAATTAATTTCGGCATTGATTTGAACGAGCTACATAGATATCTCATGTGCAATTCGAAAATGTCTATTTGTGGGTTTATATGTATATCATTTATGTATGTTTTGTGCATATTTCATTTCTTCCTAAAATTTAATTTAGTTGAGTTTGACAGTATGGATTAATTGTAATATAATCTTTATGTTATGTAATTGTATTAATATTATTGATGAAATAAAGTCATCTTTTGGCTTTTTTTTAAAAAAAAAAAATAGAGGCAGCTTAAAAAAAAATCGATGTTTGTTTAATTAAGTATAAAGTATATGTTGTATAACCAATTTTAAGAAATTCAAAGTACGTATATATTCAGTATCTACGTGGACAGTACTACTGTCTTCATAAATAAATAGAAAAAATGGGAAATCTGACATTTGGAAAATATTTGTATGTGTATATGTATAATTTAACGGGTAAGTACACACCATTGGCATATACAGATGGCAAATATATATATATATATATATATATATATATATATATAATCTTTCTCAGGCCTCCACTTATCCACTTGCATGCCCACCGCAACCTTATAATTATGTGTGATCAAAGTGGAATATCCACTATGCTTTTACATTGTACGCAGCAAAGCATATACATATTTCTATGCCAACCAAGTCTTAGCTTTGTGACTCGTGAGACTATAAATTTATTAATCTTCAAGGGGTGTGAAACTTACATATATATAACATGTATCTATAGATATACTTCGTACATTTCGAACTCCAGCTAGGCAATAAGAATATTATCGGTAACTTAAACAATTATATTAAGTTTGAGATATAGGCTTATTCGTTGGGTGCAGTCGCAATCAATTTATGTATTGTAGTGTAATATCGATTATCATATCCTAATATTGTAATACATGACAGCTTTTATTATACATTATGATAACATATATATTTTAATTTTCAATATATATGCTAAATGATCCATACCAACAATATGAATGGCATTGATATATAGTGGCCCAAAGAAAATGTAAAATTATGTATATAAATAAGAGCATTTAGTTTATCTACATTTTTACACACGTACGAAAGGCTATGTCAAATAACATACCGTTAAACAAAACATTTGAGTACTAAACAATCAATTAACTCCTTATGTCATGAAAATACAACTTAAGGAGTTAATTAATTACATATAATGTTATAGATAGACCCAAAATAAAAGTTAAAATTGAATATAATAATAGTAACGGAAAAAAAAAAGATCAAAACCTTAGCGAAAAAAAAAAAAAAAAACTTTGGCCTTAAAATTGAAGAGGCGAAGATCCTTTAAGGCCCGAAACACAAGAACCTGTACGAGTAACAGAGTGGAGAGTTTTGTAAAGATCATTTGCGCATGGCCTGGCGTTGGGGTCAACCGCGGTGCAGTGCAGGGCTAGGTTCATGGTCTCGACGATCTCGTTCTGGTTGATCGACACGTGTCCTCTGATGGTAGGATCGATCCACGTGTCGAGATGGCAGTCGGAGTAGCAGTAGCGGGCCCACTCAACGAAGGTGTCTTGGACGCCGAATTCTGTGTTGGCAGGGCCTTTTCCGGTTAGTAGTTCGATTAGGACGAGGCCAAATCCATACACGTCCGTCTTTTCTGTTACTCCTTTGCTTGCTTCTACAGAGAATATACGCGAAGAGAGACCACTTTATATACGTGCATGGGTATGAATATATATATGGCATATGTATGTATATATATATATATATATATATATATATATATACTATGGTACTCCAATTAATCATAGCAAACCACGAGTTATAAATTGAAAAGTACCGATCATTAATAATCATTGTTTCCTCCATAGAATAAATACCATCTGATGAGGCTTTTAGCAACAAGATTTAACCCAGACTGCGATGATGACTGATGAGATTATAGGGTCATAAATTTTAGGTATATAGATCAAAACAACAAGTCATAATTCATGAGAGATTTTTATTTTTGAAGCGGAGGCGTGAGAGTTTCAAGTTATATTACGAATTGATGAAAATTAGATGTGGAACCATCACTATAATCCAAAGCACCCTAATGTAACTATCGAAATATGTTTGTTTTCAATTTAATAGTCACCATTATCCACTAGGCAATAAATAAATACTTATATATATATATATATATATATATATATATATACATAACATATGTACACATAAATCATTAATTAGAACTGCTAAAAGCACTGATGACATTTTTTCTATACATTATTCCGGAACTAATTAGGTGAAACTAAATTGTTTGAAATCATACATAGATATATATATATATATATATATATTTATATGGGCATCACTTATATATTAATATTATGGTTGGTCTTGAAAAGGAGTTGACAAAAAAACATTTATAGTTTTGCTTATATAGATGCGACTTAATTAACATGTATGCCCTTTCTTTCTTCTAATATATGTACAGTTTATTAGATACACTTATAGTATCCTAGTTCAGTTATACGTCCACTATTTTAAGATTATGCGCTTATAACCAAATAATAATCACGACAAAATAAGATAAAGTAGTCGGAGATTCGAAACTTGTAACCAAACAAGAAGGGCAAATTAGTCAATGCGAAAATATGTACCTGGGGCAACGTAGGCCGAAGAAGTGAAGCCCTTGGAGACCGAAGAATACACAAGTCCCGGAAGCGTCAAGCTCAGGCGAGGCTCATCCTTCCCGTCAACGACAATTTCCTCCGGCGAGACCTGACCGACGACGACGCTCGGCGAACAATAACAATGCAAGAAACGAAGAGCTTTTGCGATCCCGACAGCGATCTTCCTTCGCCGCTCCCAGCTCAAAGAAGCCCTCAAGACTTCACTCAACAGTTTCCCATCGCAATAGTACTCATAGACCACGTACCCACCCTTCTGGCAACGGCACGTCCCCATCACCTTGATCACGTTCGGATGCCGAATCTTACCCAATTCTCTCACTTCGGACCAAAACCTCGGCGCAATAACGGAATAGTTAACGTCGTTTACTTTCTTAACAACCAACTGAGTCCCATTAATAATACCGGACTTCCCTTTGTACGTAATCCCTTTCCTGCTTCCCAACGAAACGACGTTATTATTTACTCCTTTGGCGGACGTAACGACGTCGTCGAGTGTCACGGACTTCGCCAGCTTGTGATCGAAGAACTGCACCTCCCAGACTCCGTCCTCGTTTTCCACTCTCTTGACCTCCAGATCCTTCCTCCTTCGATGAACAATGAGCAAAACGACCACGGTGGCCGCGATTGAAGCGAAAGCCGTTAAAGCGACCAGGAAGCAAGCGAGTATAAACCGCCACGTCGCACGGTTCTTGTTGCTGTTACCACAAGGAGGTAAACCGGCAGAGACGGTATCGACGCCGCAGAGGTTGTTTCCGGCGACGGCGCTGGCGTTTATGGCCAGGAATGCTCCGGTGGGCGGCAAACTCCCCCGGAAATGATTGTGAGAAACGTTGACTTGTACAAGGGACTCGACTTTGCCGAGATTTCGAGGTATTTCGCCTGATAATTGGTTATCCGATAAATCGAGCTGGCCGAGAACCGGCATTTCGGCGATACTTGCCGGGATTTCGCCGATTAGCTGGTTGTGGCTGATGTCTAAACTCACTAGTCTTTCGCACCAAGACAATTCTCCAGGAATCTGACCCGAGAGCTTGTTGTAGCTCAAATCCAATTGCATTAGCCTCGAAAAGTTTCCGAAACCGGCCGGAATTTCGCCCGAAAAGAGGTTCTCCGATGCGACCAGGTTCTCGAGCTTTTCGCTTCCGAAAGATCCCGGCAGGTGTCCAGAGAATCGGTTTCTTGCCAGGTTCAGCATTTGGATCGACGGCATGTTCCATTCCAGGGAATCGATTCCGCCGGAGAGATTGTTCCCGGAGATGTCCAAGAAGTAAACCATCGGCAATTTCGTGAATTCCGGCAATAATTGGCCGGAGAGCCGGTTATTCTGGAGGCGAACACGACGCAGAGTCTTGCATTCACCCAAACTCTTGGGAATCATTCCCGCGAGAGAATTAGAGAACAGAATGAGCTTAAAGAGCCTACCGGAATCGCATAACCCGTCCGGTATCCTCCCCGTGAGCCGATTCGTCGAGAGGTCTAGAACAGTGAGATTGTTCCGTCTCCCGAGATCTCGCGGGATCTCGCCCGAGAACTGGTTGGACCACAGCTGAAGAACTTGAAGCCGCGGCAGCAAAGCCAAACCGGACGGAACCGGACCAGAGAGTTTGTTAGAGAAAAGATGAAGAATCTCCAAATCCTGTAACTGACTAACAGCCTGATCCGGAATTTCGCCAGATAGGGAATTATCACTGAGATCAAGCGAAACCAACTTGCTGAGCCCGAAAACGGACCTGGGGATCGAACCCGTGAGCTTGTTCTGGTACAGGAAGAGGTACCGCAACTCGCTTAGGTTCCCAATCGAGTCCGGGATCGGTCCCGTGAGATTGTTGTATACTAGATCAAGGTGGTAAAGGGATTTCAGTTCACAAATTTGCTTCGGGATCGGCCCCGTTAGATTGTTGTACCCCAAGTAAATCCACTTCAAGCTTCTCACCAATAAGTTTTGCGGAATTCCGCCGCTTAATTGGTTTGAAGCCAGAGTCAAGTACTCCAAACCCGAAATGTTCGACAAAGATAACGGGATTTCGCCGACGAATACGTTCCCGCCGAGGTCGAGGAAACTTAGGCTAGAGAACTTGCCAATATCTTCTGGGATTTCCCCGGAGAGCATGTTGTTGGAGAGGTCGAGCTTCTCCAGGCTTGAAACCGAGCCCCGAGGGACCGGTCCCGTGAAATTGTTGTTGCTCAGGTTGAGGTACCGCAGAGTGTTGGAGCCGCTAAAGATGTCGTCCGGGAGTTCTCCACTCAGCTGGTTGCCGGATAGGTCTACGGTCTCGATATCGGGCAGCCGGAATATCGAGGCCGAGATCATGCCCGAGATGTTCTTGCCGGAGAGCTCGATGGAGTTGACTCGGGACGAGTTGTTGCAGGTGATGCCTTGCCATTGACAAACGTCTTCGTGTGATGATGATGATGATGAGGAGGAGGAGGAGGAGGACCAGTCCGAGAGGTACTGTAATGGGTCATTGATGGAAGCTTTAAACGACAATAGAAGCTCGAGTTCATCGGCATGCAGAGCGGAGATATTGGAGCAGAACAAGACCATCGATGACACGAATACGAGCAGTACGGGATGTGTTGTTTGAGCTGATCGTTTTCTTGCCATATTTTTTCTTTTCCCACCAAAACCTTGGGGTCTGATCAACTAGCTGTGAGAAAAATAAAGAGCAATATTAATTATGACCTTAATTATCACGAGTGAAATTAATTGAAGAGAGTGAAAAAACGAAAGGGAAAAAAAAAAAAAAAGACAAACGATAATAATAATAATAATAATAATAATAATACCGGTCTATGTATAGCTAGGCAGGTTAAAACAAAACTTAATTTGTGAAAAAATCGTTTTGGTAAAACGTCTAAAACTTACCTAAATCTCATAATTAAGGGTATGGGAAATTCAAAGATAATATGGTATGAGGATTTATAATATTAATAACGAAGCTTGAATTGGAAGAAAAGAAGAAAGTCAGGTTGGTTTTTGAAGAGAGAGAACTATTGGAATGAGGATGAGGGTGAAATAAAGTTGAGAGAGTTAGAGTGTTTAAATAGATAGAGGAGTAAAGGTACGTAAGTGGGCACGGAATTTGGACATAATTACGAAAGAGCTCCTTGACCTTCTTTAGAATAAATGAATAATGTTGTTTGAACGCGAACGGTTGAAAGGGATGCAGGGACAGATGTTAGAAAAAGCCGCTGATTTTGTCGGGTTATTTACACAAAATGCTCTTTTTTGACTGACTGACTGATCAAACAAGGATTTTCAGTAACCGTTGAAAAGTGCCAACAATTTATACGAGCATGCGTGTGTATATAAATATGCCTTCAATGTTGTTATTATTTACAACTATGACTATATACGAGACATATCATGAGGGGTTTTTTTTTTTTCCTGATACAAATATAATATATATACTATATATGAAAAGACATATGTAATGTTTGATTTATCGCTTAAATATAATTAAGTCATTACCAAAGTGCAATTTTGGATAATGTAGTTGGATATACCGATTAAGTCATATGTGTCTCAAGATCAAAGAAAAAAGAAAAAAAGAAGCCGTTGATTCTCAAATCTCAGTTAAGCTAGTAAAATCAACATATTATGCATGTGGTAGCAAAGCTCAGACAAGTTGACCCGTAGTGTCAGATTCTTCAAATCGAAATCTCTTCTTTTTCAATCAAAAGAACAATAATTATTTTTCTTCAAAATTTTCTATTCTAAGGCTCGATCATCAGATGGAATTTAACTAATCATTAATGCATCTGCCTATGTGTTGTCATTGGTTGATTAATAATTTACTTTGTCAGACAGAATTATGCACCACAAATCATTTATAGAGATTATTCTTCTAACTCGCTTTTCTGTCGTCTATTTATAAATACGTATATGTAACTATATAACTTTGACATTGTTACTAATATTCCGTATGTAATAATTATTTGGATGCAGAAGTTAGATAGGGGCAACTAAGTAAATTAAATCAAAACCAAAAGAAGTCCCCCACTCTAAGGGTCCAAAAAAAAAGCAATATTCTTCGACCCCTTTTGTTTGGACTCTTATTATTATCTTGGATTCTTCCCCTTGGTAGTCAGTAGTGGAGTAAGAAAAAAAAACTTTTAGAGAGAGAGAGAGAGAGAGAGAGAGAGATATAGCTATACAGAAGGAGTTACGAAAAAAATTAAAAGTGAAGAGGCAAAGTGGAAATTTAAGAGAAGAAACAGTGGGAAAAAGCAAAGGGATATATTGAATGAAAACTGAAAAGAAAGAATAAAAAGTAGGGAGTCTTTACGTTACATTAATACATAGCTAGCAATAGGGTAATCCTCGTGCGCACACTGTCCTGAGTTGAGTTATAGTTTTATGTTCTCTGCTAGCTTCTGTTCATGCATATTATTTGATTAGTATATATCGAGTACTCTTTGTGCTTTTAAGGGACCCACAGTCTCTTTCTCGAAGATATATACAGTGAATGGTCTTTGTCATACCCGGCATGCTTTGCTCATCTCCATTTTCTAGGGTTTGTATTATATATTCTCATATCTCTCCCACGCCCAAGCTTTACAGCCCCACTTTTTTCCAACCCTAAACTCTATAGATTACAATATAGGCAATGGGAGAATGTGGATTATATATCTGGTACATCTGTGGTTTTATTTAAGGGAAGTGATAAATCTATTCTTTTTACCTTTTCTAATTTTTTTTGTCTGATAAGTCAATTTTATTATCTAATTAAATATTTTAATAAAATAATAAAATTTACATGTCAAAATGAGATTATAAAATTATTAAAGTATACAAAAATTGTTACTAACATTTCTCTTTATTTTAATGTGAGTCTGATTATTCTAAAATATATATTTATCCTTTCTCTAAGAAGCTTTATATATGGAATGATCGTCTCGATCCTTGGCTGAATAGTCAGTTTCTAATTTCTATGGCTCTTTTAACACTTTCCCCTTTCTTGATCATATTAGAAGGGAATATTGCCCGTGTTAAGTTATTAAAAGATAAGGATGAAGGACGAGTGTTTAATTTGTTGTTATAACAATTGCTTTTACGCATGGCTGTCATCACACTGCTAAAAATGTGTACTATCACGGCGCGTGTATGGAAGCGCCGTGATAAATAGAAAAATACCACGGCGCTTAAAAAACACCGTGATATAGAATCTTTAACGGCGTCTGACGGGTGCTGGTGAATATGACTTTTACGGTGCCTAAAAAGCGCCATGGTATTTAACTTTCACGGTGCCCATAAGGCGCCGTGATATACTTTTCTCGGTACCCATATGGCGCCGAGGTAGGGCCCTATATAAAGGACCCAAAAAAACGAGGCCATGTCACTTCCCTCTTACTTTTCTCACCATTTTTCCTCTTCACTTCCAGCCGCAGCCAGTCTCCCCCTTTTACCATTTTTTCTGGTAAACAAGGTATGTTTAAGCTTTTAAACTCGTTTTGGTCACTAAAATTAGATTACCAACTGTCTTAACCATGATTTTGACCAATTATTTTGTAGAAATTTTATGTTTTAGGTTATATTTGAAAGAGTTTATATTTGGAAACCTAATTTATCAAATGTGAATATCTTGAGCATGCATTGATAATCTTTACTCTTGTAATGCCGAGTTAGACTATTTATTTAGTAGAAATCTTATTTTTGGGTATGTTTTGTTAATTAAGAGCAAATTAATCCAAATTTGTTATTTTTTTGTTGCTATTTTTTTATTTATTTTAGATGAAATGTGAGTTCATTTAGTTGTAAAAAGTTTCAAATTGAAGGTGTTATATGAATTTATACCAATTTTATGTTTATTTACTAGAAATCATATATTAGGTTATACTTTTTAATTTCCATCCTTAGTGTCAATTAATCCAAATTTATGCAATTTTAATTGAATATTGTGTAGTTTTTTAGAAATTTATATATTCAATATTTAATTTAAAGTATTGTGGATTATAGATGTCTAATTTTATTTATCATTTTAATTTGCGTATAGGTTTTAGTAGAAGTTAGAGTACTTAGATTACTTGTGAATTAGTAAACTGAGCAAACTGAGGTATGTTTTCTCAAATTTTTTTCTTTTATTGGCTTATGCATGTCACTTTCACATTGGTTTTATCTTATTATTTTCGAAAATTTAAACTAGATGAGATATGATATCATATAGGAAATTGTATGTTGTGGTGATATAATGATGTTATAATTGTGTGGGATTGGTTGAGTTTATTATTTGTGTTGATATTATTTTGACATATGTTATATTTGGTTGATTGATAAATTGTTTGTAACAAATGAGACTATTTAAGAATAAATTAAGTTTTGAATTTGGTAGTACTTAGAAATATAAGAATAATTTGAAATGAGTGTTAATTTATAATTGGTGGTTTAGTTACTCAAATGGTTAATGCTAAAAATATAGGAGATTATGTACAATTTTTAATGGTACCCAATTTAGTTAGTTTTTTACATCAATTGTTTATTTTTTATTTTTTTTTTTCAATTGTGCTTAGAATGGATAAGGAATGGATATTGGCGGATAAACTATCGACTGAATATAGAAAGGGAGTTGATAGCTTTTTGGAGTTTGCTATTGAAAATGTCAAAGATTCCAATTTAATTCCATGTC
>JXTB01000068.1:594838-638482 GCA_002914805.1 Parasponia andersonii
AAAGATTATGCATAGTTTCTAGATCCTCTCGGCTTAGCTCTCCGTGAGGAAATTGGTTTAACAATGATCGAATAAGTTCTCTAATAGTTATTTTGTTATAATTTAGTTTCTTATGGTATTTTTATTTATGGTTACTATTACTAATCTTTTATTATTGTGTTTATGCATTTCCAATTCAAAGTGCATTCAAGATATATAATATAGAAAAAGGGAAGAAAAGAAGACCAAATGGTCCGGTTTATAAGTTACTAAAGATACTAAACTTGAATTAATAACACTTGTTGGGTGGAAGATTAATTAAAATTACTTATGTTTACTTTATGCTTATGTATATTGCCCAAGACAACCGACAAATATTGAGTGCGGATTCTACATATGTTTAATTAGTTCTATTCTAATTTATTGTTTTATTGATAACTTTCTAACAAATAAGGTGTTTGAATTTATAGTTTAATGGACAAAATTTCTATACAAAGGATGATATCAACGGACTTCTTGAAGAGTAGGTCGAAGAACTAATACAATTTCTTATTTGAGGTTCTTAATCTTTGTTTATTTAAAATATATGTAGTCTTTGATGATCATGTTAATTTGGCTTAGAAAACTAATATATATATATATATATACTTAGTTTATATAGACTATATGGATATGATTATGCTCAAGTTATTATGTTAATTTAATATTAGTATATAAATATATATTTATACTCTATTTTGTTTCAAATATTTGGTATATGTAATGAATTTGGATTACATTTATAAAATTCCAGGGGTAGTATAGACAAATACGTTACAAATACCCCCTGGAAATATGTACCACGGCGCTTATAAGGCGCCGAGGAAGATTTTATCTACTAAGGTGCCGTGAAAGGCATCTTCCACGGTGCCTTTTAAGCGCCTTGGTAAGCACCTTGGTATTTAGATACCAAGGCGCTTAAAAGGTATCATGGAAGATACCTTTCACGGCGCCTATTAGGCGTCTTGATAGACCTTCCATGGCGCCTTATAAGCGCTTTCGTAACCAAGGCCTATTATGGTACCTGCAACCAAGGCGCTTTTGTGGGCGTCGTGAAAGGTCTTTCAAGGCGCTTTATAAGCGCCTTAAAAGACCTTTTTTTGTTGTAGTGCCATCACACTATATTTATATATATATATATATTATTAATCTCTCCATAGCTAGAAATGAAAAATGTTAAAAAAATACCACTAGTTTAATTTGGCACTAAGTATGTGCAAGTGATCACTGATCACAAACTAACAATGTGACGTCAAGTGAACAAATTGTGTATTTACATCTCATTATACTAATTAAGGATAATGTTATAGAATTCTATTTATTATTTAACTTTTTTTAATATCACTGGACATGATATGTGATTTATTATACTTTATTAGTGAATTTAAAACTTACTACTAATAGATTTAAATTTTAATAACATTTATAAATTAGTTGTTATAAATTATATGTCATATTAAGTGGCATAAAAAATAAGATAGTAAATTGACACCGAGAGCATTATCCTTATGTTAATATATGTTTCCAAAGTTATGATAGTGTAACACTATTAATTAGGCACCATTATAAGTCTATAATACTATACAACTATTTGCTAAAAAAAAACCTACTTATATATGTATATATGTGTTGCCAACTAGGGCTAGCTCAGTTGGTCCAAGGTTTAAGGGATGTGTGTGTGAGTTTAGGGAGGTCAAGGGTTCAAACCTTAGTAGAGTGTGTGTGTTATTTTCTTTTAAATTTATAGTAAGTGATAATCATTAGTTAAGCCCCACTTTTTTGAAAAAATATATATATATATATATATATGTATGTGTCATACTCTCTAATAACAATTTTGACATTTATCTGGATATAAATTAATCAGTTATGAGATTCAGTGGTTAATTAGCCAAAAATAGTTGGAGTATTTAACATTTATTTTACCTATCGGTAGTGACTTTTATATAATTCAATTGACTTTTATAAATTTAACAGAACCGTTACAAAAAAAAAATGTTAATAGAAACTTAACGCTCTGTTAGAAAAAAAAAAAGATAAAATGATTCCTTGCTGAGAAAGAAAAATCAAGAAAAAGAAACAAATAATGGATGCTATTGGTAGTATTTTTTTTTACATTTGTCAGTAGAGATTTTACAAAATCACTATTTGAGTGGATACATATCTATATTTAAGCACCTCTATATCAAATAAGCTCATTTGGTAGAAACCTCAAAAAGGAAAAAAAAATCTAATTTTTTAGAGTACAAATTAGAGAGTCGTTTCCTTAATTTAAAAAAAAAATAGAGAGCCTTTTAATCGGAAACAATGAAATAAGCATAGTTTTAGACTCTTTGAGGGCGTGGCCGTAGAATTAATACGAGCATATTAATAAGCATGCACGGTAAAAACCCATTTTTTTAAAAAAGGGCATTTTGGTTATTTAAAAATTTTTCGAAATAAAATAATGAGGTTTATTAAATAAAAGTTTTGGATTTTATTGAAATGAAAAACTTGAACTTGGGGATATTTCGAAATTTTTAAGGATTAAATTGAAAATAATTTAAAATTTTTGGCTCAAATTGTAATTTTTTAAAAAATGAGCAGCCCATTAAATGGGTGCCACCTCCCCTCCCCTTTAGCTCTTTCTCCCGATCTCTCTCGGTCTCTCTCTCTCAATTCTGGCCAAAACGCTGAATTAACGGCGACCCTCTGATAAAGCTCCTCCTGATCAAATGGAGCCACGCCACTAGCCGACATCGAAGGCTTAGATCTAGACGAGCCGTCCGCCATTGGTTCTAGTGCCATCAGAGCACACAGCCACTGTCAAACGCTGAAAAACACCACGGTTTCCAAAGCTCGCTGACGTTGATTCTTGCGTCCATTCGCCGTGAAAATGGTCGAGTTTGATTCATCAATTTTGAGCTATTTTAGTTTTATATTTAAATTTTACAATCCGACCGTTAGATCGTAAAATAAACTTCATATTTGTGATGAACTCGTGAAAACAAAAACTTGGATATATAAATATATTGCTTATATTTGGTAACGGGCAAGAAAATCTAAATCTAACGGCTTAGATTGTCTCATTTTACGTGCCTTAGGCCCAGGTTGGATTGTCTCGATCAAATTACACGTCTAACCTAGCATTTTTAGGTGCTCTGAATTCATTGGTGAAGTCCGCTTTACGATCTGAAGTTCCAATTGAAAATCAAATTTTCAAACCTATCAATCAAAAGTTCGAAAACGAAGCGTGACTTTCCAAATAACACCCAAATGACGCCAAACTTTCTTCGTAGCTCCTTCGCACTATTTGGACACTTAATTGAGATAGGGGTTCAATTACCTAGTCTTATACATGATTTAATTTAAAATTTATATTATGACTATTTTGTTAAAAAATCGTGAATTAAATAATATTTTAATAAATTATTGAAAAATCTTAGATTATTGTAGAGTTAGATTGTAAGACTTCTATACATGTTTATAAAATCGTGATCTTAGGTGATTTAGCAAATTTCCTACCCAAGGTACTATAAATTCTATAATAATATCAAGTGGAGTTTTAATGCATTGTTTGATTATGTTCTACATTGGTATTATATATATCTTGTTACATATTGTACATATCATAAGATCACACATAAGATACATCTTAGGTATCACGGTGTTATAGTAGGTAGACTAATATAACCACCTTTGGTGAGAGCTCGTAAACCTATATAGGTTTTTCTGATTACTCATATTCGATAAGTGTAGGTATTCAGTTACTCTTTCGGTTCAGTAGGCTAGACACATGGGTGCCCTTACAGTCTTCTGGAATAGTTATCAAGCATAGAGTATTTAGTATACATAGTACGAGTTACTCTAGTTTGTGATGAGAGGGTATGAGCTCATGAGATAGTTAGTTTATGATATGTACAAATGTATATTTCTAGTTTTGGTTTTGAATATGTGATTATTCTGGATATCAATTATTTTATAAACTTGATTTATAAATGGATTTTGGAAAAAATATTAACTGTGAAGGTTTCAAAAAAATTGTAATAATTTAAAAAGGTAATTGAATTTCTATTGAGCATTCATGTGCTCACCCCCCTACTTCCTTCTCTTTTCAGGTGTCGATTTATTTTGTGATAATTATTCTAGTGGCTTGGCAGGCATGGTTGGCATATGTTTGTAGTTCCAATCCTGTTTATTGGTTAGTTTGTACACTATTAATTCTCCTTTTCTAAGCCAAATTTATTTAATCAATAGTAATATTTATGGAGTAGATGTATGCGGATGATTTTTGCTATCAAATCGAATACTTAGAAAATTAAATGATTTTATATAAATTATTTGAACATTGAGCCTAGGGGTTTAAATTGAATTGTTTCATTAAACTTCATGAATTAATAAAAAATTTTAAACTAGTCAATTATGATTTTCTCTGAACTTAAAATAAAGAATTTCTTGAAAATTTAAAACTAATAGATAATATCATGATTGTCAAATTTGTCCAATCTTGTAATTTACTTACTTTTGAGTACTAAAACTTAAATTTCAAATACTTAAATTTTTCTAAAATTTAAAAACTATTATTTATCACTATTTTCACTTAAAATTTCTAAAAGTCACAGTATTGGATTTTCAGTCGTGACATGCACGGTAAAAAGAGGATGAGGAAGGCAATGTAATTTGTTTCCAGGAATTCCTTAATTCATCGAGAAGAATTACTTTAATTTCTTAGTTATATATGCTTATATTTCACTCTGATCAAGATTTGTTGCCCTATTTTGATGTCTCATATATTATCCCGTCCACTTTAAGTAGATAACATATCACAAAATATAATATTAATTAAAATAATTAATTTTTTAGAGAAGGTGGTTACTAAAACAAATGCTAGGATGTCTAATTTTAAATGAATTAGGCAATAAATTGGACAATAAAGTGGAACAATTAATCTAAGTCCCTTTCTTTTGACTAATTTTACTTATACTAAAACCAAAATATATTTCTTAAATAAGTAGAAATCAATAATGTATATATATATATATATATATATCATTCGCTCAGAGACCAAAAAAAACCCTAGCCTTTTTTTTTTCTCTCTCTCTACCCGCATATTCTCCCAACAAAAAGACTAGCATCGTCCTGCTTGGAGATCGGAGAGGGGTTCTTCTCTTCTCCGGCCTTCTCTCCTCACCTTATTCTTCTTTTTCCTCATTGTTTCATGTTTTTTTTTTTCAATCTTAATAATTCCAGGCCTAGATTTGGCTTATAATACCACCTTTTTGTGTGGCTTTTAGTCCAGTCTAGATCTTAAATCTGAGATTTCTTCTTAGATCTAGATCTGTTTAGTGGCCAATTTTTGTTTTCTTTCCTTTTTTGTGGGAATAGATGTCGATTAGTATTGTCCCCATATAATCTACTATGCCAAGAACATAGCTAGTAGCAAGTGTTGAAGGTAATAAATTGTTAGTGGTCTTTGTTACCTATTTTTTTTTGAAAAATCATAGTAACCTACATATTTGTTCTTAGTTATGATTGTGATCCATTTTCCATCTCATTTCTTTGAAGAGTTTGTAATTGTAATCCTTATACTTACATTGCAATTTGAAATTTCTTACTTCGATCTATAATATTCTTTTGAGGAGCATGTTTATATTAAAAAAATATATATCATTCGCTCCTAGATTCCTTATATATATACATATATATATATATCCCATCTAGGTTACTATTTTTTTAATACTGTTTGGTATGGTAAATGAGTTGTTACAATTCAACTCGTGAATTCAAACTTATAATAAATTAGTTAAACGCTATTCAATACTTGTATGGTGACAAACTATATGCCACATTTGGTGGTATTAGAAAGGTGTAATATGAGATAAGATGTTTTACATTATTTTATTATATATATGTATATACTTATGAGTGATGTTTTTCAGTGGAGATTCTTGTTTTTACTCCATAGATTGATCTAATGGCTAAAATAATATTAGTAGATTTACTAAAATATTTATTATAATTAATACATATATAAATATAGAAAGTTATTTAAAACAAAAAAGATGGGTAACCTGATGAGTTGGTTAATTTTTTTTATTTTATTTTTTTAAAAGAAAATAAAACTAGTAAAAAATACTTAATAATCCTAAATCACTCTTATTCGTTGGAGAAAAAAAATAAAAGATGTACAAATTTAAAGTTGTTTCACGCATAATTTTTTATTATACAAAATTTCTTTTAATGTAGTTGCTTTATTCATTTTTTATTATTTAAGAAAACATCTTATTCATAATATGATACTTTGGATTTTACCTTTAGTATAGGAAAAAAGAAATTTTATAAATATTGAAGATACAATAGTGGTACATATAGTTTTAGATTAAAGGTAATTAAAAAATTTAACTTTAAATTAAATTTTCAAAAAGAAAATAAATAAAAAGGAATTAAAAATTAATATTTTAAATGAGATGACTTGTTATTGTAAGTTTATTACCAAATTAATCAAACTTATCCATTCATTGAGCAAAAACAAAAATACCTATTAAAAACTTACTCTATACTCATATATAGAGAATATAGAAGGATAACACTACATGTCCCAACATTTGTACCAATACATATGGCATGTAAGTTGTCACTATCTAATTAGTGTGTTAAAACTTACCACAAATACAAATAGATTAAATATTATCACCAACTAAATAATGACAAATCACATATCACATATATTAATATTAAAAATTTAATATAAAAATTAATAGCTCAAGCATTATTCATATAAAAAAATAAGAAATTACTAATCACTATCTTTCATTAATCTATTGGAATGGCAAAACTGACATCAAACCGAGAGACTGAACTGGAGCAACTATTAACATATTTTTTAACATATACTTTTACAAAAATGAAGGACCGTCCACCTGGAAATTGTTTGTGCGCACCTCTAGCTGTCATGCACCAACAATTTCGGACATGGTGGTAGGAACTTGAAAGATAAACTTTTCGTCCGAAAATAAAAGGTAAAATAAGATCGGAATTCTTTTAATCAAGGAAAATTAACGCTATTTGTCAAACAAATTACAATCCAAAGTCATATTGATTTTATTTTTTTAAACTTTTGTTCTAATCTTAAGAATAAAATGCAAACTTGCTCTCATAAACACTAAAATAAGTCAACAAAATAAATACAAACCTTAAATAATGACCAACAAGCTAAAATATTTTTTTTTTCAAGACCCCAAAATGGCCTAGATGATCATACATAACTTGTCTCTTTGTCAAAATGTTGAAGTTCCATTTTTGTTTGGTTGAGTTTTTCATGGTTTATATATGATAAATTAATTTGTGTCTTTACTTAGTAATCTTAACATGTTCCGGTGATTAGGGGAAATTTGAAAGAAAATTAAAATTCAAAATTTGGATGGTGATTTATCAGAATACATATTTTTCTTTTAATTTTTTTATTATGGAATTAGTATATAAATAGTCTAATTATGATTCGAATCTCCTCTCTTACATACCCACCTACACTCTCAAAAATTTGAGACTAATTGAACTAGATTCAATTGATTTATTTGAAAAAAAAAAAAGACAAAGGATTGATACTGTAATTTTCTCAATAATTAATTAGCCCGCCGAGTCCGATGGAATATATAGTTGATAATTTTTCGGGCCTTAATTCCAGTTGTAGAATCAAATGGCCTAATGATTCGTACCATCGCCGAATCTATATTTGTCCAAAATAAACGAACAAACGGAACATGAAATTACATTACTAAATTTGGTAAGTTATCAAAAAAATTCCTGTTACAAGTATTCGATATTAAAGCATCTGGAGATCTCATGTTTAAATTTATATTCTGTAACTCGATAAAATGGAACCAATGGTCACATCCTAATTTCAAAGGTATTTAAATTCCATGTTTTTTTCTTCCACTACATTCTTAAAAAAAAAAGAAAAATTCCATGTTTTTTTCTTCCACTACATTCTTAAAAAAAAAAATCCACTACCGCAAAACAATAATACACACAAACATATATATATATATATATATGTATATATATATGAGATAATACATTCTACATATGCTTCTTTTCAACAACTGATATGATTTTCTAGGTATGTTCCATCCAACAATTAAACGTGATTTGAAATATTTGCTTTCATTGACCTTTCCTGTGTCATCCACTACGTACTAGCTAATTTGATGAGGGTGCGTGCATGTGTAGATACGATATGATCTATATATGTGTGTGTAAACCCATGACTTGTACGTATATATATATATATATATATATATATATATATGCTAGATATTATTAAACTAATTATTCTTATCTGTAGGATTTAAATTTCATATTGTGTGTATGATTGCTTGTTGATTCAGTTCATTCCCTATGTAGATATCATTGGAATAGTTAACATAAGCCAACATGCTGTAAAGAGCAGTATTATATATACATATATACTCCCAAAACAAAGTTTAGTGCTTATAATTTGTTTTGTACTGATACTAATAAATGCAATACCACTTTCCGTAATCTTAATAACTGATTAATTTCTAATTAATTATAATTTGAATGATGAAGTGAGACCGTATGCATGACGTGGCATTGAGCCGACCCATTTCCCTTGAATAAGGGTCTGATCTCTCTCTTTTCAAAATTTTGTAGGGCTTCATGTTCTTAGATAGTGGACGTCCAATTCAATCACTTAGCCTAAACTTTAATGATACTTTGCACTGTTTTATGGCTATTTATGAGAAACTTTGGCCCTTCGTGCACTTCTTTGTATGATATTTCATCTTTCTTCTTACTTTCTCTTCTTTATGAACACATAACTTTTTCATTGCATTATGAACTACAAATGTCGGGCGCAAAGTTCCACTAAAGATTATTCTTGTGGTTAATATATGGGTTATTGGGCTGGCTATGTAGCTAGTAGCCAAATTCAGTTATGGGAAAAAAGTGAAAGAGAAAGGAGAAAGAAGAAGCCCAAATATATATGATCATCACATGGCAAGAGTGTGTGAATGAGCTTTGATTAAAGATGGAAAAATATTCTTCGAATCGCGTATATATGTTTCTATATATAGTACTACACACAACACTACTACTCATTTTTTCTATCAGCTATCTCCATATGAAACCCACGATCAACAATTTTTTGGCGGTTTAGCTGGCTTGGAATCCATTAATGTGAACAGATCATGGGATAAACAATATTGATTACAAGGATAATTATACATATATATATATATGATTCCAATTAGATATTTTTTTTATCTATCTATATTTAATTTTTCTTTTAACAGTTAGATTAACTACTAGGTAATTCAGAAAAATAATAATAATAATAAATATTTATTATTTTATATTTTTTTCTCTAATTTTTATCATAAAATATATATCCGAAAATTTTAATTAAACAAAATAATACATATAGATAAATAAAAAAATATATATGTATATATAAAGATTGAATATAGATAGACTTCTAAAAAAGGATCAATTTTTCATTATTAATCAATTTGCTGGTTTCTTTATTTTGCATTAGATGGGCGACATTTGATAGAATGATGGAATTAGTTAGGTCAGTGAAATTGTCCGTGGGAATCTCTTTTGCCGGCTTTTAGAACTGTGTGTGAAATGTACTTTGATGGACTTGAATTTGGGTCGAATTTGGGTCCAAATAGTGGGGAAATCTCTACTCTTCAAAAAATTAATCATGTCACGTACTCCTAAAAATATGTTTAAATGACAATTCCCGAATTGCTTATCTGGCTCGTCACCCTATTGCTTGGCCACAACAATGTTTTCTTTTATTAGTATTAAAGTGTCCTTTTCTTTTTTTGAGAGAGAATTAAAGTGGCCTTTATAGGAGACGATCAAACTAAAACTTTAATGACGGAAAAAAAAAAAGAAGCTTATGGTGTTTATCCTGATCACTCTTTTATTTTATCTTTTTACTCACGAATTATTGCAAAGTAGTGCCCCTACCTTGACAAAGATATTTCAATTAATTAATAAAAGGTGTAAACTAATGAAAATTTTCTTCTCTCTATTCCTGGCTTTCAACTTTCATGCTTTACAAATTATTTTTTTTAAATGACCCCATTTTACACTTTATTTTGATAATCGTCCATGTTTTCGTTCTTACAACAAAATAATGGCTGAATTCAGTTTTACACTCAGTATATCATATATTCAATAGATCATATGTCACTATATCATATATTAATATATATATATATATATATATCACTTTTTATACTAAGTATGTCTGATATATTTCCCTAAGAGAAAAAACACGTATATATGGTATATGATATAGTAAAATTGAAATATATATTTGAAACTTATAAACTCAGCCATTTTGCCGTAAAACTTTTTATTTTTATAGTAAAATTGCTGTTTATGTCAAACATCAATAGATAAGATGTTAAGAATGATAATTTCACTGAACGGGATGGTGCACTACGATATACCGGCTCGAATGAGGTGAGCTTTCAATATTATAAATATTGCAAAATATAGGACGAGGATTTAACGTTTAATATTTAGCAGGATGGGTATGCTTTGGATTGAGTACCTGCACTGAACCCTCCCCAATTATATAAGTAAGTTAATATCTATGTTTTTATATAATAATAATTAAACTATATATTTTTTCAATAAAACAATCTAATCATATATAGTCATATACGAATATTGTTTGAGTTATTTGGGATTGTATTAACTTTTTGAATAAATGATATGTTATATGATTTTTGTATTAAATATTTTACATTTAACAATTCTAACATGTTAAAATTTTATTTGAATGTATTTTAGTTAATTGAGTCTAAAATTTTTCAACAAAGTTAACTTTAATTTTGATTTTTTTCGATGTATTTAGATTTTTCAAAGATTTGGACCACAATAGGATTGTTTAATTAATTTAATATGACAATTCCAAATAAAGATATTGATGTATGGGGAAACTAATCTCTTAGGAGATTCTTCGAAATTGTCTTACACCAAATTAAATCATAAATAATATATGGATGATATAGTAAAATAATAATAAAGATAGGGATAGTAAACACAAAATCAGTCCCGTCTTGTCCCTTTAACATCCCTTTAAGATATCAATAAACCAATTTTATACTATTGTATGTCAAATCTATTATTGATTATATCTGATATCTTAGTAAAACTGATATATACATTTTGGACCTGATATACTCGCACGACCATTATGTTATAAAACAACAAAATTATGACCAAAATAAAATTTTCATAAATATTTGTATCACGAAATAGTGGTCCATGTACATTATTTTATATCATAAATGGTTCGGGAACTCCTATTTTATGTAATTAGAACCTTACATATTAGAATTTAAATTTTCAACAAAATGGCCGAGGAAATACGAAATTTACTATAAACAGGAAATATAAACGCGAAATAGGAAAATTTTCATAAATTAAAGACGTATGGAGAACATAAAAAGGGACCAAAAAAGGAAAAAAAATAATGAATTTAAGTAGAAGGAACATAATCTAAACCCTTTTTTAATAGTTTAAAAAATGGTTTTCAGCACAAAAAAAAAACTCCTAAAGTATAGCTTTCTGCAAATTTATCTTTATTTTTTGATTTGTACAAAATTATATCTTTACATTTTAAATCTTTATAAATTTATACCTTTTACTTATAAATAGACCAATAAATTTCTCAATAATATCTTATTTCCGTTGATTAATACAAAAAATTTATTGAAAATAATTCAAAATAATTAGCATAAATCATCTAATTTATACACAAAATGTGTATAAATTTGCATTGAATTAAAATATATGAATATTATTTTGCACAGACTGAAAAATAAGGTTAAAATTATAAAAAACTTAAATTTCAGAAATTTTTATATTTACTTTATACATAAAAAGATAAACTGTCAGGTGTCCTTTGTTTAAGGGAATGAAATAGAATAGGAAGAATGAAATAGAATAGGAATAAGAATTCAATGGAATTATAATAGAAATGGAATGACTAATTGAATCTAATTCTTAGATTTGGTTAAGTATTAGAATTATCCTTTGAATCATAATTATTACGTTTGGTCAGTATTTGAAATGAAAAGAAATAATTATTGTTTTACAAATATACCCCTAACTGTTAATCTTTAATTTATGTTTTTTTTAATATAATAAAATATAATAATTGTCATTGTTGTTGTTATACTATATTCTAATAAAAATATAAAACCAAACCCAATCAATATTTTACTACATGTTCACAAACAATAAGATGACTTAAATTTTTCAAGAAAATTTTTTTTATTAATGAGTATATGTTTACATGGCATGTTATTATCTGTACTACTCAAAATCCTCTATTTATTTTTAAAATTTTCTTTTTAATTTTTTAATCATTTTTATGTTAAATTATCCCCTCTGTGCATTTAGACCTCTTAACTTGCACCTTGAAGAAGATTAATCGTAATGCAAAGTGCGGTGCAGCGTGACTTCTACGATTAAGTAGAGATTTGGTATGTAACCCCTAGTTTTTACCATGCTCTGAGCCTCTGAGTTGGGTTGTGAAGAAGGAATGCTAATAGAGTGCCAATCACAGTTGATATTCATTCTTTTTCTTTTACACTCGCTCCTAGTTCTCCTTCTGTGATTCTAGTAAAAAGTAGTTAGTGTTACTGAGCCTTAGTTAGGGGTGTCTACAGAACAACCTCTAAATTGGCTGTACTAGATAGAGCTTAGATCCAAGGGTTGTGAATAAATCTCAGTGTTTGATGGTTATAATCAAAGATGTGAAGTTTAAGCCGCAAAGCATTGGATCATAGCTTAGTGTTGGTTTAAAATTCCAATTAATACTCTAGCCAAAACTGCAAGAACTTTGAAAAAAAAAAAAAAAAAGAAAAAAAGAAAAGAAATCTTTGATTCGATGATCGGAACAATACTATGAAATTGGAAAAATCACAGAGGAAAAAAAAAAAGGATTATGGGAAGGAATTGAATTGTTTTGAAAAATAAAAATATCAAAGAGAAGAAAGAAAGCCAAAAAATTGAAAGTTGGGTTTTCACTGTTAATAATTATATTCAGTATAGGGGCTTTAATTTCAGAACCACTGCAATTTCATTTTCAAAAGGGTTAGAAGAAGTAATTCTTTGTGAATTTTTATGTGTTGCTTGATATTTCGGGTTTTCTTAGAAATTCTATTCTTCTTCTCCTTCTCCTCCGGCCTTAACCCCTCTCCTTCTTCCATCAAGGAGAGGAGTTAAATGGGTTGAGCGGCGGATGACGGCAGGAGCGATTGGACCTTGGCATGGGTGGAGCAGCGGATGACAAAAAGCTTTACTCTTCTCCCATGGCCGTCCTCGTAACGTGAACAAGTTCTTTTATTTTTGTTTTTCTTTTGTTTTTTAGTCCCCCTAATAATGTGCATCTAAACCCTAGGTTTTGTGGACTAACTTTGTACTGAGATTCAATCTAGACCGTTAAAATAGAGTTAGCATGGTACTTCCTCCCCTTTGTAGGGGTTGTATACTTCCGCTAAATAAGTGTTAATTGGGTTTGCCAAAGTCGGACTGTGGGTGTGGGAGGCATGCTTAAGATTGTAAACTTCAAGTGGTGGCATATTACATTTCTAAACAAATAGACCACGATGGCGAAACGAACTTATTATTATTATTTTTTGAAAAGACCATATAACTCATACATAATATTGAAGAGATCCAGATATTTATACTAAGAGAAACTCATGGTTGCAACTTTCCAAGGTAATTATGAGCTAACAATATAGCTTTGGCAATGCCATTTCTAATGTGTTTAGCAAAACACGACATAAGCACATCAACATAGTGAATTAAGTTTCAGCAAAACTTAGGTGACAAATTTTAAATAAAATTCAATGTCAACTAATGATTAGTGGTATTAATTTCGAGATTTTAGTATACACACATTTATGTATATATATAGATATATATATATATATATATTCACATGTGCTATACACTGTTTTAATATATTATAATATATGGACATTGCAATGTTTATACAATGGAGGAGCTCAAAGGAGTATTTCGGATAAAGTACGAAGGATCATTTGTGAAGTAAATATTTATGACTCGAGTTTGCTTATCATTTGGATTACTAGTGATATACTGGGAGAGTTTAAT
The DNA here is from genome assembly GCA_002914805.1 of Parasponia andersonii. NCBI lineage: Eukaryota > Viridiplantae > Streptophyta > Magnoliopsida > Rosales > Cannabaceae > Trema > Trema andersonii. The sequence continues at coordinate 609,011 of JXTB01000068.1, forward strand.
TAATGATAGCACGTAACGAAGTTTAGGCCCATCCGTAGAGAGAAGTTTAAGAATCTTCTATGTATATAACTCTCAACAAAAATAAGGTCCGAAGTTTGTTTCTTGATCACCGAATTTTGGATACTAATTATCATACACATTAGTACTTTCGAATTTTAAAGTGAGTATGGGGTACATAGCTGATATTCTATAGCCTAAAAGTGAAAGATATCAAATAAATTGGTAAAAATTTGGCACCCCTGACATTTCTCAATATTTTAGATAATGAACACTGATGAGTTTGGTGGGTGATTCTTTTGGCACGGAAATAAACCTTATTAGACTATAACTTTCTTGACATCTTTATTACATTATGAACCTCTAGTTGAATTCAGACGCCATTAACTCCTACCGGAGGCCTCAAAATTCACATGCAATATGTTTCATATACTGAATGTAGTCCCTATTCATGCTTTTAAGTTTTAACTGCGAAAAATAGAGTGTATTGCACGTTTGCAACTCACGTGCTAGTGAGATTTTGGACCAACTATAGCAACTACGACTGGCTTTAATTGCCTGAATTGCATAGCCAATTTAGGATTAGGATTAAACTTGGGCCCATTTCACGATTATTGCACCCCATGACAAACATGAACCTACAAACTTCTGTAAAATCAGGACCACCAACCTATAAATAGCTTTTAATTCATCCCATAAAGGAGGGAAGGAGGGTGGAATCTTTTAAACAATTTTTACTACTCAAAATGTTTCATCTCTCTTACACTCTCTCCCATCTTTTATTGAGTGGGTATGAACTCTGAATCAATAGGTAATTAGGCTGACTAGCAGTTTCAGGGGATGGTATCATATTCATAGGCTCATTGCAGTTTTAGGTAAATTTCGTTAAAACAAATTGCTATAAAACTAATATTGTTCGTGTAGAACAGCTAGACATAAAAAAAACCCTGAATTTTATAAGGTCATCAAAAGTTTCGGACCAAAGGCTAAGGAGCTTGCAGGAGCCCAATGTTTACTTTAAGCCCAGTAATGTTTTGGACTACGGGTTCCTTCCCTTCATCTGTTTGTTTGATATTATTGGGCGACTTGAACGGTACTTAGATTAATTTTAGATGCAATGATATATATACTTCTTTTAGATTTGATAATTCTACTCATGACTGAATTATAACTAGCATGACAATACTATCAAAAACTTACGACCAATAATCATTTTAGTTTTGACCTGTGGTCATAAATTAAATGGTCACTCTTTAAAAGATCATCTAAAATGTGGTCTTAAAATGTCATTTTACTTCGTCTTATTCTCGTCTATTTGATTTTTTTAGACGGAAATTCTAACAATGCGTTCAATTTTACATAGCTAACTGCAAAATTCTTTCTTAGTTTTTGTCCATAAAGATTTGGAATGTACGTATGATAAGAGAAGAGAAATTAGAGGATTTGGTGTCGATTTTAGACATTGGACTGAAGAAAATTTGTAAAACTGTTGCCATGCACGTCTTCAATTCCGATCTATACATAATATTGGATGCACGGGTACTGTATTTTTTTTTTTTCGTTCAAACAAAGACATAATATATGGGGAATGAATGCCACTTTCCAAAGTTTTGGAAGCAGATTACTACACTGACCATAATTTACATAATTTCATCCTTAATTGATCTACTTTTCTTTTCATCTATCCTCTCCACTTTGTTTTTTTTTTTTTTTTAAAGAAAAATTAGACTTCATTGAGACCGAGCAAAGCTCAAAACAGGGGACAAACAGATAAGGAGGCCCAGAGGGCTACATAAAGTCATTACAAAAGAAAAAGCAAAGTAATTGTTGGTGTTGTTCTTACTAGTTGTTCACGTGTTTCTGGACTATTGACATAATATTCACTAATTGTCCACGTATCCTTGTTATCCCGGAATACCTTTTGCTTCAGGCTGAGACGGATGGGTGGAGGTGGTCACCTGCAAATACTCTCCGATGCTTAAGTCAGTGATTTATCCCTATGGCTGAATAGTAAAGATTAAGTTTTTATCTGTAAGTGTTTTTCTATGTATATATTAGGGAAGAAACGAGGTTTATATATATAATCCTAGAGCTGGGAGCTTTCTGGCTCTCAATCCAGGATCGAGTACCTTTTTTCATCATGACTTACTCCAGAAATCACGGACCGTGGTTACCGTGATCTTCCTTGCATCGTCGAGGCCTATTTTCCGCCGTCTCCTACGACTCTAGCCTATCGGGGGTGAGATTTTTGACAAGTCGCCGATCTGTCAGGGCGACTTGCTCAATGCGCGCACCTACCCAGGTATTAAATACTCTGTCTGGGTCCGGAGTGGTGAGCTGTTTCTCACGATTTTTTGGCAGAAGACCCTTAAGGCTCCCGACCCCCATCTATCGAGGTAAGAATTAGGCTGGGCTGAATCTACCTAGGGTCTGGGGTGGGCTCAGAGTGGTGAGCTGCTTCTCACAGTTTTTTAGTGCAAGACCCTTGAGACTCCCAACCCCAAGCTATCGAGATAAGAATCGAACTGGAACAAATCCACGCAGGGTCTAGGGTGGGCTCGGCCCTGGCCTTGAATAGCCCATGGGCCAATGCTGTACCACGTGCGACTCGCGTGGCTTTTAATCGATTACTTTGGAAACGTGTTGGACAATGTGCTCCGCTTGTGTCTTGTCCTGCCACTCAATTGCCTATATAGTATACGATCGGGCTCACTGTAATGTATAACAGGATCAATATATCCGACTAAATTAGATATTACACACGAAGAAGCTAAATTATGGGCACTTGAGTTGGCATTACGAGAGACGAGGGAGATCTCCCACAGCATAATCCTTTGAAGCATACTCTTGCAGTCACCAAGGAACTGCTCAAATCCCAGCTTATATTCTCCTTCTCGTCGAACATGCCAATGTGGGTATAGCGCAATCTCCTTCTAGTATCACATAGTCGCAATTTTGAGCGATGGCCACTTGGACTCCAGCTAATAGTCCCATTGCTTCCACCACCATGGGTTCTACAAACTTAATTCTTTCTGAATACGCCACCATAACAGTGCCATTTTCATTCCGTCCTACAACTGCTATGACAGCATGGTCCTCGTTGATGCGCACGTCAGAGTTGAATTTTAACCGCCACCATCTCGCGGACGACATTAGCCGAAATGTCGTTTTGCGTTTATTTTACTTGATTTCATTATATAATTTTTGTTTTCTCATTTATTGTCGTTATCTAATTTTTCTGTTCCCATTTTTGTTGTTCAACACTTTATTGTCATTTCATTTTTTATTCATGTTCGTGTTGTATATTCCTCTTGGTCTTGTTTTCTTCCCAACTCTAATTTTATCTTTTTGATGTCCTTAATTTATACTTTTGTTGTGTATTGTTTACTAGAAGGGATAGATGGAAGAATATAGAGGGGTCAAGGGAGAAGTAAAATATACTGTTAATTTGGTAGGAAGGACAGAGGAATAGACAGTCCGTTTGGTGGCCCAGATTAAAAGTTAGGATTAGACTCCTTTGTTCAGTCTTATATTTAGGTCTAGAGTCCAGAGAAAGATTGAACAAAAGAGTTCGGACTTTTTTTTTAGTCTCCTTTTCATGGGACTAAATTATCCCAATTAGAATTTGGGTTAATTTAGTCCCAAGCCTAATACTTTTTATTTTTTTTCTCTTTCTTTCTTTAATAATTTATTTATTTAATATAAATATATAAATATTAATTAAATTACAAAATTTATTTTTTAACTAAAAATATATATTTTATTTTTATATACCTATTTTTCATAAATAAATTAAAATCATATTATTTTATATAACTATCATTTAAATTTATCTTTTCTATTTTTGAAATTATTTATTTATTTATGAATAAAACATAATTAGAACTATATTAAGAAAAGTTGTTATATTTACTTTATTTTAGTCATGTGTTACACCAAACACAGTATAATACTAAATAGTATTATTCAATTCAATCATATTTAATAGTCTAATCAATTCCAATTCAATCATGTATACCAAACGTGCATGAGTCGAGAAAGAGGTGGAGGGATTAGGCAGCTAAATCTGGGCTTACCAAAAATAGTCCTTTCCCTTTGAAAGAGAGTAGTAATTTGACTAATTCACCTTCCACTAAAATATTGAGAAAATGACAGAAATGAGTTTGGTAAGAGCATCCATTATCTAGATTCGAGTCATACTGAGGTAATAGGGTGAGGTGGGGTGGAGTGGAGATTGACTATTAATAAATATTTTCCTTTAATTTGTAATAAATGAAGGTCATTAATTAATTCTTATTTTCTTTTAAAAAAAAATATATTGAGAAAATAATAAACATGAGTAATTTTAGGATACACAATATTTATAAACAAAAATCATGCACAATGATGTGACATATTCATTAAAAAATTATATAAAAAATAATAGCTTTATTTTTCTTTTCCTTTTCAAAAAAATTAATTTAACTTAATTTTTTTTGAAAGATTATAGGAAACATTTAATTTGTAGTACTTTCCTACTGACAAACATTTTTTAACCAATTATGTACATGATAAGGTCTCATTGTGAAAATAATAAAATAGAAGTAATGTTAGGAACACATAATAATTATAAACAAAAGTTAGAGACAATGATGTGACATGCTCATTAAAAAATTACGGAAAAGAATGGATTTAGCCTTTATGTGACATGCTTATTAAAAATTCTTTTACGAAAAATAATAGAAACAATTAATCTACAATTTTTTCTAGTTCGTTCATGTAATTTGAAAAACATACCCTATTATTAGGCTATATTTGGATAACGAAAGAAAATTCGACATATATAATTAGTTTAGGTCAAACTCCCGTAATGTATCGTATTAAATATCATATAACTAGCTACTAGATTATTTACTCGCCAATGCAGGACAATAATTCCAATAATATTCTCCTAATGCTATAGGACCATATAGGTGCTAATACTATATAATGTGTCAGTCTGTTATTGGTTAGTTATAACTATATTTTAGATTGGCCCATATAGAATACGGTTTATTAATAAGAATCACCAGACTGATACGTCGTTGTGGTGTTAGGCACCACTGGTATCTCATAGCATTGTTCCTAATAAAGTCGTCGTTATAGACCGGTCGATATAAACCCCCTATAGTGACAACATATTAAATCTATGATAAATGTCGTCGTTATAGATATATATTTTTAAAAAATATATATTTTTAAATTAATACCTATAGTCACGCCAAATGTTATCGCTATAGATGTCACATATTTTAAAAAAATTATAATTAGTTTAATTAATCTAAATTAATTCTTAAATCACTACTTCTAAAAGATAAATAATAAAGTTATACACATAAGAATTAAAATCTATCTAAAAAAAAAAAACTAAAAAAAAACCTCAAAATCAAAGTAAAAAATTAAACCTAACACTCTTAAACAAACATATTCTATACTCTAAAATCAAACTATTAATAAATTTCATAAAATTAAATATATATTTCACAAAAAGTATATTCAACCTCAAATCAATAAATGCTCCACAAAATTGTAACACAAAATTCACATATTCATATAAATACCTAAAATATTAATTAATCCATAGATTTAAAAAATCAATTAAACTACATTAGAATTTAGAGCAACTTATTTCTCTAATGAAGAAAAAACTTGAAATCTAAAATAATACAAATCTGAGTAATAGTTAATCAAAGAAACAAAAAATAGTATTTATAACAAAATACTTACATAAATAGATAAAAGAAAAAAAAATAGATATGCATATATATATAAATATATATTAGTGAAAAATGAGAGGGAGTGAAAATCGAAGAGAAAAGATGAGAGGAAGTGGGGTTTGGAGAGACTGAGTGAATGAATAAGAGGATAGATGAAGAAAAAAAGTAATTGAGTTTTTATTACACAGGATCTATAAGGACAATATTTAGATGGTGAAATCACAACTATAGTCGAAATGATATCATTTTATTCAAATTTTAAAATTGAGTGCGGTAAATGTTACTGATCAAATTCATTTGAAATCTATAGCGATGACTTTTATCGTCGCTATAAGTAAAATAAAATAATTTTTTAAATTTAGAGTAGTAAACATTTCGGTTTAATCTTTTAATTTTTTATTCTTTTTATCTCTAAAAAAATTAAAATTTATTAAATAAATCCTATAATAACGACATTTTTCGTCACTATGAGTGTGTAATATAATTTTTGGCATAAGATATAATATTATTTTTGTCCGCCAAAATTATTGCAATGACATATCATTGTTATAGGTTTGTTTTCTTGTAGTGTGTGCTTCTTCTTAGCTTTTATTTTTTTTTTTTCTGCAGCTTCCATTTGATTGTCATTCAATTGGCTATGGGCCCATTTGGGATGATTTTTATTTTGAGAAGTAAAATTATTAGAAAATCTTTCTAAAAGAACTAGTAGGTTCATACTTCATTAAAAAATATTTTATGAGATTTTATCCAAACACCTTTAAAAGTAATTTTTGAGCTCTATAAACAAGCCGTATATATTTTCAAGGCCAATTAATAAAAGTTATAAAATGTATGAAGAAATGTTTTGAAAGGAAGATCCTGCCAGAGGCAGTCTAAGTAAATCAATTTTAAGCGTGGACAAAGAAGAAGAACGAAGAAGTGTGTAGGCGGTGAGGGGCCACGGAAAGAAAATAAAGTCAAATAAATTGTCAAGATATCTATACCAGAGCTATCTGAAAGGAAATTCTGTGAAGTTTGTATACATATTATTAGACTTGAATGTCATTTTTGCCTCGAAGGCTAGGCTTAACTTAGTTTGCCTTCCTTCGTGTGTTTTTGTTTAGTTAGAGAATTGGGAGCTATCAACAATAAGAAACCTGATTAATTAATCTAATTTAAAATTTATATACGATCGATGAATTCAGTGTTTTCATGCGCTAATGCTTCTTCTTGGTATTTGGTTCTACTCATTAACAGAAAATATAGCGGCTTCATGATCATGGAGATATAATAATCGGTGCCTACATGTTCTCACATATATAAGTTGCTTTTACAAGACCATGAAAGTATAAAAGAAGCTATATAAGTTGCTTTTACAAGACCATGGAAGTAAAAAAGAAGCTATATATGTACATAAATATCAAGAGTTCCAAGATTCAACCCAGTAAATTCTGGTACATACATAATATAATACTAATTAACAAAACACACCAAAGCAAGCACTAATCATGCAGACACAACATATATATATATATATATATATATATATATTTACGTGTGTGTATATGTCGATATGGTACACAAATACAATATCCTAATAATGAAACGTTATAAATATTGTTTGAGACCAATTCTTGGGACACAGCTAGCGCGTCGACTAAGGTTATTGGTATCATGTTGTCGCGTCTGAGAGCTTCTTTTTGCAATATCCCTCATATCACATGTGAAGGAGAGCTTGGGGTTGAGCCTGATAGTGGTGTTGTACTTGTGGCAAAACTCCCTTTGGGTGCTCACAGCTTCATCCACGGCCGTTGATGGAGATCTCTCCATCGTTTCCTTGACTGCTTCCGAGCAAAGGCCGCAGACCCATTTGCCCGAATAAGAGTCCTCAACTTGGGTGATGTATGCTTCGGTGCACTCCTCCTTCAGACCACAACATTTGCATTCTGCTTGCTTTAGTACTACTAGTACTATTTCTTCATTGTCAGTTTTGTCATTGATGATATTGGCCTCACAAATTGATTGATCTTTCCTATTAATCTGTTACGTACACACACACACACACACACACACGTACAATAAAGAGAGAAATACCCATGCATTAGAGAATTATTGTTCAAAAGAGGGGAAGACAAAGGTGGGGTTTATAATAAATGCAAATATAATTAAGCAAATAACTGATTAAATATCTCACCGCCATATATGTCTCGAAGGAAATAATTGAGAAAGAGTAGAATATGGTGGCATCCAATTTTCGTAAGGATGAATAGTGTAGCTTATCCTGAAAGTATACTACCGTATTTATACAGACTTTAGCCATAGCCTTAGGAGCTACTATATATGTATGTATATTTGTGTGTGTGTGTATATATATATAGATCTCTTTTTTTTTGAACTGGTATATATATAGATTTTTTAGTTTATAGTGGATGGAATCTTTTCAACTGGAGATTGAAGCGTAACTATGTAGAGTTTTGATCAGTTAGATATGATTTTGTAGAAGCTTGATCGGTTTGTCTTGCATGCATGCGTGCCGAGAGATCACTTTACAGCCCAAAAAATATCCAAAATAGTGGGGAGATAACGACGTTTTCGATACCACTAATATGCAAATTGCCCACTTGAATAGGGCTCATTGCAAATTGCCCAAAAAGAGGGTTGAGGATGATGATAATGGTTCACGTGTACATTTAAAGTAGCTATACTATTTAAAAAATAATATCGTAAAATATATACATCTATGTATATATATATATATATATACACACTCGCTTGCAGTACACACCCACAACGCAAAACTATTTTAACAAAAATAAAACAATGTAATTAAAAATTTTGTAGTACTAAAATATGGTGCGACTATCAAATTAATCAAATTTCAATTGATCAGTCATGATATAAATATATTTATGTAAATATGTATTGACGTTTTCCTTGTTATATAAGAACAAAAGAAAAAGAAAAACTATGTGAAATTCACATAACAAGTTCGTCATGAAAATTGAAAAATTAGAAAGCAATTTCCTTGTTATATAAGAACAAAAGAAAAGAAAAACTATGTAAAATTCGCATAACAAGTACGTCATGAAAATTGAAAAGTTAGAAATCAATTTCCTTGTTATGTAAGAACAAAAGAAAAGAAAAACTATGTGAAATTCGCATAACAAGTTTATCACAAATTAAAAAATTAGAAAGCAAAGTTGTTTTTATAAGGAAAAAAAAATAGTTAAATTAAGACCGCATTTGGGATTAATTCCAAAGGTTGCTTTTAATTTTTAAAAAAAAAAAAAAAGGAAGAGGTATTTAGTAAGTTAATGCCTGGTTTTGGTCAGGAGACTTTAAAAATTATGGTATAACCGTCATCTTAAGCAAAATTTTAGAAATAAGATGTAAAAGTTGTTTAAAACTGATTCTAAGTTCATATACAATTCGCCTTAAACATCATTTTACAACAGACACTATTTATAGTTTACAAAATACCTAATATTTCTTTTGAACAGCAAAGTAGTTTGGTAAATTTTAAAAAAAAATTCTGCTGCTACGCAGCAAGATTATTACAATCTGACCGTAATATAGATGGTTGTGTAAGTACACGATAAATTTAAGGAGAGAGGAAATAAAGAAGGATGATTATACTACAAAAGGCGTAGAGATAAAGAAGTAGTTTCCCAATAAATAAATACGAGCACTAGAAGCTGAACTATATATATATTTTCCAAGGAAAATGGACGAAAAATTGAAAATTCAAGAGAACTCTGACTACTTTTCAGGAAAAAAAAAATTCGAAACTAGCAATTTTTATAATGATCATTATAGTTAATATTACTCTTAGACCGTTGTATTGATAACATTTATTATTAGGCTAATAAAAATGAGTGGAAAGGAAATAAAAGAAAAATAGCACAGAAGAGAATAAAAAACAATGAAAGAAAATATTATGATTTTCTTTCATATGTAATTATATAGTTACCTAAACACGTGAAAATGAATCAATTTCTCTCTCTTTTATTGATCAGTGAACACGTGTTAAGTATAAAGTTACCATGATCATTACCAAAATTATTAGTTGTTAAAAAAAGCCATTCTGAAAAATTGTTCCGAGTCATTTTTGGGGAAAAACAAAAAAAGTCTATATGTTTTATCTTTATCTTTATCTTAGATCAGAAAGAGCTCTTAATTAATGGAAAACTTATAAAAGTTGTTTTCAGTTATTTAATGAGCAACATGCATTGATTGAAAAAAGAAATAATAATAATAACCAACTAGTTGTCTACTACGTACTGCTGCCTATCGATGAAAATAGAGCTAAAAGAAGAAAAACTACACGTAAATCATGGGAACTAAAAGAAACATAGTATGGTCCCCCAATCTACATCTTACGAAAAATGCATGAAGCCTAACGCATTACTAATTAAAGCCTCTAGCTAACTCATCGATCCTTTATATCATCGTATTGGTTCATGTAAAGTTTGATGTCACTACAAAATTAGTACTCACCATAATTTAGTGACAATTTTTTAGTTACAACAATTTTTTTTTTATGATTGATTTTTATGTACGGTGATAAAATTAGTGGTCACTATTAGTATTTTAATCACAGAGAACTATTAATCGTGAGAGTGAGTCATTATATACGTTATTACTAAAAAGTCCCTTAAAGTTTTAGTCACACAAAATATGTCACATGTAAAAACTCAAATTTGTCAAGAAAATTTTACTATTTTTATTTTCTAAACAAATAATTAAAATAAATATATATTATATTTTAATTAAGTGGTGAGATCTACTTTTGATTTTTAAATACACTATTTTTTCTTAATTTTATCTCGTAACTCTCTCTCTCTCTTTTCCTCCTCCTTCTTCCTTCCTCCTCCTTCTTCTTCTTCTTCTTCGTAAATTTAGCAAAACTAGCCACCACCACCATAGATGGCAAGTCGAAGTTTCTCTCCCAACGATCGGCGTCGACCTTTTCTGGCAAATTAGCTTCAATAACCCGATTTTTATGTTTATTTGAGCATTTTACAAATTAATTTGTGGCATAAATACAATTATTTTTGTAGTGGAAAAGGAGACTGAATCATAAATAAATATGGTGGTGTTGTGTTAAAATAATATCCGATTAGAGAGAAATTTTAAATGAAAAACATGATATTTTCCTAATTCGGAACAAAAGTGATATTTTTATAAAATTGAATAGTATAAGATTGATGTCTGATACTATTCAAAGTGGGACTTGGGCTGAGCTTAGAAAACTGTCATTTTCTAAAATATTTATGCGAAAATGATATTTTTACAAAGAATCAGCAAAGTTGATATTTTTTAAATATTTTTGAAAGTGACATTTTTCTAAATAATGATGTGATAATTATATTTTCAAAAATATTTCAGAAAAGTGATATTGTTTTTAAATAAACAGCAAAGATGACACTTTTCTAAATACTTTGAAAAAAATGGACATTTTCAAATTAATTCCGAATAGAGACAATTTTGTAATTCTCATATTTAGAGCATGTTTAACGCTCGGAATCTCGAAATTGATTTTTGATTTCAAATTTGGATTTAATGAGGTCAAGAAACTTTTGATATATAATATCGTTATGTTTTAAAATGACATAAATTTTGAGACTCGTGAATAGTCTCGTTTTACGTGTCATGGGCACAGATTCGGTCCGAGTCTGAGTCAGTCTAACTATATATCTAACGTAGTATTTTGGGTATTATAAATTCAATAGTGAAGTCCGTTTTATGATCTGAAGCTCCAATTGAAAATCGAGTTTTTAAACTTATCGATCAAAGGTTCAAAAATGATATCCGACCTTCCAAACGATACCCAAATGACGCCAAACTTTTTCCATAGCTTCGTAGCACTATTTGGACACTCAATTAAGATTGAGGTTCAAATACCTAGTTTTATACATTATTTAATTTAAAATTTACCTTATGACTATTTTGTAAAAAAAATATCATGAATTAAACATTATTTTAATTGACTGTTGGAAAATCTTTGATTATTCTGGAATTAGACTATATAACTTCCATACATGTTTATAAAATCGTGATCTTTGGCAATTTAGCAGATTTCTACCCAAGGTATAGTAAATTCTAGAATAATATCAAGCAGAGTTTTAAAGCATTGTTTGGTTATGTTCTGCATGGTTATTATATATATCTTGTTACATGTTGTACATATCATAAGATCACACATGAGATTCATCTTAGGCATCGCGGTATTATAGTGGGCGGACTAGTACACCCGTCTTTGGTGAAAGACTGTAAACCTGCACAGAGTTTTTTCTGATTATTCCCATTCAGTGGGTATAGGTATTCAGTTGCCCCCTCCAGTTTGGTAGGCTAGGTACATGGGTGTTCCTACAGTTTTTTGGGATAGTTATCAGGCAGAATACTTAGTACACGTAGTACAAGTTACTCTAGTTTGTGATAAGAGGACGTGAGCTCATAGGATGAGTTAACTTATAATATATATATACAAATGTATATTTCTGGTTTTGGTTTTAAATATGTGACTACTTCACATATTATTTATTTTATACCTGGTTTATAAATGGATTTTAGAAAAAGTATTAATCATGCAAGTTTGGTAAAATTGTAACAATTCAAAAAAAAAAAGTAATTAAATTTTTACTGAGTATTCACATGCTCACCCTCTACTTCTTCCCATTTTCAGGAGTCGATTTATTTTATGGTAATTATTCTGGTGGCCTAACAAGTATGTTTGGCATATACTTGCAGTTCCAATCCTCTTTATTGGTTAGTTTGTACTATGTATCAATTTTCATTTTCTAAGTCAAATTTATTTAGTCAATAGTAATATATTTTCTAAGTAGATGTAGGAGGATGATTTTTATTATTAAATCGAGTACTTAGAAAATAAAATGATTTTAGGTAAACTATTTGAATATTGGGCCTAGGATTTTAAATTAAACTGTTTCATTAAACTTCATAAAATAACACAAGCTTTTAAACTAGTTAATTAGGATTTTCGCTAAACCTAAAATAAAGAATTTCTTAGAAATTTTAAAATTAGTAGATAACATGATTATCAAATTTGTCCAATCTTATAATTTACTTACTTTTGAGGACTAAAGCTTAAATTTTAAGTACTTAAATTTTTTTTAAAATTTTAAAAATTACTATATATCACTATTTTCACTTAAAATTACTAAAAATTACATTTTTGGATTTTCGATCGTAACAAATGATAACTAATTGCAGGATTTTTTGTTATCTGTTCTCTGCAACTTTGATAATTGATCGTGCATGTTGATTTTACTTCCAACTTCGTGCGATATACATCTTAATTTTTTTTTTCTTTTTCGAATAAAGCAATAGACATCTTCATTGATGATTGGTGATATTGAAGAGGGAAGTATAACAGTATTTTTATATATCATTCATTGATGATAATGGCTTATTTTTAATTCGATTTTTCATATCGAGTGGGTTATTATTAATAATTTGATGAATGAAATTTAAGTTTGATAATGTGGCCCCACTAAATACAATATAACGCTACACTATGTATTATACCTTAGACAAAAGATTACTGTTATTCCTAAAACGGTAAATTAAAGTAACATTCATAGGCGGAATCACATGCCTCAATCTTTATTTTAATACGTATATTTTTCAAATAAACCGAATTAAAAATTCTAATTCTCCTTTAAATTTTTTATTTATAGACATGTAATCCAAAATGTTAATTTTATACTATAAGTACATAAATTTTAAGGCATAAGTTGGACTCAAATATAAAAGTTTATTACTTCTATAAGTAGCGGGCTAGCAACCTTAAAGAAAAATATTATCACTACAACAAAAAATGCCTTTCAAGGTGCTTATAAAGTGCCTTAAAAAACCTTTTATGGCACCCCTAAAAGCGTTTTGGTTCCGTGTGTCGTAATAAGTTCTTGCTACCAAGAAGCTTATAAGGTACCGTGAAAGACCTACCACGGTGCCTTATAGGCGCTTTGGTATCTAAGACACTCAAAAAGTACCTTGGCAGACCTACCAAGGTGTTTTCTAAGCGCATAATATATATTTCTGAGGAGTATTTTTAATATATTTATCTGTACCCCCAAGAATTTTATAAATAAAATTCAAATTAATTACATGCACCAAATATTTTAAATAAAACAGAGTATAAATATAAATGTACATACTAACATTAAATATAAATTACAAACTTAACAATATAATATAGTCCTGTAAAAATAAACAATATAATATAGTCCTGTAAAAATAAGTAGTTAATGAGTAAATCAACATAGTTGAACTACTTAATATAATAATTTGATCACGATCATATCTATATAGTCTATAAACTAAGTATATACATTAGTTTTCTAAGCCAAACTAATATGATCATAAAAAACTACATAGTTTAAATGAACAAAGTCTAGGAACCTCAAATGAGAAATTGTATTAGGCTTTTGACCCACTCTTCAAGAAGTCCATTGATATCACCCTTTGTATAAAAATTTTGTCCATTAAACTGCAAATTCAAATACCCTACAAATTCAAACTACGAATACACTTTGAATTGGAAATGAATACAAAAATAAAAGATTAGCAACCATAATTAAAATACCTTAAAAAATTTAACTATAACAGAATAACTATTAGAGAACTTACTCGATCATTGTTAAACTAATTTCCTCACGAAGAGCTAAGCCTAGAGGTTCTAGAAACTATGCCTAATCTTTGAGAGGATAAATCACAAGCAACAACTAATGTTCCGTACTCATAAAATTGATGATAAATATTATCCACATATAATCTATTCGCCAACATTAATTCTTTATCCATTCTACGCACATTTTGGGGGAAAAAAAAAAACTTAAATAAATTTTTGTTTGTAAAGAAGACCTTATATTGAATAACTAACATAACAAACTAGATTATACTTATTTTTGACATAGCCTCTTTTATTTCAAATAACTAGCCAATCATATAAACACATATCATTATCACACACAATTATAACATTATTATTATGTCACCACAACATACGATTTTTCGTAAAATATCTCCTCTAAATTAGACTTTTCCAAATAAAAAATATAAAACCATTGAAAATGGTGACATAATCTAGGCAAAGAAAAAATTGAGGTAATATACCTTAAATTGTTAATATATAAGTAACCTCTGTACTCCAAATTTCTACTAAAAGCTATATATAAAAAAAGATAAAAACAATTCAATATCTAAAATTCACACCACTTAAAAATTAAAAATTCAAAAACTTGATATAAATACAAATACAAAATACGATTTTTAACCAATAACAAATTAAATTAAAACCTACATTAACGATGTATATAAAAAAATTAAAAATTAAAAATAATTACAAACTAGATCTCAAGTTAATGTACTCTTTAATTACCTAAAACATAAAATTAGTAAAAATTGAGATGACATACCTTCAATCCTAAACTTTTTCAACTAAATGAACTTCACACTTCACCTAAAATATTTTTAAAAATAGATATATTAACATCTACATTCTATAAGACAACAAACTATAATAACATAAATTCATATTAATTCACACTAAAATAGAAAAACATAGCCAAAAATGAAATTTCTAATAAATAAATAACCAAAGTAGCACTTACAAGAGTATGTATATGGTATTAATTTATGGAAAAAAAATTGAAAAATATGATGGGCTATATTTTTAGATCTACGACGGTTTTATTAGAAAATACTATTTTAAAAAATATATATTTTAAAAATTATTATTTTTTAAAATAATAACTAGTAACCGGTAACTATTTTTCATAAATTGGTAACTAGTAACTAAATATATTTATAACTAGTATATAATTAGTATCAGTATCTAGTTTTCAAAAATTGGTAACTAATAACTATTTTAAAAATAGTATTTTTTAAAAAGCTTTTAAAAAGTGATATTTTTTTTAATAAAAACCGAATGAGAAGAGGGAAAAAGAAAAAAACAAACCTGACCTCCGTATTATGCACACAGATCAATTTTAACATGGTTTTTTTATATTATTGATAAAGAGATTACCATGCACGATCTTATAGCATGAAAAATCGTCACAATTGTAATGTAACGACTTTGTTAAAACAAAATCTTCTAAATGTTTTTTAAATTTTTATTTTGTTGCTGAGGAAAAACCCAAATCATCGTGACTTTTCCCTCTCAACACTATACATTGGCCGTGCCTCTCTGTCCCTCTCTCTCTAAGCTAAACGTGCCTTTTTTTTTTTTTATCCTTTTAGTTAAATGTAAAGAAAGAGCCCAAGATCGATCCTGGACCTTGATATATTATATTCGTGTGTATATATATTTGTTTAGTTGTACGTATAGAAATTTATTATGCATATTTTTTTATTATAAAACATAAAATAGAAAAATAGAATTAATGATGTATGTTTTTTTTTATGTATTTTATTATAATTATTAAATCATTATTAAATAATGATCTAACGACTAAAAAAAATACCTACACATAAATTAAAAAAACTTACTAAATTGGCAAAATATATATATATATATAGGTTGCTAATCCAATAGGTATTTTTTTTCTTTACCTATGGGTAGGTATTTTTTTTTTAGCCGTTGGATCACCATCTAATGGTGATCCAATGGCTATAATGAAGTGCATAAAAAGACGTGCATCATTAATGTTCTTTCTCTCTCTTACTTTTTATAATAAAAAAATGTACATGTTAAGTTTTTATTGGCCAAATTGATACCTATCCATAGGTAAAAAAAAAAAATACCTACTGGATTGGTGCCCAATATATATATACCTTGGTCCTTACCTTGACTCGGAAAATTGATTTCACAACATCCCCCTATGGTTGAGAACTTTTTGATCGAATATTGTTAATATTTTCATGATTGTACATTCGATTAATAATGCATATTATAAAATAGGATGTATCTCAAAATATTTGTAATACACAGTACTCTTGAACAAACACAATATATAATAACTACGAATATTTAGACTTTAATTAATTTTAAGCATACTAATGCAAGTTAAAGTGTCCTCTTGGAAATTGTATATATGTAAAATGAGTAATATAACTGAGTGACTAATTGAAATGAAAGAGAAGGACAAGCACATAGAAACAATAATGGCATAAAGTTCATAGGATACATAGGCTCGATATAGTCATGGAATTTGAGATATAAGTAGTCAATCAACCAAAAATAAATAAATAAATAAAGGGGGAGAGAGAGAGAGAGAGAGATTAATTATATGGTTAATTTTTACGTTGTTGTTAACTATTTGATATCTGTGTTTGTTTCATGCATGCATTAGCTATATATGTGTGTGTATATAAATATAGATAGCTAATGATATCAACTCTAGATCTACATATAGTAGAACAGCCACGGACCATATATAAAATATGAAGAACTAGCTAGCTACAGCTAATTAACGATAGTTCAGAACATGTCCCTCATTAAAGGAGCTATATACTCTTTATCCTAAATATTTTAGACTAGCTAGCATTAATTAACGATAATATTCCCTCACTTAATCTTGTACTATTCTTCCACATATGTTTGAAGATATTATCAATCTAGGTCCTTTCTAATAATTGTGGGAATACAACTAGAGCTCCTGGCAAGTACTCCGGTGCCTTTCCTAATTTGACCACCAGAACTACCGGACCCCTTATAATCCCTAGGGCTCAGAGACTTAGCCCTAGCACTAATATTACTACTACTTGTACTCTTCTTCAAGATCTCTTTCACTGCCTCCGCTTGGTAAAGAACAGGATAAGTCCTGCCCAGTTTATTGAACCTGGAACAAGCGCTCATGTGCTCCTTCAGCGCCTCGTCTCGCTTCACTCCCTTCTTCTCCATCTCTTCGCTGACCGCTTCGGAGCAAATCCCGCAGACGAGCTTGCCAGAGAACTTGCGGCGCAGGCGGTTTATGTAGTCCGGCGTGCAATCCTCCGCCATGCCGCAGCACTCACACTTGGCCTCTTCGACCTCCGATATGGCCGGGAGGTCGCTATTTTGATGACCTTCTACGTCAATGGATTCCTTTGTTATGAGCTCAAGTGATATGTCGGATATTGTTCTTTGAAGACTTTCCATTGAGAATCTTGCAGGCGGCTTAAACCTACTCTTCACGTCTTGTTCACTTTTGGATGAGGAGGATGAGCCCATTAGGTTTTCTCGGTTGGGGGCCATGGGATAGAGATGACTGATTTGAAGTAATAGTATGCTAAATTTTGGTTGATCCGATCAATGAGTTATGAATTTAAGGAGATGTTTGAACAGAAAGTTTTCTGATTAATTTGTGTGGAACAAGGAAGGTTAAATATATGGACCTATCTATCTAGCTCGAGCGCTAATATTTATACTGGTAGTTATATATAAATATATATATATATATATTTTCTCTGGAAGAATTTTAGGGCAAACATGTATGTGGACATATCAACAACCTTTATTATTATTATTTTTTTATTTACGCAATAAGGTGTGTACGTGTGTGTGTGTGAGAGAGAGAGAGAGAGATAGAGAGTTAGTACTCTGATCAATTACAAGATTGTTCATGAAGACAACGGAAGCTTAGCGTACTTTTGCTATTTTGTTTGTTCTTTCTAATACTTGCTATGTGATCATCCTTTTCAAAATATAGCGGTAGTTCATTTAATCACGTGAGAATCACTAAAACTTGTCTTTTATTATCTCTGTTTATGGGTTAATATACATGTGTATGTATAAATTGAACATACATAAATTTATTGTAGTATGCAAGTGTTCCTAATTAATAATCATATATAATCTTTCATACTCTAAAATTCTTTCAAATGTATTTGGTAGAATTATTGAAAACTATACGTAGATGCTAGCTTCATATGATATCTTCTTCAGTTAGATTTCATAGAAACTCGAAAAAAATTAGGGCTAGTTAGGGACACCAAAAACTTGCAGGAAAGCTTATACCTACAATGTGACATTATTTTCAACTATATTTATCTCAAAGTGGGACCACATTAGTTAAAAGTATGTGGTTTTAAATAATGACTCATCATTTTGGTGTAATTTCTTTATACAAGTTTTTGGTGTTCTTAGTATTATTTTTTATTTTTTATTTTTTACTTTTTCTTGATTATTTATTAAGAATCACGCAATTAGTTAGTTATTACTTGGGTTTCTTTTAATAGGACATAACAATTAGGTTCAATGTTTGAAATTAACAATTATCTGATCAGATGGTATATTTTATCCTAATTCAGACATCCCAGACAAATCTTTTACACATATAGGCACCAATAAAAGAATATGCATATATTTTTATTTTTATACAATAACATGTGTCTCTAAAAAGCAATATTACAGATATTCATGACCTTATAAAGAACTCCCTAAGTATAGGATTTCACGAGAAACTTAACCTTCCATGTGACTATGAGAGAGAGATATAGAGAGTTTAAACGAGAAAGACGATAAAGTTTAGATATATCTTGTATATGATCACAGGGATCATGGATAAGGAAATAAAAAGTAGTTCTTTGATATGGTTCTTTCTTTTTTAAATATGTGTGAAATTAGTATGCGTGATAATAAAAGGGGCCAAAGCGAATAAAAGTTTTTTATTTGGTAGATACGTTTAGTGTGAAAATTAAATACAATATCACTTGTCTAGAACCTTTTATTTAAAAAAAAAAAAAAAAAAAAGAACCTTTTGGTATAAAGTTCCAACTTCCAAGCAAAAAAAGAGTGGGGAAAAAGATAAAACTTTTTACAATAAAGTACCGTAGTCAGATCTAATTGAATGGACCCTATTTGTTGAACACACCGACCAATTTAAAAGAATCCTCTAATTAATTTTACCTACGCAACGGAAATAATGGGGGAAAAAAAAAGTAAGAGAAAATGGACCTTACATTCTGTATATGCTACTCACAAAATAAGTAGAGAAATTCGTGTATGCACTTATATCACCTACTTAAAGTTACTGACAGGATAGCGTTAGAGAGTCCATTTTCGGTATTCCCAGACGCTATACCTAGACGCAATGTTGACAGAGAAAACTCTACTAGAGACATTGTAGATAGATTTATCACAATTCATAAAAATAAAAATATCCCAAAACAATAAAAATATCCCAAAACCAAAAGGTCAATCTGGTCTCAAAGAACTAGCGTCACGACCTAAAATTTAAGACTGTGACTTTTGGTAATTTTGAGTATAAATTAATATAAATAAAGAATTTTACGAAAATTCAGAGAAAACCAAGTACTTAAATTTTTTATTTTAGTCCTTGAATTATTAAAAATTCTATATAAAAAGGAGCCCTTTTTTAGATTAATTTATTAAGAAAGATACGCCAATTAAAATTCAATAAAACGTAATTAAGTTGTACGAAAACTTGGTTTGATAAAAACTTTAATGTTGATTAAAATAAATTTTATAAATCTTAAGTCAGAAAGTTCAAAAATTAATTTACAAATGAATCAAAATTTCAAGTACTTAAAACTTTAAAAATATGCTCTTTGGGAATCATAGAGTCCCATTTATATACTAAATCCTCAAATAGCAGTAAACACATCCTTAAACATTCACTTAGTATAAATAATAAACATGGCTAAACAAATATAAATGAAAAAGAATAGTACAAGTTATAAGAACTAACTAAAGAGGAACAGGGATAAGACTGCAACGTAAATCAAACGACTTACTTGACCATCGAGACAACTAACTCGGATGGACAACTATCTAAAAGAGAGGAAAAATAGGAGAGGTGAGCTCGAAAGCTTAGTAGGAAAGCTATTACCTCATTTAAAAACCTTTTTAGTAATGAAAAGCTCCTGCATGGTTAGTTTAATCCAAAACACCTTTTTGCAAAACCATATGTATATATATATTTATATATATCCATTTCTAAAGCTGATAGTCCATATATGTATATGCATATAACTATATATATATATATATATATATGAAAACATGTTATCCAAAACCAATAGTCCATATGCATATACCTATATGTAGATATACAAAAATATGATATCTGAAAATCAATCAGTCTACAAATACATGACACAAATCTACTAATACCCATGAGTTCACCATCTTTCATCAATGGAGACCAGGTGTTGGCACTATATGTGTCATACAGCCTGCTTGACACCTAGCCTATAACCGGAAGGGACACTCGTGTGTCGCCTACCAAACTTGGAGAGGTAATCGCATTATCTACGCCTGCCAAATCGGGAGGTAATCAGAAGAAATGCCATGTACAAGTTCGCGGACTCTGCACCATCAGTGGGGCTACAATGCCACACTATAAAAACCCTATAATACTAACCAGGGACTCATGTATGATCTTATGATATGTGTATTCTGAACTGAAGTATAAAATTAGCCATGTAGTAATTTAAGTTTAAACGATACTTTGGTTTTAATAAAATGGTTAATTAAATTTTGTAGAAAAATGAGCAAAATAACGGCCTTATTGTAACATATTCAAAAATAACCTGCACTCATAAAAGTCCCAGAATAATCCAATAAACCATATTATTCAATTCCATCACAGATATTTAAAAGTTCTAAAATCACTTTTGTTCTCATATGTTGCAAAAAAAAAAAATTTTATGCAAAAACGATGTAAAAGAGAAATAATTGAATCCCTACTGCACTAGAATAGTAATACCACGCTATTGGATGCTCAAGACGCCGATTGGACGGTTGTTTAGAGGGTCGAGGACTAACACCACACCCTCGATCCCTCACTTGAGAAAAATTAACTTCTCAATGAAGCTTCGAATCAATGAATAGACTTTTTTATTGAATTCCTAATATCTAAAATAGCTAAGTTAGATATATAACTCGACCAATTTGAGTATGGGCCAACACTGGACTGGTGGCATACAAAACTAGATAAAATTTAAGCTGTTAGATATTGATTTTCGTGTCGATCATCAAACATAGCTAATATATATGTCAAACATCACCATTTTCTGAGTACATTCCAAAAATGACAACAAAAATGAAATATAACGGTCATATTAAAAGTCAAACTCAAGTTCAAAAATAGACAAATATGGCAACTTTCAATCAAGGCAAAATGGGATCGTAAAATATATACCTTGATGATCCTTACAATGAGACGAATCTAATGAGCCCAGTTTGAGCTCGAATGGTTGCCGAAATAGTCACTAGTAATCAAAAACATCCACAATTCCCTTTACCCTTGCCAGCGTTCGACAACTCTGGTGGCTGCTCCAAGGGTGGCGGCTTGCAGCTGATAGCGAGTTGGAGTTGTGCCTGTGGTTTATGTGGCCGGACAGTGATCGAACGCTGGCACTTGGGGGAGCTCTAGCTTCTATCCTTTTCGGCAGGAGATATAACAAAGAGAGATGTATTGGGGGGAAAAGAGAAGAGAGAGAGAGTGAGAGTTGTTTTTAAATACAAAAAATTTGATAAGTCCCACCACTAATATATATTTGTATATATAAATTTTGTGAACTATTACAATGAGGATATACAAAATTTGGGGGTAAAAAAGAGAAGAATACAAAACTTGGTGGAAGAGTTCGTATTCTAAATATCTTATAGTACATTTGAATACAACGAAAATTATGTATCTTTATAGAGAAGTAGACAATTCTAAACTTACTCTGAGTAAATACTCTTGTTTTGTTTGTTCTCTTATAGTTTTTGTTGATAATTTTTATTTTAGATTTAAACCTTTTAAGATGTCGTTTTGGAAGAATTTATATCATGAAAGATGGTGCTATAAGGAAGAACCATCATTTTATCGATCAAAATTGTAGATGATTATTCAAAAGTTTAAAATTATCTCATCAAATTAACTTTGATTGTATTAACTATGGATTTGTGTGCTCGTCATCTATTTATCTTGTTCATTTTTTTTTTCTAGTCCAATTTATGAATATAAAACTTGAATAATTGTTTACTACATGGTCTATATTGTCAAATCTAGATTTAATTTAAAGGTAAATGAGTAATTTTGATTCAAGGGCAAAATGATAAATTCAAATTTTTCGATTAATTAATTAATTATCTGAAAGATTTAAATTAAAATAGTTGAGTTGAATATGGAAAAAATAAAGTCTAGATGCATTTGGACTAAAGTGAAATTTTTTTTGAAAAACAAGGGTTAAAATGTAAATAATTTGGGTGAAATTGTAAGAATTTCTTTAAATTTAGGCCAAATTACCATTTGGGAAACAATGCCTCACACATGTAGCGGCTAACACATGGACTATAGTTTCTGAAATTGCATTTAAATCCCTGAAAATTCTCCTTTTCTCACATGAAGCCTCTGCCATCTTTAAACAAAGCTTCAAGTGGCTACTATTCACGCACAATCAAATCCGAGCCTAAGCCGCCTCACATGCCACCCCGTAGAGAAGAGGAGCTATTGACGAAGCCACATCCACTGTCGTTGTCCAGTTTCACCGTTGGTGGCCGGAGATTGGCTAGTCCGAAATTTCTATCATTGCTATCGTTTTTTGGCTACCAGAGCTCTATTAGGCATCATTTCATGACACCACCAACAACGTTTGATTCGTCATGGCCATTAACTCACTACCAGTAAAATTTTTACTATTTTGACTGTTTTACCAATGTTTGAAAAAAGTGATAATTTTATAATTATTTTGCTAAGTAATTATTTTACTCGAGATAAAAATTATGAGGTGAAAGGTACTTTAAAACCATGAATAATTATGGTTATTAGAAGTAAAAACGATATCCGTAAGTGTGGTAATTTTTAATTAGAAAAAAAGAATATTTTCAAAATATTTCCAAAATGTGGTATTTATGTAATTTTTGGATTTTTGAGCTTAATTAATGCTTAGGATCTCGAAACTAAATTCCGACTTCGAATTTAGACTCAGTGAGGTCAAGAGAAAATTTTTGATATAAAATTTCACCATATTTCAAAGTGGCATGAAAATCGAGAATATGGCCCATGAATAATGTCGTTTTGCGTGCCATAGGTCGGTCCTATATCAAGACCCATTTCTGATAAAGTATATGTCTAATCTATTATTTAGGTGCTCTAAATTAAGTGGTAACCTCAGTTTCTCCATTTGAGGCTCTAGTGAAAAAATTACTTTTTCAAGTATGCTTACCAGGATTTCAAAACGGTTGTTCAACCACCTAAGAGAACAACGAGAGTTTTCTTCGAGTGTCGTTGACTTTGTACAGCTACCATATTGAGGTAAGGGTTCAATTACCTAATTTTATACTTTTTTAATTTATTACTACATTCTAATTGATTTATGAAAAAAAAATGTGAACTTTACTACGATTGGTAAATTATTGAAACACATTGGATTATATTAGGATTGAACTATGTAGATTTTTACACATATTTTGATTATAGGGTAGTCTAGTGGTATTGTAAAAATCTGGAATTTTCGAGGATAATTTGGACATTTTACTAATTTTCTGGATATAATATTGTGGGGATTAATTTGTAAAAGTTTTGTACAGAAGGACTAAATCGTAATTTTTGGGAGACTAGATTGATAGAGATTTGAAATTTGCGGACTTATGTGTAATTTTTGAAAAATTACACAGCCCCATTTAAAACAAGTCACGTGGCCTGTTCACTCACTTCTCTCTCTCTCTCTCGGATCTCGCTGCTGCCGTCGCCCGACCGCTGTAGGAAGTGCCGCCACCGTCGTCCACCCGTGCCACCAATCGGTGAAGGTTTCCCATGCGACGCTGAAGCCACGCCCTCCGTTCCTGGTCGCCACTGTCTCCTGCAACACTGGAAAACCGCTTAGATGCCGTTTCAGATTTTTGGTCACCGGTGACGATTCCAGCCACCGTTCGACCTCCAACAAGTCCCGTTGGATTCGTCTCGTCTCAAGAATCATCAAGGTATATATATCTCAACCATATTTTGCCCGAATTGAAAGTTGCCATTTTTGAGTATTTCGAATTTATGATTGTTGTTTTTTGATCCGGTCGTTGGATTGTATTTTTGAGTTCATTTTTGGAATGTACTCAAAAAATAGAGAAATTTGATATATATATTGCCTATGTTTAGTGATCGGCACAGAAATCGAGATCGGACGGTCGAGATTTGTCTCATTTTTCATGCCACCAGACCAGTGTAGGCCCGGATCCGAATTAGACAAATTATATATCTAACCTAGCTATTTTGGGTGCTAGGAATTCAGTGAAGCAGTCCGTTTGTGGAATTAAAGCTCCAGTGAGAAGTGGGTTTTTTGCAAGAAGACGATCGAGGGCTTAGAATTAGTTCCCGACCCTCCGAGAGATTGTCAACGACACCTTGAGGATTCAATAGTGTGGTATCGCTATTCGAATAAGATAGAGATTTAATTACTTGTGTTTTATATCGTTTTTGAATAAAACTTATTTTCTGCAACATATGAAAATAAATGTGATTTCTAGACTATTTAAATATCTGTGATGGGAATTGATTGTATGAGATATATATTGTATTGCTCTGAGAATTTTCTGAGTGCAGGTTATTTTTGGTATATTAAAAATAGGGCTATTATGCTCCCTGTTTTTCTATAAAAACCTAGCATATTGATTTTACTGAAAAACCGGAGCACGATTATTTTCACACTTCAATTTTGTATTGCACGTGTCATAGGATCATACATGAGCAGCGTGTTAGCATCGTGGGTCTAGAGTATGGTGATGTGTGCCCCACTGTCGGTGAAAGTCCATAAACTTACGTGGGGTTCTGTTACTTCTGATTACCTCCTCATTTGGCAGGCGTAAGCAATTCGGTTGCCCCTCCAAGTTTAGTAGGCGACACATGGGTGTCCCCTCTGGGTATAAGCTTAGGTATCAGGCAGGCTGTTAGGTACATTTAGTGCTATCATCTTGGATTTCCACAGATGAGAGGATGAGAGCTCATGGATATGGGTTGATTTGTGTCATGTGCATATGAATTGAATGGTTTTGATTACTCTGCTTTATATATATATATATATATATATATTTCCGATTTGGATTATATATATGTATGTTTTGGACTAAATTAACCATGTAGGAATTCTCCATCACTAAAATATTTTCGATCGAGGTAATTGTTTTTCCTACTAGACATTTTATGCTCACCCCTCTACCTTCCTCCTCAGGTAGTGTTCAGTATGATCTTGGTGATCAAGAGGAGTAAGAGGTCATCTAGATTGCAGTTCGTCTCTTAATAATGCTAGGAGTTTGTTATCGTAGTCTTTGGACTATTTGGATTTTGTATTAGCATTGAACCAAGATTACTTTTTTCTATTTTGTCTGCAAACTTATGTATGTCATTCTGGTATTTGACTTTTTGGTGGATGATGATGATGCTTAGATTTATATTTGATTTTGTATTTTTAAATAATTATTCAATCTATGTTTAATGCTGTATACAAACTGTGATAGTGGTTCAAGGGATGGAATTCCGATTATTTTCTTTAAATGGACCGTTTTTATAAAAACTAGAACTTTTGATACTTTTCAAATAAATCAATGAATTTCCCATTTTTGTGAAATTCCCCTTCTGCCACTAGCCCGAGTTTTTGATCGTAACAGGTATGCTGCCCATACTACAATAAATCCCAAAATAATGCTAAGTGGTATTTTAAAGCATGATTTGATTATTCCTTAATGTGTAGTTATTGTGTATTGTTAAATATTGTATATACCATAGAATCACACATTAGATATATCTTGAGCATTGTAATGGTTAATAGGCAACCAGCATCCTCGCTTTTGGTGAAAACCCATAAACCTACGCGAAGTCTTCTGATTATTCTCACTCAGTAAGCATCGGCATTCAGTTGCCCCTCCAATTTGGTAAACATAGACACATAGATGTCCCTCTAGTTTTTTAGGATAGGTATCAAGCAGAGAGTACTTAGGACACATAGTCCAAGTTACTCTGGTTCGTGATGAGAGGATGAACTCATAGGATAAGATGATTTATTATATGTACAATGATGTAATTTTAGTTTTGATTTTGAATATGTAAATATTTTTTATATTAATTATTTTTATAAATTTAGTTTATAAATAGATTTTAGAAAAGATATTAACTATGTGAGTTTGGTAAAATTGTATCCATTTAAAAAGATAACTGAATTTATACTAAGTATATGAATGCTCACCCTTTTCTTTTCTCACTTTCAGGTGTTTGACTATTTGAGATAGCCATCTAGACAGATAGACAAGCTGTACAGCTTGTGTATGTAGTTCTACTCTTAATCACTGGTGAGTGTTCATACTTTGTTAACTTTCTTTCCTTGTTCAATTATTTAACCAAGATTAGTAAATCTATTAAGTGGACGCATGAGGATAGTTTTGTTATCAATTCGAGAATTTGAAACAATAAGTTATATAAAGTAAATTATTTTGGACAGTAGACTATAGTTTTCAGTTGAGTTTATTTTATCAAAATTTATGATTTCTCAACAAGTCTCCAAGGGAGATAGCTTGAGATTTTCTTAATAAACTAATATGAGTTTTGAATGATTATGAAATTCATAATGATTTAAGGACTAAAATTATCTACTACTTAAGTACTCTTGAATTTTGTAAAATTAATATTTTATTTTATCTTCTCTCAAAATTACTAAAAAAACACAGCTTTGGCTTTAGTTTCATCTTTATATTAGAATGAATGATTTATTTAAGAAAAAAGAAAAGAAAAGAAATACTGCATATTGCAATTAAAAATTAAGAGATTATAGCAGAATAGTTTAGTTTTTTTTTTTTTTGGAAAAAAATACCCTTCTTCAAAATGGAGTAGTATAACCAAAAAAGAAAAAGAAAAAAAAATTATATAGCAGAAACATATCGTGATTTTAGAAAGCATTAATGTACTCATGTTACTCGCTAATTAGAGCTAGTTCAGTTGGTTCAAGATTTGAGGAATGTGTATGTGAGTTTGAAGGAGATGAGTCAAGAGTTCAAGTCTTGGTAATGTGTATTATTTTTTTTAAAATTTGTAGTAAATGATGGTCACTAATTAAGGCTCACTTTTAAAAAAAAAATATACCCACGTTACTCATTTTATTCCTCTAAAAAGAAAAAAAAAATCCAATCAGCACTCCAATTTGTAATTAACGAAGTTGATCTCATGCGCAAAGCCTTCCTAGTTCTTCCTACCCAACCCAATTCTAAGCCAACCATAATATTTGAAGATCAAAGATGATATTCTCACCAATACTTGGACGAATCATTTGTATTCCTAGTTAATTTTCCATCAATGGT
Source organism: Parasponia andersonii (assembly GCA_002914805.1). NCBI lineage: Eukaryota > Viridiplantae > Streptophyta > Magnoliopsida > Rosales > Cannabaceae > Trema > Trema andersonii. Next base: position 636,959 of record JXTB01000068.1, read on the forward strand.
TGAAAAAATTAATTATTCTCATTTCTAATAAATATAAGAGGTTTCATATATATGTTCTTCCTAATTCTAATTTATGTCTTACTAAAGTTGGGTCCCCAACTTACGTCTTAATTAATTGGCGCAACTCAAGATTTTATCTCCATTTTTTATTTATTACATATTTATTTTGTCTCCTTTGGATAAATGGGAGTATAGAAGATATTGCCCCTGTTTTTTATTTATTTTCTTTAGAAAAATAACATTTTGCCTCTATTTAATGTTCTTATAGATTGATGTTTTAAAAATGAAAAGGTCGAAAATGACCCTCTTTTTGAAGAAAGTTATTTCTATAACTTGAATGTCAGAAGGCCGACAGAATCAGCTTCCATAGCATAGTGGTAGTGCGTTCGCTTCGTAAGCGAAAGGTCGCGAGTTCGATCCTCGCTGGGAGCTCTTCTTCTGAACTATTTTCCTGCCTTTTAGATTGAGCAGAGAATTCCTTTCTCAGTCTGTTTGATATTTTATTTAGTTAAAGCTTTTTTGGAGAATATCTAACATTATCTATTATTAAGTTATATGACATTGTGTCTTTTTCTCTCTCTCCTTTTTTTAAATCATATACTGCAGACTGTATAGGTATTAATCTTAATAAATGACTTCATGTTTTTTTTTAAAAAGCCACGGTTGTAGTTTGGTAATTGGAAACGAATCCACTTAATAGTAATTATTTTCCTGCCTTTTAGATTGAGCAGAGAGTTCCTTTCTTGTATGTCTGTTTGATATTTTATTTAGTTATAGTTTTTAGTTTTTTTGGAGAATATCTAACATTATCTATTATTAAGTTATATGACATTGTGTCTTTTTCTCTCTCTCTTTTTTTTTTTAATCATATACCGCAGACTGTATAGGGATTAATCTTAATAAATAACTTCATGTTTTTTTTTTAAAGCCACGGTTGTAGTTTGGTAATTGGAAACGAATCCACTTAATAGTAATTATAAATATGCAACTTTGTTATTCTTCTCTGTTATGATAAGAGGGTGGGGAATTCGAACTATATCCTTTGTGTTTAAAATTATAACATGGACAAATATGTTTGAAATTTCATTGGAAATATCTCTAAGAAAGTAGAAATATACATACTGTTGGAGCGGTTTCTCACCAGTCATCCACGTGTTTCCTACTGCTGACGCTGGGTTCTCCAACTGTTTACGTGTCCTTGCTGTCTCAAAGCTATCTGAACTCCAAGTAAGATCGGAGAGGCGGGGATGGCTACCTGCAAAGACTCTCCGATGCTTAAGTCAGTGGTTTTTCTTTGTGTTTGGTAGCAAGGAAAATAAAAATACAAATATCTATTTTTCTTCTTGTAGATCTCTTTTTTTTGTTTTTTGTTGCTCACAGAATGTTTTATGTATATAAGTTTTTGTGCGAACATGCCCCCTTTGGGAACGCATGGCTTCAATATATGTAGTCCTGAGATAGTGAATAGCAGGGTTCTCTATCTCAGAAAAATCATGAGTACCTTTCACCTCAAGATCTTTGTTA
>JXTB01000068.1:645363-685206 GCA_002914805.1 Parasponia andersonii
TCAGGCATTGGAAAAAGGGCTTGCATCGGTCAGACATCTTGGATACGAATCGACTGAGGGCGACTACTTTCCCGGCCAGGCATTGGACCTCTCGAACGGATGAGGGCCTCTGCACATTCGCGATCGAGGTCAGCTGGGTCGGGTTTGCCTCAATGCCCCTTCGGCTCACAATATGTCCCAAGAATTGCCCAGAGGATACCCCAAATGCACACTTCTTGGGGTTCAGACGCATCTGATGATGCCTCAGAATCTGAAAGCATTCGTCTAGATTCTTGAGATGGTCTGAATCCTCCTTGCTTTTCACGACCATGTCGTCGATGTAGACCTCCATAGTCTTCCCTAGCAGCCCGGCGAACATCTTATTCATGAACCTTTGGTAGGTCGCCCCTGCATTTTTCAAGCCAAATGGCATGTGCTTGTAGCAGTATAGACCTCGCTCTGTGATAAAAGCGGTGTGGATCTGGTCTTCCGCGTACAAGGGAATCTGGTTGTATCCAGAATAGGCATCCAGAAAGCTCATCCTGTTGAATCCCGTCGTCGCGTCTACCATTTGGTCGATTCTTGGCAGGGGAAAAACTATCCTTGGGCAAGCCTTGTTCAGGTTGGTGAAATCTATACAGATACGGTCATCGCCGTTTTTCTTTTTCACCACTACTGGGTTGGATACCCACTGCGGGTATGTGTATTCCCTAATTAGACTGCTCTCCAACAGCTTTTCCACCTCCTTATTGATCGCCTTATTTTTCTCCGGTGTGAATCTTCGGGGTTTCTGCCTGACCGTGGGGAAATGGGGGTCTATATTCAGTCGATGGTAGGAGTGTGTGGGGTCTATCCCCGGCATATCATCATGGGACCATGCAAAAACATCCTCATTGCACCTTATGAATCCCAACATCTCACTCTTCTGTTCCTCGGGCAGTGAGGCTCCGATTAGAATTACTCTCGTCGGCTCTTCCTCTTTCAAAGGGACCGCTACCAGCTCCTCGATCGTGGATTGCGGGCCGTCAGACTCTTCTTCGACTTGTCTCATGTATGCTGGCAGGCGATCCTTTGATTGCTATCCGTCTCCGGCTGCGGCGCTTGCGCTCGCGTCGACTCCCTTCAGGGCGGCCGAAAAATATTTTCTTGCCGAGGCCTGATCCCCCTTGATGTCAATCATGTACGTGTCGTCCTTTGATTGGCATCTTAAAACTTGATGGAGGGTGGAAGCGACCCCATGCATGGCGTGAATCCATCCCCTTCCCATTATGGCATTGAAGGAAGATTGGCAGTCGACGATGATGAAATCCATGTCCACGCATCTTTTGGCAGCGCAGACGCTAAGGGTAATGATGCCTATAGGGCAGACCCTGGTGCTGTCAAAAGCGAAAAGCGGTTGACATGTTGGCCTGAGTGCGCTCCTATCCAGACCCATATTGTCGAACGTATTGAGGAATAGGATATCGACACTGCTCCCACCATCGACCAAGACCCGCCCAACCAACGCGGAGCCGATCTGCAGCTTGATCACCAAGGGGTCGTCGTGAGGCTGGCGTACCGTGGTTAGGTCTTGTTGAGTAAAAACGATGGGGGCGGCGTTTGTGCGGTCTTCCTCTGATACTATGTTGTTGATGGAGTGGTCCATCCCCTTCAAGTATTTCGCCCTGCCCTCGGCTCTTTTGAGGCACTTCTGATTTTCTTCTTGATCGTGGGTCAGCTCAGGCCTGCGCACGATGGTCGGCACTATCCTGAGGGTCTGCTCTCCCGACCCCGAAGCTTGGACCTGCTTCCCTTTCTCAGTCCTGACAGCGTCTTGCCGTGGGCGGGCTTCGTCGCTTTTCACGTACTGCCCAAGCTTGCCTGCATGGATCGCCAACATGACCTGGGCATAGAGATTGCGGCAGTGAACGGTGTCGTGCCCGAAGTCCTTATGGAATTGACAGTACCTGCTCCTATTCTTCATATGCTCTGGGACGCCGGATTTGGGCAGGTCCTTGAAGATGCCCATGTCCCTGTTCTGGAGGTATATCACGTCGATCGGCATGTTAAGCTCGTACTTGGGTAGAGGATCACGGGTTGTCTTCCTCCTCTTGCCTCCCTCCAAACAATCTTGCGCCAGGACTTCTTGCTTCGGGGCCGGCCCTTGGCCCGGTGGGGGCCTCTTCATCCCTTGTGGGGCCGGGGGTTGTATTGGTGTCGTCGTTACCGCGGCAGAGGTCTTAGGCACCTTCTGGCGGCTTTCCAGTACCCTGAACACCCCTTCCGACTTGGCTTGGACGTCCGCCATGTCGTATGGTAAGTTTAGAAGAAGGTGGTCCGCTAGCATTGATCCCGGCTGCAGGCTTCGGACGAACGAGCCTGCGGCTTGGACCGAGTCTGCATTATGGACCAGCGACATGACTTCGAGGAAACGCGAGAAGTACTCCCGCGGGGATTCATCCGCGGCCTGTTCCAAACGGTCCAGGTCTCGCATGGTTTTTTGCTGTTTTCGGGCACCCGCGTACTGCCTCAGGAAAAGCCTGCAGAAGTCTTCGAACCCATTTATGGACTTTTCTGGGAGCTTCTTGAATCATAATAGGGCTGGTCCTGCAAGGGTCGTAGAGAAAACTTTGCATGTTACAGCCTCATCCCTGGACTTTAAAGCCATCTTCTGCTGGAAGTGGTATATGTGGTCGAGGGGGTCAGTTTTCCCTTCGAACGGCCTGAAGGTCGGGGTCGTGAAGTCTCTCGGCCTTGGTTCCATCTGGATCCAATCAGCGAAGGCCGTCCGGTTGATGCCTAGCACGGTTTGTTCTGCCAGATCGTCTGGGGTCTGACTATGATGGTTGCCGAGTCTCTTTCCCAACTCTGCCATCATTTCCTGCTTCCAGTCGGGGGGCGTACCTCCAGGGCTCTCATGGTGTCTTCCGCCCACTGCCCCCCTGGTTTGGAAAGGTCTTGACTGGCTTTGTCGTCCCCCCTGCATTCGTGACCCAGACGGGGCGGGAGCCTCTCCCTGCGGTTGGCTTCCGAACTCCTGCTGGACTTCTTCATCGAAATCTTCCCTCCGCTGGGTCCTATCTTCACTGGCCAGTAGACCCTCAAGGCGAGCATTATCTCTGCGTACCTCTGCGACCTCGTCTCTCAGACCCAGGACGGCCTCGTGGGCCCTCTCTGCCTTTCTGTTTGTTTCCGCCAGGGCGGCGAGCACCTGATCTAGCTTCTGTCCCAGATCCGGTCGTTCCTCTCGGGAGCTTCCTTCGGCATCAGGACGGGTGCTCCTGGTTGTCATTCTTGAAGGTGCCATCAGACGTTGTATGGCTTTTTTGTTCGGGGAGAGCGCGGTTGCGAGTTTCTCAGTCTCTTTTCCACGCTCAACCTTTTCCCACAGACGGCGCCAAACTGTTGGAGCGGTTTCTCACCAGTCGTCCACGTGTTTCCTACTGCTGACGTTGGGTTCTCCAACTGTTTACGTGTCCTTGCTATCTCAAATCTATCTGAACTCCAAGCAAGATCGGAGAGGCGGGGGTGGCTACCTGCAAAGACTCTTCGATGCTTAAGTCAGTGGTTTTTCTTTGTGTTTGGTAGCAAGGAAAATAAAAATACGAATATCTATTTTTCTTCTTGTAGATCTCTTTTTTTTTTTGTTTTTTGTTGTTCACAGAATGTTTTATGTATATAAGTTTTTGTGCGAACATGCCCCCTTTGGGAATGCATGGCTTCAATATATGTAGTCCTGAGATAGTGAATAGCAGGGTTCTCTATCTCAGAAAAATCATGAGTACCTTTCACCTCAAGATCTTTGTTACCCGTGACGGATCGAGATTTCTGTGATCTCTTCTGTGCTACCGTGGCCTGATTTTCGCCACCTCCTACGGCTGCAATCTGTCAGGAGCAAGATTTGGGCAAATCGCCGTTCTGCCAGGGCGGCTTGTCCCTGCGCACGCACCTACCCAGAAACGCATTAAATGCTCTGTCTGGGTCTGGAGCCGGGAGGCTGCTTTCCATCGTATCCAGTCTGACTGGCTGGACCGTCTGGGATCAGTTATGGGGACCCTGGGGCATCTGACCCCTCCGACTGTTGAAGTAAGGGTCGCCGTTCCCGGACAGCAGACCCAAGGGGCCTCAGACCGCCAGCTATCGTGGTTGGGGTCTGACCGCTGAATCGTTTGGGATCAGTGATGGGTTCTGCCTTAAATTCGGACGACCTAAAGGCCGATGGTGAGATCACGTGTGATCCGCGTGGCCCCGACCTGTTGCAAGGCTCAGGAATGGGCCCCACACATACCCCCAAGTTTTCCTCTCTCTCCATCAAATGAACTCTTTTCAGGCGATTCTCCGAGAGGCAGGCTGGAGAGGGAGACTTTTCTTCCTTTCCAACCTCTCCCCTCCCCACTTTCTCCTCTTTCATTCCTTCCCCTCCTCATCTTGCCATCTTTCCTCCTCTTTCTCTTCATTCTCTTCTCCCAAATCCTTAATATCTTCTTAGGGATGAAAGTTTTTTTTTTCTCTTTTAGTTTTTAGTTTCTCTAATAAGTCTAAATCTTGGATCGGTGTAATACTATCTTTGTGTGAATTTTTAGTCCGTTTATTAGATCTTCAATGTAATATTCATTATCCGATTAAATCTGATTAGAAGATTTAGTTATTTTTTTCTTTTTCGGATATAAATTTTATAGATATCTTACAGACTTAAGTCTTTTTCACCCAAAATGCAGTCTAGGAACAGATAGAGGTAATTAATGCTGGTGGTCCTTATTATTCTCAATAATAACCTACAAATCTTGTTTTTGACTTATTTGTGATTTATTTTTTCATTGTAATCTTTTCGTGTTGTGGTGAGTGTTATTATTGGAGACTTTGCTTTCAATAATGAAATTTATTAGAGGAGCACATTTTTCAAATAATATATATACTCCCACAATGAGAAGACCAATATATGCATGGCTAGATGTATAACCACATATATTGGTATATTTTTATACGTAATATCTTGGTGTGCTTTCCATATACGCCACATATTTTCTTAGTCCTTGTTGAAAGTCTCGAGGAACGTAAAGACAAGGACCTAATTGGTTCAATTTGGTAGAGTCCTCTACTCCCTGATTTCGGCTAAGCTGACTGCCATTGATTTTGTCCGGACTATTAATTAATTATTAGAGAGGGCGGTTCCGACAAGAAAAGATCGGAAGTTTATGTTACACTTTTGCTTTTATGATATATAATATATCGGTGGGAATAGGGGATGGTACTTTTCTTTCTATGTTCATTTTAAGAAATACTTTTGTCTCTAACAGGCTGTCTATAAGACGATGAATCATTGATTTAGAGGTAGATTTCGTTGATTTTTACGTGTGTAACGTGCCTTTGCGGTTCCTAATGGGTGCGACACGTAATAATAAGTATTTTGTTTAAATTTGTAATAATTTAATTTTTAAAAAGAATGTCGTATTTGTGGTTCTCATTTTCTCTAATTAATAGTAATCTTCCTAACTCCTTGTATAACAGAGCACTAATAATGTGACATTCGACTTTCTGTTCGCGAATATCTCTACAAAAACTGGAAAAAAAAAATTAAATAAAGTAAATAAACAAACGATTTCATGATCACAATAAAATCAAGACTCAAGAAAGGTCAAATGACCAATAAACATTGAGTTAATAAGAACTGGTGAGTGGAGAGGTGAACCAATTGAGTTATTTTAATTTGAAGAATCACCAAGCCTAAACTACAATCTAGTTTAAAATATAAAACAATGTGGTATCCCATGCATCAAGTTAGACGAGAGTTGAGAGGTGTATGAAGATTAAGATAAAATGATATTTTAGGACGAATTTAGTATAAAATTCGAATCATGTTCTTTAAATTCATAAACTATGAAAGTTGGAATAATAAAATATTTATCCTTTTAATTTTTTTTATATAAAAATTGTTTCTAAATTTAAAAAAGATAATTTGAATTGTATAAAGGTGAATACTAAAATCATGGATTTTGGACGTCGTTGTTATTTTCTTGAGAGTATAAAACTATATAATTGCATGTCCACGTTTTGGTGAACATGATACTTAACATTTCAATCACCACCATAAATTTTAACCACTGTAATTCTTTAAAAATTCAAAATATTATTTTAAACTAGGTTATGCATGATCTATTCAAGGAACATAATACATTGCAAATTCCGCTTGATTATTAGCACCACATTATTCTTATCTATAATTTAATCTACGAGCCCCATAAGAATATCATTTTTTTTTTTTTGGCGCTTTGTTCCTGAAGGAACACTACCAATGCAGCTGTATTTTTAACTGTTTTTGTTTCAGGAAAAATAAAATAAAATTGGAAGTTTACTTTCACGTTATAAATTTGTAAGACATGAGCCTATACTTATTTAGTTAAATTCTCATTAAAAAAAAGGGAGTTCATAAATACCTATTTTCTGAAATATATTTTCATAAATACTTGTTTTTATTTTATTTTTTACAAAATATCTATTTTTTGGAGAAATATAAACCATAATATGTAGTATATATTTTGTGTATAAAAATAATACTCTGTATATTTTAAAATATATACTAAAAATATAAATTTATATTATAAATATAAATCATGATGCATATTTATGTTGTAAATATAAATCACACACATTTACGCGTGAAATGTACAGTGAAATGTATAACATAAAACATGTACTTTTTGAATGGACAATAAAAACAGATATTTTTTTAAATATAAGTTTAAAAATGAGTATATGTCGTAAATTTCTCAAAAAAAAAAGTGTTTATTTACGTGGTTCAGACTCCAGATTCCAGAATCTCTCTCGAGTACATCGAGGCATGAGCACGTGGCACACGCCAAAAATTCTCTGACGTGGAAGCTTCGCAAGTGCATGCTCCAGCACCAGCATCTCTACTTGTTTTTTTTGTTTAAGTAGTAAATAGTCAATAGCTTTGAAGTGTTAATTCGGCATTGATTTCTTTAAAATAGGCTTCTTCTTTTTTTTTTCTTTTTTTTCTTTTTTTTTTTTTTGGGTAAGTTTTGGCTAATCCCATTCGTGACATGTTTGTAATATTACCTATGAACGACTTTTCAAAACTACCGCGTAAGACTCTCAAAATGTTTACGTCGTGGGGAACCGAACTGTCCGGATAAAACACACCTAATTATAATTTATGTCCCACTGCTTTCCCAATTCCAATACTTTATTTTTCCAAAATTAAAATCAAACAAGTAAATGACTTTTTTCTTTTAATACTATTATTGTTATTACATCGTTTTTATTTTCTTTTATTAAATACTAGTAACTTTTAATATTGTTGAGCGAACCAAGGAAATGACTCGATGATGCTGCCTTTAAGACGGAACTTAAATATAAGATTGTAGAAGGGAAAAACAAAAAAAAAAACAAAAACAAACAAACAATTTGTCAAACCTCAAACGAACAAGGCAAATCTTCTTCATGTGCGTTGAATGACCAACGTCCATCCGTACTCACTCACCGGCTCCTTCGAGTTCAACTCTTCCCTCCCCCAATTAATGAAAAAAAAAAATCCTATTTTTAGTGTTTTAGAAAATTAAATAACTGAATTCTCGTTTTATTTCATGATTTTACCATGTCTTATACTTTTTTTTTAATAACAAATCTGTTATTATAGAAATGCAATTTTTACAATTGTAATTTTTTTAATCTTTTATTATGAAATTATTACATAAATGGGGCTAATTATAGAAATCTTTTATTGTGAAATTAGTACATAAATTAGGCTAATTAGAATTCCAATTCCTTCCCTCCCAAAGACTCAAACACATCTAGAAGAATCCTACACCAATTAAACTAGCATCAATTAGCATTTCAATGAGATTAAATTGAAAGATAAAGTTGCTCCAATACATAAGATAATTCTCTAAAATTCTATTACTATGTTGGATGACACCACACCAAAAAAAGGAAAGGAGAAAAAAAAAAAAACTAAATGCATCTAAAATAATAAATAATTTCATTAACATCGTTCACCATATATAAGAGAACTTCGATACAATGTCTTTGTATCTTAAAATGAAGAACAACATTATGAGTTATCATTGGTATCTAATATCACATAAAATGTAATTTTATTATTAGGTGATTATAATTAATACATTAGATTTAGTTTCATCTAAAATATAATTATGATAAATTAATAACAGGATTAACGTATCATTTGTGTTAAGCACTAACATTACTCTAAAATGAATCATAGTTTTTGTGGATATCATAATTCTAATGCTAGAAGAAATCCCAAGCATCCACTGGGTGCGTTCATTACTTTTCAGGTACAGGTAGTGTTTTAAAATGTCTCATACTTAGAATTCGGATACAAACAATAGTGTCATAAAGGAGGTGCAAAAATAGAGACGAATGCGACAGTTAAAAAATTTATAGACTAATTTGAGATAAAACGTAAGTTAGACACCAACTTGAAGATATTATGAAAATTAGGACTTGAAATGAGATTTTGAGTTATTATTTCGAGCCAAGGAAAATATTTAAAAAAAAAAATTAGAAAAAAGGTGGGAACTCATTTGGCACCTCCCAAAATCCCCCAAACGAGTATCAAAAGGCCCAAAAGAATTAAATAATATTGTAATAATAAAATCTGAAAGGAGCCAAAAGATAAAGAAAGAAAGAAAGAAAGAATAACCAAAGTCCAAAGCCCCGAATCGGGGGCAAGTCGTGGAAGAGGCGACAAAAAATGCATCAATTAAGTCTCGTTGTGCAGGTGAAGCCTACTTCCCCTCCCTTCCCACCAGAGCCACTCCTAGACCCACACAACCCAACCTCTTCCTCCTCCTCCTCCTCCTCTTCTTCCTTCTTCCTCTTCCGCTCTCAGACTCAGCAACCATCCCCCCATTTACGACGACGAATCACCACCTCCCCTCTTCAAGTTCGTGGGGCCCACTTCCTTAGACGGTCCAGACTGTCAGAGCTTGACCACCTCGACTCCCTCTCTATAAATCCGAATCACACGCGCCTCACCTCTTCTTCTTCTCCACCTCTTCCCCTGTTTCGTTTTCGCCTCCTCCTTCCTCTTCTCCCACCCAATTCTCTTTCTCCCTTTTCTGCCTCTGCGTCTCGGTCTCAATCCCTTTCTTCTTCTTCTTCTTCTGCTCCTCTCTCTGCCATGTCCACGCCCGAGATGGAGCCGCTCACCTCCGGGGCCAGCAACCGCATAATCCCAATTCTCAAGGCCTTGCGATCAGCGCTGGTGTTCGTCCATGCCTTCGTTGTTTCCGTCCTCCTTCTGCTCCTCCCCCGCCGCCGCCGTAGCCACACGCCTCCGAATCTCTCCGATGAGCCGTTGCCAGAGAAGTGGAAGGCATCGGTTTGGAGGAGGAGGGAGGTGGAGGATACCTTGAGGAGGAGGGCCTTGGCCGAGGGTTTGGACATGAGTTTTGACTCCGGGGTCGGGGACGGGGAGGCCCGGTACCCGTGGAGCTCGTCGTTGTTCTATGGGGTCCGACAGAACGCGCTCTTCTGCCGGTCTTGGGTCCCGGTTTCCGGTGAAATGAAGTAAGTTCTTCGGTTTCGATTGCATTTCAAGGAGTTTTTGGTTTCTGTTTTCTATATTCTGTATTTGATTGTGAATTTGAGGAATTGGGATTTTGGTTGAAGCACTTCTTTTGGCTCGAAAAGCCGCTTATTATGCTGAGACTGTTGGAGAGTGGAGGAATTGTGCTGAAGCAGGAATTGGGTCTTGAATATTATTTTAATTTTTCTCTGTTTTTGTCTCTACTCTATACTATTTTAACAGTTTGTGCTGAGTGTTTATTTATTTATCTATTTATTTGTTTTGTAATTTTTAGGGGTATTTTGATCATCATACATGGGCTTAATGAGCATAGGTGAGATTCGATTACTCGAGTTCAGTTCCTCCTAAAATTGGTTTTCGTTCTTGATTCTGTGTGTTTTGATGGCTCTTTCATAGTTGCTGTTTTGTTACCGTGAAGTGTGAAATTGGGATCCTATTTCAATAGATATTTGATCAAATAGTAAGATGTATCTTTTATTTTTGTTCATTTGCAGCGGAAGATATGTTCATTTTGCGAAGCAACTAAACTCATGCAACTTTGGGGTCTATGCAATGGATTGGATAGGTAGCTTCGTTTCTTAAGATTCAGGGCTATTTGATTCTACTATTTTTGGATTAAAATGTTATTGCTGAGTAATATTGTGTCTATGGTTTCGATGAGTTTCGGAGAAGCAATATTCTTCACCAAGTGCTTCAGAAATATTCCGTGATTATTGTAGAATACACAATCTTTGTGATAGTTTAAGGACTATACAAATGAAATCATCTGAACAGAATGAAGATTCCTCTTTTTTCTTTTTCTCTTTTTTTTTTTCATTTAAAAAAACTCTAGCTAAGATGAGTCTGATAGGAAGTTGAGTCATGCAGTCTGCGTTTTGAATGACTTGAGATACTTGTTTTTGGTTCTAGTTGACGGCAGTAGATATTTGTTATTTTATCGTGAAATTTCTCGAGTTGTTTGGTTTGCATGATGCTGATGAATCCTTAATGGTTAGGTCACGGTGGGAGCGATGGACTGCATGGCTACGTTCCTTCACTTGACCATGTTGTTGCTGATACTGTAAGTTCTGCTGAAAATTTAACCATGTTCTGTGGGTCATGCACTGTGGATGGACGCAATATGAAAAAAGCTTCAATTGCTCTTTTTGGTAATTGCAATATTCTCTTTGAAAATGCCACGTAATATCTTTGTTGGTTCTTTCTATAGGGGGCTTTCTTGGAGAAGATTAAATCCGAGAACCATGGAGTACCGTGCTTCCTTTTTGGTCACTCCACCGGTGGGGCTGTAGTTTTGAAGGTTAGGCCTCTGAACTTCTACGGAGTATTTTACTTGATCTTAATTCAACTTTAACTGATAAATTGCTCCTTCTGTAGGCAGCCTCCTACCCGCACATTGAAGAAATGCTTGAGGGCATTGTGCTAACCTCACCTGCTTTGCGTGTTAAGCCAGCTCATCCGATTGTTGGGGTAAATTCTTTTTCCACCTTACAAATGTGGTTTTGATGTATTTAAATGCCCTTCAATTTTATTTTGTTATCTGTGAACACTGAACTATAGCTGTTTCATTTCGGAAGCAGAAGCTATCCATGTTTCTGGTACTTGATGGAAGTATCGGATCCTGATGTAGTTATTCGTGTTGATTTTCGAGTTTATTTCATGTGATGGACAATTTCTTTCACATCCGTATGCAGGCTGTGGCTCCAATATTTTCTCTGGTTGTTCCCAAGTTCCAGTTTAAAGGTGCGAACAAAAGGGGCATTCCAGTTTCTAGGGATCCTGCAGCTTTGTTGGCAAAGTACTCTGATCCACTGGTTTACACTGGACCAATAAGGGTCCGGACAGGGCATGAAATACTTCGCATTTCATCATATTTAATGCGAAACTTCAAGTCTGTCACCGTCCCATTTTTTGTTCTTCATGGGACGGCTGATACAGTCACCGATCCTCTTGCCTCCCGGGATCTGTACAATGAGGCTACATCCAAGTTTAAGGACATAAAACTCTATGACGGCTTTTTGCATGATCTTCTCTTTGAGCCTGAACGGGAAGACGTTGGTCAGGATATCATTAACTGGATGGAGAAGAGACTAATGCAACGCCTTGAGAATGGCAACAATCTCTGGTAAATTTTCCTGCATCTCCTCTCCCTTCTTTCTAAGAAAATGGGAGACGACCTAATCCACGTGCAGGGACTCCAAGGAATATTAGTTGGGTAGGTGGTATACATATCTATATTAATATTTACATAAATAATTTTATTGAAATTTGTTTTGACTGATCATCAATGAAATTTGTCGCTAAGACTTCAAAATAGTTTTCTTGGTGTCTTTCTGCTTTGGGCACTCTGAAGCCGGGAAGTTGTTTCTGGTGTGTAGATTCCGGGAAATTGTTCCGTATGGTCGTATCCTTAAAATATAGTGAAGAAAATCAAACTAGGGAATACACAGTTTCCTTTGTTTGATTGGAAATTCATTTTATGACCTGGACATTAACTAGAAGGCTCCACAGGTTGAAGACTTTTTCTGTTCTAAAAAATAGTACAAGTTATATTGGATATGAAACATTAGCTTTGAAGATTTAGGGAGCCACATCTTAGGGAAAAAATAAGTAAATAAACGAATTAGAAGATTGCTGGTGGGCCCCCTTGTTAGAAAAATCGTAATGATCTCTTATATGATCTCGTCCCAAAAGGAATCATTTTGAACTTTTCAAATTGCGTAAATCCTTTGATTCTTTGACCAAAGAAATTGTTAACTCTTATTATTTTAACGGCGATTGGAAAGGAGCACTAAGGACATATGTGCTTCGACTTTAAGGTCACGTATCGCTCTATCGTCATATCATGTTTTCTTCTGGTTCTGGGTCCAGCACCTTGTACGCCAATCCAAGCTTCTTTCATAAATCATAAAGATATTCTTTCAAGGACTTGAGACCTAAGCTTTGCAACGATTAATTTCTTCATATTTTCTAAAATATCCGTTTATGACACGTAATCCAACTAATTTTCTCATGAGCTAAAAATAACTTTTTAAAAAATCAGTAAAATTTCACTCTCTATTCCACTTTTTTAATAGCATATTATTTAAGATAAGATGGTAGTGGAAATTACTGATGCAAGTTTTTGGTATTCTTATCAAAGTGAAATCTTTACTGGTGGAGAAGGTGTCAGTGTAATCTTAAGGTGTTAAACGTAATGTAATACTTTTTATCGGTGGTATCGTTGTAATTTTAGGGAGGACTAGTTTAATTTTTCTTCCATAAAATTGAGGGATATTAACAAAAATGTCTCTTGGGGATAAAATACTTAATTTATTTCATTGCTATTCATAACTAACAAAAATATTCCCTCATAATATTTAGGGTAAACTAAAAATATACTGAAGTTTGGGTAATCTACAATGTAAATCCTAAAGTTTGAACTTTATATTAAGAATTTCTGAAAATTAATAGCCTGAGTTGACTTTTGGAATAATTTTAACCAGTAAAAGATAATAATAATATCCTCAAAATTAAAAAGAATAATAATGACTAAAAAAATTTTAATGAAAGATATTATTGTGTTTGTCGTTACTAAAATAGGCCAAAAAATCAGTTTAATGTATTAATTTTTAGAATTTCTTAATTTTAAGATATTATTTTGCAGAATACTCAAACTTCAGAGTATTTTGTTTTATTTTTAGTTTATAAATCTCACTCTTATATCTAATTTGATCAAAATTAAATTGGACAGTTTTTTAGAAATGGCGAAGATATTGTTATACAAACACAATCATAAACTAAAAACAAAAAAAAAAAAAAATTTAATATATATATATATTAGATTTTTCTTTCCAAAATCTTCTTATTTTCACTCTTTTTTTTCTTCCACGTGGCATCCACCTCTATTTGTTATTCTTTTGATTGTATTTATTTGGTTACAAGTTTAGAGTAAATATTATTTTTTTTCTTTTTGCATGTCAATTTTGTTAAATTAGACAAAGGTGAAATTTATATTTATTTACTTATTTAACATGATGGTTTTGTTATTTATAAACGCCAAAAAAATAAAATGAGCATTTCATCAAAATCTAAGAGATATTTTATTTTAGGGTTGCTCTATTACCACTTTTTTTTTCTCCTTCCATCCCTCATTTACTAATGGAGAGATATATTTGCACCCATACAATCATCAAGGTACCCCTAAAATGACAAGTCAGGATAAGAAATCAAAAGTCATATGAAAAGCACCCTAAACACCCCCTAAAACTAACTTTCTTTTCTACAAATCTAGAAACTAAAACAAATTGGTAGTTTTAATTTTTAGGATAAAAATAAATAAATAAAAAGCAAACTAAGTATAAAGTAAAGAAATTTCAAATCCTTTGCTTTGATTTACGATTAAAGAGATTATCGAAGAAGTTAAAACTAGAGAAAATAAATCACGCATAAAAAGAAATATTTAAAAAAATAATAAAGCAAAAGATAAACAATAGGAACTTTTGAATGAGAATGTTCATAGAAAATCGAAAAAGAAGTATAGATGAAGATGTGGCACCTTCTTCTTTTGAATAGGAATGTTCCCGGGAAATTGAAAAAGAAAGAGAGATAAAAATAGTGTACCTTCTTCTTTTTCTTTTTTTTTTTTTAATTTCTTTCTTAAATTGTTTCTTTTGGTCATTTTATTGATCAACAAGATAACAAGATGACTTTATGCAAATTAGGATATATATATATATATATATATATATTTATATATAATCTCATTTTACTAATTACCAAATTATAGAAATAATTTTAGATAAAGCCACATAAATAGATGTAAATAATATTAAAGATCCAGAATCTTCTTTCTTAACTAAATTTATTTCTTCACGCATCCCATTAAATACAATTGATAAGAAAATCATCTATAAAATAAATTCTAAATCAGTCAATTTAAATTTAGTTAAATAAAGTTTTATAGTCATAAACAAAATATTGTTAATTCTCAACTCCAACTACCTCTCTTAAGAACAAACTTGAAGAAATAATTTAAGAATTCTAACTCTCTTTTTACTTCTCAAGAACTCTGAAAAATAATTCATGAACTCTATAGTTACTAGGAATCCTAAAAAATTAATACAAGAACTCTATATGTCTAGGAGAAAATATGACTAATGTTTTAAATTCCAAAAGTTTAGTCCCTCTATCTTGACTTATAAGGTGAATTTTTGACAAGAAAGCAAAAAGTCAAAGAAGATCAAGATAAAAGACTGGGAGATTTTCAAAACTAACGGGTAGGAAAAGAAATTTGCTTTGATTTTTTTTTTATTAATGATCAATTTTGGAATAAGAAAAATTAAAAAGATGCGTGTTAAGAAAATATTTAATTCTTAAATATTAAATATGGTCTATTTAAAAGATGGGTGGAGAGAGACAAACGAGTGTGGCTATTTATTTTATTATCACTAAAATTGAAATTAACTTTAGATTCATATGAATTCTGTTTAGCAATAAAAAAATCTTACTTTCGGTTAGCTTTTAAGCTTTTTAGATATTAAAATGAAAATATAATAGTAAAAAATCCTCAATAAAATTTTAGGTTAATTATATTTTACTCCAAATAATTTAATGTCTAACACTTAATTCTAGGCATATACATTGTGAGTAATACTTCTACAACAACACTTAGTTTTGCACTAAAAAATTACATGCATTGATGTGTCACTATTTAAATTATAGTTATCTCACGTTGGGAATATATTATTTAAAGTTATATGATAAAAATTATGCTAAGGCAAGAATCGTACTATTGGATATATTTTTCACTCGCTAATGAGAATATATTGTGACAAAATAAAGGCAAAAAGAGTGCTCGAATAAACCCAAAGACTAAAGACCACCTATTAAAATGATGACAGCGTCTGAGAAGTATTCACCATCTAATAGATAAAACTGATAACCATAGGGTATTCATCACCTATTAAATGGCGGCCATAGATAAAACTGATAACCCTAAGGCATCACCTATTAAATAGCTGCCATATTTAACAAGTTCATACTTAAAAGGTGACTATCTACTTATAACAAAATGAGAAAACGACATGTACAAGACTAATTTGAACCAAAATAACTTTTTTATGCTTTTATCTAAAAATGACATTTTAGGAATATCAATGACTTTTTGGTCATAAGAAGTTTTTGGTTATGAAAAAATTATTATTTATGATTTTTTTTATAATTAAGAAATTTTTGACCATAAATACTCTTAAAATTATTATTTTTAAAAGAAATACGTACAAAAATCACCGAAATTAATCCTTTCCGCGTCCTTTTCTCTAAAAAAATATGCTCGCCGCCGAAAAGTCCAAACAAATCATTATTCACTGGGTAAGGCCTCATAGGCACATGCTAGCCAATGACGAGTCCTATCAACAACCCATGTTGCCACTTAGATACTACCAAGTGTCTGTGCACAAAAAGGCACACATTAACCTAGTTGTACATAGAAATGTGCCTCTAACTATAAATTAACAAGTGGCAGGCTCCTAAATGCCCAACAAGGACCACAAAATTCCTATATCAAAAAATATGTACTTACTGGTGAAAGATAATTTTTTAATTTCTCATTGAAAAATCGATGTGACACTTCTGTTCTTCATAACTGACCAAATTACGGTGCAATACTATCCCACTGGTCGTTTGATTGGGCCCTTAATATGGGGTAAATATTGGGTGAGGAATATGAAGTAAGTCACCTTGATTCCTTTTTTTCATTTCAAAAAGAAACAAAAAAGTTATCATACACTTTTCAAAAATTCCATCCTGGCTCTTATCAAACTTTCACTCTCTTTGATTTTGCCTTCGGGTCTAATATTGATTTGATTATCGAAGATGTTTGGCGGGCATCGTAACAAAGCCATCTATAAAGAAGTGTCACTGAACAATAATCACCATTTCCGATCAATAGACTAATATCAATCCAATTTGACATTGTGGATCCAGTCGAACAATACTTAGCTGTATAATAACGACAACAATGCATAATTGGCAAAACGCTAAATCACTAGGCGAATATAATTTAATAAAGAACTTTCCCCCGGAAATGGGCACTTCGTACCATATTGTTATCATATTTATAATTAATTGTGTATTTGATATGTATATTAGGGAAAGATAGAAACTGCTTTCTAGCTCAAAAGAAAACATAAAAATGCATTTTTTTTTCTTTCTTTTGCAACCATATTAAAATGCATTTATCGGCACTACAACAAGATCAAAACCAATACAAAAGACAAGAAATAGCCAAAACATAATAATAGCAATTGTAATAATATATAGAACATAAAGTCAAAGCTTAGCTAAGCTTCATTCATACACCCACTAAACGGAAGAGGCCACCAAAGCTTGTTCCATCTTCTTACCAAGAGACTGGAGAGCTGACTCGTAGTACGAAACCAAGCTCTCATAAGTCCACCCCTCCGCCGGGTCACCCACGAACGACCACCGTATCTCACACGAGCCACCGTCGCCGTCGCCGCTGACCGGAACCACCTGGAATGTGGCGACCCACTTCTTGAAGCCGACGTTGTTATCGAGGATCTCGTAGCTCAAGCTCCTTTGGGCCGGATCGATCTCTATGAGCTTCTCTTTGGCCCAACTAACCACGG
Source organism: Parasponia andersonii (assembly GCA_002914805.1). Classification (NCBI taxonomy): domain Eukaryota; kingdom Viridiplantae; phylum Streptophyta; class Magnoliopsida; order Rosales; family Cannabaceae; genus Trema; species Trema andersonii. The sequence continues at coordinate 662,521 of JXTB01000068.1, forward strand.
ACTCGCCGGAGGGTGACGTGGTCGTGGCCGCGCAGTACCGGATCAGGCCCGGCTGAGGCCCGGCGGTGGGCCCCTGATGATCATCCACTTGGTAACACATGTCAATCGTTGGGAGCCACTTGTGGAGGTTGCAAAAATCTTCCAAGAGAGGCCAAACTTGCTGGGCCGTTGGGCCTTTCAACTCCGCTGATAATTTTCCTTCCCATTTTCCTTGGCTTTTCTCTTCCTCCATTGAAAAGAGAAAAAGAATGAGAAAGAGAGAGTGAAAGAGTATGCTATTGCTCACTTTTAATCTATATATATATATATATATAGGTTTTTTTTTTTAATATATGGATAAGTATTATTTTTTTAGTCGTTGGATCACTATCTAATTTTTTTTTATATATGGATAGGTATTATTTTTTTAGCCGTCGGATCACCATCTAATGATGATTCAATGACTATAATAAAATACATAAACAGACGTGCATTATTAATGTTCTTTCTCTCTTACTTTTAACAATAAAAAAATATATATGTTAAATTTTCATTAAAAAAAAAAATACTTACTGAATTGGTGCCATATATAAATATATATAGAAGCTTTTTAAATCGTAAGTGTTACGGATTGAGAAAACTTTTTTCGAATTTAATTAATAATTTTTATTTATTATAAATTTTAAAAAAATATTTAATATTATCTAATCTTTGTCTATTTTATTAGAATAATAATTTTAAATTTAAGACTAAAATTTTAGATAATAATTATTCTTATTCCTTAATTAAATTCGCTTCGTCCTAAAAAGACTTTCCATTGAAGTATGCGTATTTTTCTTCCGTTATATATTAATATTGAATAATATTTGTGCTATGTATTAGTAGTGGTGAGCTATATATGTCTTGTAAAACTCCAGTCATGTCTCATACCTCAGATTTTGTGTTCTCTCCTTATTTGTTAATCGAATATAACGTTTTTACATATTATTTGTTTAAGTAATTGTGTTTGATTATTACATCGAATATAACGGTTTTACATATTATTTGTTTAATTAACTATGTTTTGATTATTACGAGTGAATTATTGTACTGAACAATTTGTTTTGATAAATAAATTTTATTAACGCAAAAGTGACCAATATATATATATATATATATTCTTTTTTTGGGGTTATTCAAACAGTGTTGCTTGAATTGTGAATTTATATAAGAGTTAATCACTGGAAGACTTTTTTCAATATTATATTGGCAGATTTCAAAGACACTGCTGAAGATGTATTTAAGCTTGAATAGCAGTTTCTAATGTGTAAAAGTATTATTCTATTCGGCAGTCGGCGCGGCTTAATAATATACATATAATTAGTGGAAAGCAGGAATCTTTTATACAATATAATGTTAGTGGGCCACTTTGATGGTATGACATGATTGTGATTAATGAGCTAAGCTTATCTTGAAATGAGATGCAAATTAATTTTAATAATTTATGTATTAACTAATGTAAAATTTACATCTGAGCAGGGTATCATGATTCATGGGTGTCTGGATCCCCGACTCCGAAAGCCACATATACGACAAATAAGCAAAAATATCAATGATATTAGGCAGAAAGTTAATTCCAAGACTCTGATCGTGCAATTTCCAATACAATTTTCATTTCACTTGTTAGGCTCCGTTTGGTTAGAAAAATGAAGGGGGGAAATAGAGGAACGAAAGAAAAATTAGGTAATGAAAAGAAAAATATTTTTTTCTTGGCACGTAGAAACAAAGATAATGGTGAAATTTTTGTTAGAAAGATTTAAGAAAAATTGCAGTTAGTAGTATTTAAAAAAAATAATTTTTATATAAAATTCTAACAATAGATTTTTATAAATTCAACACAGTGGAAAAACAACTAGAAACGATTCGATCTCATAACAATATATTAGATATATAATTGAAAACACACCTCATGCATATGAGACAATCTAAAGAATGAATCCAACCCTACAAGATCTTCCAGACTATCTTTGTGTATAGTCATACAAAAGTGTGTTCTTTATATGCTATACATGAAAATATCAGAATAGAAACTATATCTAGATTCATAAAGAAATCAAAAAATAAAATATGAACTGTTCGCTTATTTTTGTGAATCTTCTCTCTTAGGAAAAAACTAACAGAACTTCATTGTGATTTTCTGTTACTTGTGAAATGGATATCTAGAGTCTCCTATTTATAAGCAAAAAGAAGGAGGTTACCATACGGAAACTTTAGAGTCCATACACCAGAGTCATTGTGTTGTAGGCATGTGGCTCTTTCCTTATTGGTCAAGATTAGCCAAATTAAGTAATTCCGTTTCCCATTGATTGTGCTATATGCCCAGGCTTAGTAATTGGGCAGGTATATAGGTCTTAATGCAATCCAACTCTATTTTATCTAATTATCATATAATCGGTCCAGTTTAGTAATACTTTGACCTTTGACACAAGTTAGTCTATGATTCTTATGAGACATACACAATTGACTCCTAAATAATTAAACGGATCTGTTAATTATTTATTTTCAAGTCCATTCTACTAAAGGACTGAAATTATACTCAAATTATCTACATATTAGAGTTACGCCCTATGTCACAATGATTGTTAATACCCCTTTGTATAATATCATAAAAAATATAAGCATATGTTTCTTGATTCTTAATGATTTTACTAATGATCATTAGTCAATATCTTTATGACTAAATCAGTGTCTGCACGTTTATGCCTAAGACTTATAATCAAGTACCAAAATCCACCAAGAGATGTTATTTCACAAAATTATGTATTGTTAATTGCAACTATATAATTCAACAAATATATTTTACCAAACAACATAGAATAATCTTTTTTATTTGCAATTCAAATAAAGCCATACTTGTGAATATACAATCACAACTAACTCAATATTTAGAGTTAAACTAATCACTGTCTATGAAATTCTTTTCCATTGACATTGTCAATAGAATTCTATTTGTAATCCAATTCAGTGTAACTCCCATTACACTAGTTGATTTAAGTTGAGCAAGACAAATTAATCTATTCCAAAATTAGATACAATATAAATAAACTCACTAAGCTTATTTATATACATGCGAACTACTATTAAATAATTATAAATAACTTGTATCTATGTTTTTTATAAATCTACATTGTATTCACATAGATACATATTGATACAATTATATGGACCTTTATTCAAATAATACTATGCACAAATCATAAGTCAAATAATACTTTTATTTCATTGATACGAAAATGTTTACATAAAAACAATTGCTTTTATGTGTTTCTCTCTCTAATTCAAATAATTTTAAATAACATAGTGTATTTTTTAATTCTACTAATTTATTTTGAAATTAAGTGTATTTTTTAATTCTACTAATTTATTTTGAAATTAAGGACACAGATATAATTTTGTCTGCGTGTATATATATATATATATGCATTATCACATGATAATTGTAAATAAACTTATAGGGTAAGACAATAACTGGGAGTTTGGACAAGGTGTGATCGATATATGTATTTTTTTTTTTTTTTTGCTTGAAGATATATTACTTCTTTAATTATATATAAGTAAAACTAATAATAATAATAATAATAATCAACATCTAATCTCTTATCCCATATTTTTAATAATACCTAAGGTAGTATATAATTTGTCACTATACAAAGCTAAATAAACTTACAGGGTCTAAGATTATTAAATATTGTCAAGCACATAACTGGGAGTTTGGTCAATGTGTGATCGATATATATATATTTTTTTTGCTTGAAGATATACTATTTCTTTAATTACATATTAGTAAAACTAATAATAATAAAAAAATAATAATGCTAAATATCTTACCTCTTATCTCACCTTTTTAATAACACTCAAGGTAACATGAGATTTTTTTTTTTTAAAGAAGATAATATATGATTTGTTACTATATAATAATAATGCTAAATATCTTACCTCAGTATCTCACATTTTTAATAACAACTAAAATAATATATGATTTGTCACTATATAAATCATGAATAACTTTGACTTATTTGCAATAAATATGTTATTAAAAAAATGGTAAACTAAATGAAATCCTAACATAATCCTTGTAATAATGCTGAAACACTATACTCAAGTCACTAATGACACCAAGTACCAACTATCTTCTACCAACATTTCACATTGACTTATGTGGTAAAAATCTAATTATGTTAATTCCATGTGATTTTCAGTGATAATAAATTAGCACATCGTTCTTTAGAGCCTCAAATTGCGTATCCCAATTCCAAATTGCCATATAAGTAGACGAATGGAAATTGGAGGAGTAGCGAGTAGCCTAGTACATACTATTCTCAACTCTAAAAACATGGAAGTCAACTAAGCTTGGTCCAACTTATTTGCAAGTGACCCCTCCATTTTGTTGGCAAGAAGCTGTAACCACTAGTCGAATTGCGCCACCACACCATCCAGTGACCACCCATCTATAGGGTCAACGGTGAAAGACCACTCAATCACACCGCCACGTGTACGGTCATCGTCATCGCCACTTGGCAAGATCTTCACCGTCCCAACGAATGACCTCAATCCAATGATAGTGGTATCCACAACGTCGTAGCTTAAGGTGTGTTGAGCATGATCAATGGCTATGAGCCTCTCCTTGGCCCAGTTAGCAGGCTCAGGCTTATCAGCATTGCCGGGGCTTATACCACAGAATCTGATGCAGCCGAGTTCACCGTTGTTGCCATGGATCCCATAGCAAGTCTCTAAGCCAGGAAACCACTTGTGAAGGTTAAAAAAGTCCGCATACAGTGGCCAAATTTGGTCAACTGTGGCTTTGGCTAGGCGTTTCGAAACCTTTCCCTCCCACTTAGCCAGTGGATCCTTATTCTCCATATTGGGAAAAAGCCAGAGAGAAATGAATTAACTAGCTAGAGACAATAGTTAAGAGATTACTCTTAAAAATAGCATAGACGGGACTAGTCGAGAGGGGAGTAAGGACTTATATAGACAATAATTAGGACGTTACAAGCAACAATATGCCAAATGCTCGTTTTAATTATTACATTACTGATTGTCATTGTCGGCTAGCTCTATTGGTACATCCTCCCAAAAAAAAATTTGTATTTATTGGAAATAAAATAATAAAAAGGGAATCAAATGAATTCATTATTTTTTTTTCCTCTAAAATTAGCAATCTAGCTGTGACATATGGTTTAGCATTGAAGATGAAAGAACTAAGAGTGGTTGCTCAACCACGCATGGCCACATGGGTCTGATCTCATGTATTGAAAAAACAAACAGCAACACAAATTGTCTATAGCAATATTATATATGTAGGGGAAGTATATATATGTATATCTATAGCATGATAGGACCACGTACCAAACTTCTTGCTGGTTGGACCTTCCAGCTGAACGAAGAATTTAGGGAAATTGACCTGGATAATATTAATTTAGAACAAAATGATTTTTTTTTAGTAATCTTTTTCAAATTAATATTTCTAGTAGTGTCATAAATTATATGATGAGGGGTCATCCAATTTATGACTATAAGATTATGATTTTTCTAAAATTAATCAATAATCATAAATATAAATTATATAATCAGTCATACAGAATCATAAAACACTATTAAAAAATTCATTTTTCAAATCACCCTTAAAAAAATCGTTTTAGTCCAAATTACTACTATTTATTTAAAATTACTATTATTTATTTTAATCTCCCAAGAATTTAGGGCTTTTTAGCTAAATGGTCGAATTTGAAATCATAGTTTGCAAAATGATTTTTTTTTAAACACTGTTAAAAAATGATTAAATTTTGAAAATTATTTAAAAAATGGCCATATTTCATATTTAGTATATCAAAATATATTGATTTATTTATTAAAATCGATTTATATTTTAAAAAGATTGATTTACTTTTCAAAAATTGATTTACTTTATAAAAAATTGATTTATCTTATTTAGTATATCAAAATATATTGATTTATTTTTGAAAATTGATATATTTTTTGAAAAATTAGTTATTTTTTCAAAAATTAATTTTCTTTATAAAAAAATAGATAAACTAAAAAAAGTTATTTATCAAAATAAAATTATAAAACGGTCATTTATCAAACATGTGTAAAAAGTGGCTATTTTTTAAATTAATCTTATAAAACGTTCAATCATTAATAATACTCCAGAATTTTCCATCCTTATACACCTTGGCTCAGTTATACCTAGTTCCCAATTCATGGTAATAGCATTTTTTTGATCAACCCAATTAGTTACTTGCGTGCCAGTAGCTTTTATTACCGGAGTTTAATTATGTGCCTAATTTGAGACTAATTATTATAATAGTTCTGATTTCTCGTCATCCACATGATCACTGGAAATTGGAATGCTATTGGACTAAAATAAACGTTGAAATTACACCTGTGTGACTTTATTTATGTGTACACATGTTATATAAGCATTAACATGATGCATAAATTACCTTGTACGAGTCTTGGACAAAGATGCCCTATTACCCTTGATTAATCCCATTATTGGCCCCTAACTATAAACAAATCCCGTTTTAGTATCTAAACTTTAAAATATCATAATTTTGGCGCCTAAACTTTCCGTCAGTCTCATTCAACCTCTTTTGTCACTCTTTCGTAATAAATAGATAGAAAAAACCACTTTCTTGGCCCCCAAATTTATTACAAAATCCCATTTTAGTAACAATTTTAAAATGTTGTTATCTTAGTACCAGATTTATTAAATTGTCTCATTTCAATCACCACATTCACTTTATTGTTGTTGTTTTTTTTTTAATTAAAAAAAAGGAGCTCATGTCACACATGAGTCTTTTAACAAAAACATCTTTAGCAGTTTGCAAAACAAAAAATAAAGTAGTATAAAGTTGTTATTACATTTTAAATATAAATGTAAAACAAATTTCATTTTTGTGCAAAATTTAATAATCCTCTTGTGGTCATGATTTAGTTTCAAATTTTTTTAAGATCTACTTTAAACTCATCATATTAAATAAGATTCACAATAAATTCCAATATAAGGTTGATATATTGCTTTCTTAAAATTTAAATCATATTTTTAGAAAGAAAATTATAAAAGATAACTTGAGGTTTTTTCTTTTGTTTTTCTTATTTTNATATATATATTTATATATATATAATTTTGGAACACAGTAAAAAAAGAAACTAAATATGTTGTCACTAAAGTTGAGAATATGATATCATTCTTTTTCAATTAACAAAATAGCAAACTTATTTAATAAAAGCGAAATGACCTAAATGATCTTCTTAAAAATCTCACTTGAGTGTTTCACACTCTTTTCCTAAAGCTTTTAATAATAAAAAGATAATGAGGTGTAAAATTAGACACTTGAATAAATTAGGTACTAAGTACTTGAAATTAAAAGATCAAAATGGAGTTTGGATATTATTTAAGGACCAAGATAAGAAAAGTTACGTCCATTGTAACATAATAATAACAAGAGTAAATGAGATAGATGAAAAATTCGAGTGTCAAAATTAGAACGCTTTGACTTTCAGGAACTATAATGGAATGTGAATAACTCTAATATTTATTTACAAAAGAAACACGTCCTATCAGAAGATTAAACTATAACAAAAATGGTAATATACTATTAATCACTTAATTAACTAAGCCATACACTTCATCACATAGCCTAAACTTGGGTCGTCACAAACTAGATCTTGAACTAATAACACTTATGCCATAGTGTTTTTTCATGTATATAATTTTAAGTTGAGCCATACATATACCATCAAATAAAAAAACAAAATACAAAAAAAAAAAATAGAAAAAAAAAAAAGAAAAACTAATTTGCTTGCTCCAAATTATTTGCGACTAGTATTGCTCCCTCCGTTACTTAGGATTGAAAGTTAGGGTATTTTTTTTCCCCCTCTCTAATATGTAGCTTGTATCACTTTGTTCTTTGAGAGGGTGACAATATCCAAATTTTTGAAACAATAGGCATTTTTCAAATAAAGTTAAAATTTTAGAGGATATTTACATTTTATTTTTGGATCAATAATAGTTCTGACTATTGAATTATACTCATTGTATTACTTTGGTCTTGAATTTTTAACATATATAGTAGGTCATGAATTATGTAATTGTTACATCTATGATCCATTTTTTACAAATTTTAGTTTCTTAACAAAAAATTATAACACTAGGTCGATCCATTTGTCACAAATTTTTAGTTTCTGAACAAAAAATTATAACACTATTAAGCCTTATCTAAAAGTGCTAGTTTAAAGTTATTTTTGAGTTCATGAAGCACCGTTTAAATACAGCATAGCGTCCTCGCTAGGGGGTTTATATTCAATAGCTCATATATAACTACTATGATTCCAGTCTATGGCACTCTTCCAAGGCCCACACATATATGGATTGGATCAACTCTAAATACTAAATGTAACATCACTCAGCCTCACCCAAAAGTGTTAGCTTGAATGCAGTTTTGAGCTCATAAATCACTACTTAAATACAAATGATCTTCTCATAGTATACCTAATGTGGAACTTAGGATGTTACAAATTATATAAATATATGTTACTTACTTCTATGATCAAAATTTCGTATAGTTATTAAATAGTATGCATTATTTACCAAAATTTATACAACTATAAAAATTAAAAATTCGAAGTTTATTATTAATTGTAGTTATCAAATTTATATAATTTGTAATAATTTATTTCTATTAAATATTTAATAATTTGTGACAAAAAAATTATCATTATAATAATTACATAATTAGAGATTATTATTGCGTAAATTCAAAATTCGTGACCAAAAATAGTAAAATAAGAATAATTCGGGATCATTATAATAGAGATAAGAGGCAAATGAAAGACAAATGGTACATATAAGGAAAGTGGCAAAAATGAAAATAACCCGCATAATTAAAAAAAAAAAAAGGTGAAAATAACCAATTTTTTCTTTTGCTTACGGTAATCCAACGATCGAACGGTCCAAATACCCCTATTTGACTTCTATATGGTCATTGCTACTGCATCTCAACAGACTCTCTCCCCCAATATCTGGCTTTGAGCTTTTTAGGGTTTTCTGTGTTCTCAGCTTCCAGAATGGTAAGTCGGGATTCTTTATTTTATATGCTTTTGCCTTTTGATATGATTTCGTTTAATTTATTGATCTCTATATCCCCATCTTTATTTTTCCGGCTCGATTGTCATTATGCTTCGTTTTAGAAATTTTAAGACTATTTTTTTAATCCATTTAGATCTTTAAAGGTACATATTATATATATATATATATATAATAACAATAATTTCAAATGTTTTAGGTTCTTCAAAACGACATTGATCTGCTAAACCCACCGGCGGAGCTTGAGAAGAAGAAGCACAAGCTCAAACGCCTCGTTCAGTCCCCCAATTCGTTCTTCATGGTATTTACTTACTACTAATCAATATTAAACGACATTTCTTAGTTCGTCGTTTATACTTTGCTTAACCAGGTCTAGCTATAGTGGATACTAAATTATGCATCTTTACTTTTTTGGGTCCTTGTTATTTTATTCACTAATTTTTTTTTTTTTTTTCTAATGAAGGATGTGAAATGTCAGGGCTGTTTCACTATGTAAGCTTTCCACAATTTTGGCTCCCTCCGTACTTTATATGTAGCTGAATACGTTAGTTTTAGTGGGTTAGTGTTGGATGTTTCATTTGTGGTTTCTTTCCTGAAATGCAGAACAACTGTATTTAGCCATTCACAGACTGTGGTGGTGTGTGGGAACTGTCAGACTGTATTGTGCCAGCCTACAGGTGGTCGTGCTAGACTCACTGAAGGATGCTCCTTTAGGAGAAAGGGAGATTAAATATTTTCACTTCATCTGACTATGGTGGGAGAGGTTTTTTTTTTTTTTTTTTTCTGGTTTTTCTAGTCAGTTATTACTTGTTATAGGGACTGAAATGAGGCCTGTTCTGTTCCTGCTGTTGATTTTGGTTATGCTTTTTGAACCATGAACACTGCAAATTTTTGTTTCTTCACTTTAAGCTATGAAGATAGGAAGAAAGAAAAGGGTAAATTACTTGGGAAAGGGAAATGCTTTTCCTTTGTTTTGTTGTGTTTGGTTATTGGTATGAGAGTTAAGAGATTGGAAATCAAATTGTAATCTTCTCCCTTGTTCTGGTAAGAAGGTAGAGGGGAGAAGGGGGAATGTTTTCTTTGTAGGATTCTCGCTCTATCTTTAGGTTGTTTTTTTTATGATGGTATTATAAGTATAATTATGTAATTGTCAATCAAAGTCTTTGTCCTAAAATCTTTCCAACTTGGAAGGATTAAGAACTAGTTCTAAGGATTTGAAATCCCTCGTCTCCGACAATCATTCTCAGCAAACAATCATATCGCAAATCTGTCCAATAATCCTCTCACCCTTCTATTTTTTTCCTCTTGCCAACCACACAGTGGATTATTGATATGTTGAAGATAACATATTTCTTGTGTAATGGTTTGAAGCATTCTGCTTGAATTTGGAACTTGACATGTCAATTCCAGTGAAGAAAATGTTTTCTACCTCTGCTATGGGTTTCTATTTATACTCATACATGAATACATCCTTAGAAAAGATAGATTCGTGAATTTAGATTGACTGGTAGATCTATAAACAAAATTGTCAGAAAAGTAAGTCGTGTGATAAGTTCGTTAATTTTTTGGAGCGATTAGTAAATTAAGATTGATCATTAAACGAAAACGACTCCACATTTGTCGAAAGGTTGTGTCATGTGTGCGTTTAATGATACTAATGCATTTTTAAAAGAAAATTGGATTGGAGGGGCTTCTTGATTTATTTCTCTACATAACATAAAGGGGACCAAATTCCAAGCGATGAGAAGATTTGTTTAGTGGCAAATTTTCGAGTTCGACATAAGTAGGGTGTAGAATTGTCTAGTGATTGTTTCTTTTCAGTTTATTTTTGCTAGACATGCATTATATATCATCGACCTCAACTTTAATATTATATCTCTGCGATGATCGTCAGTTTTTGTAATGCAATGACTTCCAAATAGCAGAATTTTATTTAGGTAGTTAAGAAAAAGAGTAAATAAACAAAAGTAACCACACTCACTCAAACGAGCAAGCTACATTATTTTCCTTAAAAACAAAACCAATATTATTTAGTATCTGGTACTTATCACTTGATTTCACAAGTACTATTACTGGACTATAAACATGTATTTTATACTAGCTAGTTTATGGCAACGTGAAACATAGCCATACACCGTCATAAAACACATGTAGTCCAGTGAACACATATTGGCTACTTGTACTCGCGTTTATAAAGTGATCTCCAGGCTATAATATTTTTTATAAATTTCCTACTCCGAATGTTCAAGTGACGCCTCCATTTTTTCGGCGATTTGCCTGATCCACTCGTTGTATTCTGCCACCATACCATCCAATGTGGACCCCTCTATGGGATCGACTGAAAAAGACCATTCAATCACACAGCCATGTTGATGATCCCGATCATGAGCTTTATCAGCCGGGAAGATCTTCACCGTCGAAACATATGACTTGTGTCCTATATTGTTCTCCAAAAGCTCATAGGTTAAGATATGTTCAGCATGATCAACAGCTAGGAGTCTGTCTTTGCCCCAGGGCTTCTCATCAGCCTCGCCGTTGCCTGATGAGGTCAGCGACCCGGACCAGTATCTGATGCAGCCAGGCTCACCATTGGCCCCGTGGACGCCATAACAAACCTCTATGTTTGTAGGAAACCACCTGTGGAAGTTAAAGAAGTCCGTGAATAGAGGCCATATTTGGTCAACAGTGGCTTTGTCTAGCTTTGCAGAAACCTTGGCCTCCCACTTGGCCTTTGGATGATTATCCTTCTCCATCTGAAAGAAAGAGATTGATATATTGAGATATTAGAGAGAGAAGGTTATCTGAAACAACTAAGTAATCAAGATAGATGAACAAGAAGTGAGGCCATGAGGGGGTTTATATGGACACTCGGGGGGATCAAAATTTCTAAACTCTTACGAGATTGATCACACAATGTCAAGCATGTGCATGGAATTAAGGGGCTAATTCCTTGAAACTAGGACATCAATATCATCATATAACATATAAATAATGTGATTTTACTGTTATCTTGACCATATTCAGAGCAAAACACCGTATATATATGGTTTTTGTGTCTTACTAGACGACCATCGACCAATATTTTTGTGCCTTTGACGGATGAATTCTCTTGGAATAGTAATATTCAACTCTTACGGCCGCATTAATTTCTTCCATATGTATTTGTTTTTTCAAAAATTTGTAAGAGATCACAAGGTAATCGATTTTGAAACTTTGTATCGAAGAATGAAGATAAACGTTATGAGTAAATATGCGTTATTACTTCCTTTTTAAAAAAAAAAAAAAAAAAGAGGAATATGCGTTATTACTTCTAATATAACTTTTTTGTTCCTTTCTTCACTATTATACATTTTTCTCAAATATACGTAGGTTTTGGTAACATTATGGATTTTTAGAAGTGGCCGGGGACTTGAAGTCTAATGACAAACCTAACGGCTAGGAGAAAATAATCGATTGCTTGACTTATTGGACCCTAGGAATTAAATAAGTAGCACGTAATTGGGACATAAATAGAAGGACAGTTGGCACGCAAGTCATCCATGACATCATGGTCCTTGAAATAATAAGTGGTTTCCTTTCAAAAAAAGAAATAATAAGTGGTTCAATTCGTCTTTGAATTTATTTTTAAGTGACGATTCAGTTCAAAACATAATTAAATTTTGGAATTCAATCTATATATCCCAGAATTTTTGGCTGAAATTAGAAAAAATAAAAAAGAATGAAGAGAGCAATATAAAAAAAAAAAAAAAAAGAAAGAAGAGCGAGAAAGAAGCTAAGAAATATAATTTCTAGAGAAAATTTCAGAGACCAAGAAGAAATAAAAGTGATAAAAAAAACTAAAGATTTAAATTTACATTTTTTTTTAGATTTTTGCTTTTAATTTTATCTTTTTCAGCCATCCAGGTGATATACACATGAAAATGTTGTATACAGTTTAATAGAGTTAGCAGTTTTGGTTAAATTATTGCTTAGATATAAATTCAAAGACTATTTCGAGGTCATTTTTATTTTTGAGATAATATCATTTTTATATTTTGTATTTTGACATTTTATTCAGATTATATTTTATGTTTCGATTATTATCAATATTGATCATTCGATTTAAAATTTATTACAAATTTATACCTTAACACCAATTTAAAAAAATTAATTTACTAAGATAATTTAATAAACTTATTATATGATCAATTTTTATATAATTTATTTTCAATTTTTTAAATAGTATCTTGTTAAATTAACTAGGTCAATGTTGATAACTTAATAACAACAAAAACACAAGGTATAATTGGCACAAAATATTAAAATACAAAATATAAAATTGATATTTTTATATTTTTAGGAATGACAGTGCTACATCTCAAAAAGTTTAGCAAGGTGCCAATTATCTGAATTAGAAATACTTTAAATCCGTCGAGCGTCAACATGACCTTATTATGGCAATTAATCTCATGACATAATAATTTTTTTTCTCTTTTTTTTAGTACCTCAGATTATAATTTTAATTAAAGTTTGTTTCAGTTTGCTCTAGCTTATAGCTCAAACTGCCCAAAAAATAGTAAAAATAAATAAACTAAAATAGCCCATATACATGTAAAAGTATGTGAACATATACATATACATGTGAATATATATATATATATATATATATATATAAAGACATGTGAATACTTAAATGGTGTGCAAATGGCATTCAAATCATGTAAAGGTTGGTGAAGGAATAGTGAGCCTACCTTATAAATAGAGGCTTCATTTCTTTATTTTCTTCATTCCAAAACTTGAAAGCATTTTAAGTTCTCTCTTCTAATTAAATAATTTATTTTCTCTTTGTTTCTCTTTTCAAAGAGAGTAGAATTTCTTTATGAAAGAAGATGTTTCAAAGAGTGGTAGTGTAAGGTGTGAGTGAGAGAATACTTGTGAGAAAGTACTTGGTTGTATTAAGGTCATTGGGTAAAAAAAAAAGACAATCTATATGATTGTAGAAACTTTTCATGTAATAAATTTTTTTCTGAGAGACAATAGTTTTTCTCCTGATTTGGGAGTATTCCACCTAAATTCTTATGTTGTGAGATTTATTTCTATTCCATATTATTATTTCTCTGTTATTCTGATATTGCTTTGAAGTAAGATCCTGGGAACGCTGAATTTAGGTCGGTTAGATTCCCAACAAGTAGTATCAAAGCATGGTTCTTCGATACACTATAGCTCGGTATTAGTCTAAAAAAATTCTTTGTAATGAGGTTGTGTTCCCTTTAATCATTCTTAGAAATTTTTTTAGCAGTTTTTCAAGTTAGAAGTGTGAAACGAGATGTCAAGAAATAAAATTTTAATTTTAGTTAGGGCTGATGTGGAGAAATTAGATGGGAATATCAATTTTGACTTGTGGTAAATATAATTCAAGGATTTATTGATTCAATCTGGATTACATAAGATTTTGAAAGACAGAGAGGCTTATAAGGGCAAAGATTTTGAAAAATTCAGTATAAGCGATGAAGACTGAGATGATCTAGATGAGAGAGCTGCAAGTGCGATACGTATATACCTGACCAAAAATGTCCTTGCGAATATGCTTAGAATAACGACGGCCAAAGATTTCTAAAGAAAGCTTAAAGAATTGTATCAAGTGAAAAATGTCTCAAATCAAGTGTACTTAAAGGAGCAGTTTCATACATTGCGTATGAATGAATATATGAAAATTTCTGATCATCTAAGTATCTTGAATAGTATCGTTTTCGAACTAGAGGCTATTGGAGTAAAGATTCTAGATAAAGATAATATGTTGCAATTCATCTGGTCTCTTCCACCTTCTGATGAGCATATAAAACCTATTTTAGTGCATAGGAAGGAGGCTGTAATTTTTTCTAAAGTCACAAGTAAACTTTTGTCTGGAAAAAAAAGGCTGGTGGTGAAAGTAATATTCCATTTGAGGGTTTAGCATTGGCAGTTGACATTAGGAAGAAAAACTCCGAAAAAAAGAATGTAATCTGCTAGAGGTGTGGATAATCTAGGTACCTGAAAGGAAATTATCAAAAAAGTGTAGCAGATTCGGCTAAAAGCTCCAAATTTGGTGATGTTGCTAATATTATCTCTCATGATGACGATGATCTTGTCTTTTGATCATGATATGTGCATCCTTATATTGTGCCACTTATCTCTAAAGATTTCTTGAAAGAAGATGTGTCATAATTAGTGGTAGCAAATTTGTACACAAGCATTGATTTGGCGTTGATGTAAGGTATGTGCTGAATGATGTCGATGGTTGATGGACTCCTGGAGAAGCCAAACGTGGGAGTCAGCACCATAATTATCAGCAAGGTTCTCTCGATATGAGCCGAGATGAAAATCCTATAATTCGTCAATTCTAAATGGTATGCTCATATGGTAGAGTATGATTATCAGTAAAGACAATGATAGCAACATAAGTTATGAGATGAGATATATATAAAGACGTGATTGAAATTAAGTCTTCAAGTAGGAGATTATTGATGTATATGAACATGTGTAAATAAATATGTGTGAAAACATATGAACGTATACATATGAACATATATATATGTGAAGACATGTGGATACCTAAATAGTGTGCAAACTGCGTTCAAACCGTGTTCAAATTGCGTGGAAGTTGGTGAAGGATTGGTAAGCCTAACCTATAAATAGAGGCTTTATTTTTTTATTCTCTTCGTCTCAAAACTTAAAAATATTTCAAGTTCTCTCTTCTAACTAAATTATTTCTTTTCTCTTTGTTTCTCCTTTCAAAGAAAGTAGAATTTCTTTGTGAATGAAGAGGTTTCAAATAGTGGCGATGTAAAGTGTGAATGAAAGAATATTTATGAGAACTTGCTTAGTTGTATTGGGGTCATTTGGTAGAAAAGAGAGCAATTTATGTGATTGTAGAAATTTTTCATATAGTGAAATTTTTTTCTAAGAGACAATGATTTTTTTTCCTGATTTGAGAGTTTTCCACTTAAATTCTTGTACTATGAGATTAGTTTTTATTCCTTATTATTATTTCTCTGTTATTCTGATATTTTTTTGAAATGAGATCCTAAAAGCATTGCATCTGAATCGATCAGATTCCTTACAGAATATTGATATTTATTTCATCTGAATATTAAACAATAGGCAATAATTTTGTTCAAATGCTCCATGAGTTATGTTGTGCTGAAAAACATATGGATCTTAATCTTTAGAAGCATGAACGTTAAAATAATCAATGTCTAATGTAATCAGTAGGTACTTTTTTTACTTTATGCATATGTATCAATTTGGCTAATGAAAATTTATTTTTTATATTTTTTTATAATAAAAAATAAAAATAATATTAATAATGTACGTCTTTTTATGTATTTCATTATAATCATTAGATTACTATTTAAATTGGATCACCATTAAATAGTAATAATGCACGTATTTTTATGTATTTCATTATAATTATTAGATTACCATTTAAATTGAATCACCACTAAATAGTGATCCAATAATTTTAAAAAAAATAACTATAGGTAAAAAATATACTCAATGAATTAGTAATTATATATATATATATATATAAATATATGCTTTCTTTAGGTGGAAGTTTATATTTCTCTCTATAACTCTAATTTCTTGGGATACTACTTGGCTCGTGAGATAATTTTTAAGATCTAAGTCTGATAGGGTTTTGTTATTTTATTTTTTTTAAAATAATCATTATTTCCGAGTGAATTTAGTTAGTATAGATTTAATTGTTTGCTTTGAGTCTAAATCTATGGATTCAATTTTTTTTACTACTGTTGTGTACTATTAGTGGGGTTTTTTTTTTTTTTATATATATAGATTTGAAGGTTATAAATTCCACATCTAGGAAAATCAATATTGATAAATATCAATCTCTGTGAAAGATCTGCTATCATATCTCTTAGAAGAGTATATTCGAGTTGTAAAGAATCTTTTGAAAGAATAGAAAGACACTGGCTTAAAATTTCTAGTTATTAGAGCCTGGTACATTAAGATCTCATTAATAGTATAAGCTGCGATTGAGCTATTGAACGTATTTCGCCTATTTTTCCTCCTTTTTTTTTTTTTTTTTATCATCATGCTTCTTAACCATGTATTAGTGATGAAGGTTTATATGATTTAGCCAGGTTTATTTTAGGAGTGGAGAGTGAATTTATTTGATTTGAGAAACTTCTTCCTCCAATGGAACTCTATTTGTAAAAAAGAAATTCCTTTTTCAACAATAGGTTTGTTATTATTTTTTAAAGCGAAAAAAACTAATGTTTCTATGCATAAACTGAAAAATTCAAATAAAAAAGATATTTTTAAAATGTGAAATGTCCAAAATAGACATCCGCTTGGATTTAGGGATGCCAAAAGCATTTTTGGTGCCAGCACCACGTAAATTTGTTTGGATGAGTATACTTTTAGGTCTCGCCAGATGTACTCTCATCTGATGCAGAATTGTAATAGCCAATAACAAAACAAACATATTATGTAATGTTGACACATAAAATAAAACAATTTGAAAGGCACAGTCTAAGGTTACATGAGTCATTTAGGCTTTAGCATAAGGTGAAAAGTTTCTTTTCATGTGGTTTCTTTTCATTAATTATTTTTTTCCCTCCTATAAAAAAAATCTTCGTCTGTAATGATTTAAAACTAAGTACATGGCAGAAAAATTTTTTCCGTTTAAAGAATAAATAGAAGAATTTGACACTTCATACTCAAAAATATTCCTCATCCAAGCAAAACACGTTATCGATAATTTTTCTCCCAAAAGATAATTATCATTTTTATTTGGAATAATATTCTCTAATGTGTCTGTTCAATCGCATAGTTCTAAAAGGTGACATATTGAAGAAAAGTCACAGCAAATAAGACATACGGAAGATAAGAGAAGTTATCACACATGAAAAGGAAATTTATAAAATATCTAGAAGTGGCATTGGTAAAGCATAATAGTTACATGCATCCAATTACATACCCACTCAGCACAAAATTCACGAAATAAAGTTAAATTGGACCACCCAAAAAAAAAAAAAAAAATCAAATATTACTCAGCTGACCATGACTCTAAATTTCCAAGCGTGGCTTCCATTCTCTGAGCCATGCGGTGTAACCCCACCTCATATTTCCTCACCAGATCGTCAAAGACCCACCCTTCAACAGGATCAACGGCGAAGAACCACTCAATCACACAGCCACGTTGGTGATCATCACCTCCCGGGACGATCCTCACCGTTGAAACATAGGACTGGAATCCAATGTTGCTTTCCACTATCTCATAGGTTAAACTACGTTGATCATGATCAATGGCTATCAGCCTCTCCTTGGACCAGCTAATGGGACGAGGACTGTGATCATGATCATCATCACCACCTCCGTTGGATGGAATCGAGAACCCGGAGCAGTATCTGATGCAGCCGGGCTCACCGTTGGTGCCGTGGATCCCGTGGCAGCTGGTTAAGCTAGGAAACCATTTGTGGAAATTGAAAAAGTCTGTGAATAGCGGCCATATTTGACTTACGGTCGCATTTGGTAGCCTGGTTGAAACCTTTCCTTCCCACTTTTCTTGTAAAATCTTCTCCATGAGAGAGAGAGAGAGAGTCCAAGGAATCACTAGAAGGAAAAAGGACTTTTAGTAATCGTGACAAAAGTGTTGTCAAACTCTTCTAAATTGTGTGAGATGCAAATTGAAAACTAAGATACGGACATCCAAAAATAAGGTTTAGTTTAATTGGAATTAATATATAATTGACATATCTCAGGCTGATTGCCATTTCACCTTAGCTTGTGACACCATTAGCCCAACGTGATAGAGAAATAGATAGGTTGAAGGTCATCAAGACGATTGATTAGAAATGATGGCATCTGTTCGCATCAAATTCGTTCACTAGTGTGAAATCTATGCTTCAATCAATATGGATCGCATCAAATCTACGATAGAGATAATGTGGGACCCGTTCCCAAGTCATACGCCACGTGGATGATTAAGCGGCAGAACAGGTCACAAAAGGGGCCCACCGTCTGACAGGTGTCGAGAGTGATTAGCTAAAGGCCACGCGGGTCACACGTGATATCACAATCGGCCATCGGGCCGTCCGAAGTTAGGGCCGAGCCCATCACAGACCCTGGACAGTCTCGGCCCAGTCTGACCCTTACCTCGACAGCTGGGGGATTGGAAGCCCCAAGGGTCTTCCGCCAGAATACAATGGAAAGCAACTCACAACTCCAGACCTAGACAGAGCATTTAATGCGATCTTGGATAGGCGTGCGTAAAGGGCAAGCCGTCCTGACAGAACGGTGATTTGTCCAAATCTCACCCCTGACAGACTCAAGCTGTAGGAGGCGGCGAAAACTAAGCTACGGCGATACAGAGGAGATCACGGTAATCTCGGTCCGTGACCTCTGGGAAAAACTTTGAGAAGAAAGGTATTCAGTCCTGAGATTGAGACCCGCATGGTTCACAATCTCAGGACTATATATATATGAGTCATGCATTCCTGAGAGGGGCATGTACACTTACAAAAAGAAGTATATAAAAAAAATTTATGAACAAGAAACAAACATATACTCATATAGAACTAATTCCTTGCTATCCTGAATCAAAGATAGACTACTGATTTAAGCATCGGAGAGTCTTTGTAGGTGGCCACTTTCGCCTCTCTGACCCTGCCTAGAGTTTAGAGTACTTTGGGATAGTGAGGACATGTGGACAGTTGGAGAATACAGTATCAGCAGTTCAGAGACACGTGAACGGCTGGTGAGAAACCGCTCCAACAGTTTGGCGCCATCTGTGGGAAAAGGTTGAGCGTGAGAAAAAGAGTAGGAGACTCATGATCGCGCTCTCCCCGAACAAAAAGTCATACAACATCTAATAGCATCCTCAAGGATGACAACCAGGAGCACACATCCCGACGCCGAAGGGAGCTCCCGAGAAGCACGACCAGATCTGGAGCAAAAGCTGGATCAGATGCTCGCCGCCCTAACGAAAGCAAACCGGAAGGTAGAGATAGCCCACGAGGCCGTCCTAGGTTTAAGGGATGAACTCGCAGAGGTACGTAGAGATAACGCCTGCCTCGAAGGGCGGCTGGCGAGCGAAGACAGGACCCAGTGGAGAGAAGATTTTGACGAAGAGGTCCAACAAGAATTCGGAAGTCAACCGTGAGGAGAAATTCCCGCCCCATCCGGATCGCAGATGCAGGGGGCACGGCAAAGCCAGTCGAGACCCCTCCAAACCAGGGGGACGATGGGCAGAAGATGTCATGGAAACCCAGGAGGTACACCTCTCGACTGGAAGCAAGAGATGATGGCAGAGTTGGGTAAGAGACTCGGGGCCCATCACAGCCAAACCCCCGACGATCCGGTAGAGCAAACTGTGCGAGGGATCAACCGGATAGCCTTCGCCGACTAGATCCAGATGGAGCCCAGGCCGAGGGACTTCACGACCCTGACCTTCAGGCTGTTCGAGGGGAAAACTAACCCCCTTGATCACATATACCACTTTCAACAGAAGATGGCCTTGGAAATCAGGGACGAGGCCATGACCTGTAAAGTTTTCTCTACGACCCTGGCGGGACCAGCCCTGCTATAGTTCAGATAGCTGCCGGAGAAATCTATAAACAGGTTCGAAGATTTCTACAAACTTTTCGTAAAGCAGTACGCAGGTGTCCGGAGACACCAAAAAACCATGCGAAACCTTGACCGGTTGAAGCAGGACGCAGATGAGTCCCCGCTAGAGTACCTGTCACGTTTCCTAGAGGTGATGTCCCTAGTCTATAACGCCAACTTGGTCCAAGCCGCAGGCTCATTCGTCAGGAGCCTACAGCCAGGATCAATGCTATTGGACCACCTCCTTTTGAATCTCCCGTACTATATGGCAGACATCCAGGCGAAATCAGAAGGGGTATTCAGGGTACTGGAAAGCCACCAGAAGATGCCCAAGACCTCCGCCGCGATAACGATGACGCCGGTATAACCCCCGGCCCCGCAAAGGGTGAAGAGGCCCTCGCCGGACCAAGGGCCGACTCCGAAACAGAAAGCCCCCATTCGAAGCAGTCAGGAAGGTGGCAAGAGGAGGAAGACGTCCCGTGACCCTCTGTCGAAGTATGAGCTCAACACGCCGATTGACGTGATCTACCTCCAAAACAAGGACAGAGGCATTTTCAAAGACCTGCCCAAATTTGGCGTCCCTGAGCATATGAAGAACAGGAATAGTTATTGCCAGTTTCACAAAGACTTCGGGCACGACACCATCCACTACCGCAACCTTTATGCACAGGTCATGATGGCGATCTATGCCGGTAGGCTAAAACAGTATGTGAAAACCGGCGGAACCCAGCCAATGGAAGACGTCACCAGGCCTGAAAAAGGGAAGCAGACCCAAGCTTCAGAGTCAGGAGAGCAGACCCTGAGGATAGTGCTGACCATCGTGGGCAGGCCAGAGCCGACCCAGGATCAAGAGAAGAAGGAAAAATGCCTCAAAAGAATTGAAGGAAGGGTGAAGCGCCTGAGGGGGATGGGCCATTCCGTCAACCATTTGATGTCAGGAGAAAGCCGCACCTCTACCGCCCCCATCGTTTTCACCCAGTAAGATTTAACTATGGTACGCCTGCCTCACGACAACTCCTTGATGATTAAACTGCAGATCGGCTCCACATTGGTCGAAAGGGTTATGGTCGACAGTGGAAACAGCGTCGATATCCTTTTCCTTAGCACATTTGAGAATATGGGCCTAGATCGAAGCGCACTCAGGCCAACCTGTCAGCCACTGTTCACTTTCGATAGCACTAAGGTCTGCCCTTGGGTGTCGTAAGCCTGAATGTCTGCACTGTCGAGAGATACTTGGACATGGACTTCGTTGTCATTGACTGCCAATCCTCCTTCAACGTCATCATGGGAAGGGGATGGATCTATGCCATGCACGGGGTCACTTCCACCCTCTACCAGGTCTTAAGATGTCTATCAAAGGACGGTACCTATACGATAGACATCAAGGGAGACTAGGCCTCCGCAAGGAAATGCTTTTTAACCGCCCTGAGGGGAGCCGACGCGAGTGCAAGTGCCACGATCGGGGACGGATAGCAATCAAAGGACCGTCTGCCAGTGTATATGAAGCGAATCGAAGAGGAGTCTGACGGTCTAGAATCCACAATCGATGAGCTAGTAGCGGTCCCTTTGAAAGAGGCAAAACCGACGAAGGTGGTTCTAATCGAGGCCTTACTACCCGAGGAGCAAAAGAACGAGATGTTGGGATTCCTGAGGCGGAATGAGGACGTCTTCGTGTGGTACCATGACGACATACCTGGGATAGACCCCGCATACACGTGCCACTGGCTGAACGTAGACCCCAATTTCCCTTCAGTCAGGCAGAAACCCCGAAGGTTCGTACCAGAGAAAAACATGGCGATCAATAAGGAGGTGGAGAAGCTGCTGGAGAACGGTCTGATCAGGGAATGCGTGTACCCACGTTGGGTCTCCAACCTGGTAGTGGTGAAAAAGAACAATGGTGACGACCGTATTTGCATAGACTTCACCAACCTGAACAAGGCCTGCCCGAAGGATAGCTTCCCCCTGCCAAGAATCGACCAAATGGTAGATGC
>JXTB01000068.1:685417-800150 GCA_002914805.1 Parasponia andersonii
CTGGTCGGGAAGATAGCCGCTCTCAGCTGATTCGTCTCCAAGATGTCCGACCGGTGCAAGCCTTTCTTCCAATGCTTGAAGAAAAGCTCTACTGTCGTCTGGGGGGAGGAACAGGATAGGGTACTGACAGATCTCAAGCTGTATTTGAGTCACCCACATATCCTAGTTTTTCCAGCAGAGGGGGAGCACCTGTACGCCTATTTAGCAGTATCTGAAGTAGCGAACAACGCCAACTATTCATCGAGGAAGACGGTAAATAGAAACCAGTGTTTTATATAAGCTGCATGCTCCTAGATACCAAGACACAATATAGTGTGGCAGAAAAGCTGGTCCTCATTTTAGTCAATGCTAAAAAGAAACTCTGGCAGTACTTTGAGGCACACTCGGTCACCGTGTATACGGATTTCCTTATCCGGCAAATTTGGCCAAGCCAGATCTATTGGGACAACTGACCAAGTGGGCCATCGAGCTGGGAATATACAACATTGAGTATCGGCCTTGGTCGGCGAAGAAAGGACAAGTCATAGCGGATTTCTTGGTAGAAATCGAATCCTTCGGCGAGCTGCATGACCCGTCTCAGATGTCTCAACTTCGCCCCCCTTCAGCCTAGACGCTCTATACCGACAGATCCAGAATGCCTCAGGGTCAGGTATCAGGATAGTCCTGCAGACCCCAACGGGTCTCAGACTTGAGAAGGTATTGAGGCTCGGCTTCCAGGCGACTAACAATGAGGCAGAGTACGAGGCACTACTGCAAGGCCTTGAGCTGGCACTATACTTCGGAGTGGAGAACATTGCAGTAAAGACCGACTCACAGTTAATCGCAGGTCAGGTCAGGGGAAACTTCAAAGTTAAAGAACCGAGGTTGCACAGGTACTTTTCCAAGGTAATGGGGGCAAAAGCTCGCTTTGACAATTTTAATATCGAACCGATCCCCAGGGAGATGAACCAGAAGGCCGACGAGCTAGCTAAAAGTGCATTAATCGGGGGTACGGCTGGAAGTATAGAAGTTCTCCTAGAAAGCGGGAGCATGGAGGACCCTCTGCAGACCCCTGTGCACGATGTGTTCGCAATCAGAACTGCTGACGAAGGGTGGATGAAACCCATCACACAGTATTTGACGTTGGGGAACCTGCCCGCAGACCCCCGAGAAACAAGGTCAGTCAGATTGAAAACTGCCAGGTACTCGATGGTGGGTGAACAACTATACAGGAGATCGACAATGGGTCCGATGCTACGGTTTATGGGTCCCGTCCAAGCGCAAAAACTGATGGAGGAAATCCACGAGGGAGTATGTGGCAACCACTCTGGCGGACGTAGCCTCGCCCATAAGCCTCTAACGGCCGGATACTTTTGGCCATACATGATGGCAGAGGCAGCCTGATTCGTCAAGAAATGTGATAAATGCCAGAGGTTCGCCCCAATGAAACGTCAGCCCGCGGAGATACTTCATTCGAACATAACTCCTTGGCCGTTTGCCAAATGGGATCTGGACATCGTCAGAGAGCTCCCTAGAAGTCCAGGGGGAAAGAGGTACGTCCTGCTGGCCACAGATTACTTCACCAAATGGGTAGAGGCTGAAGCCTACACGACCGTTAATAATGCAGACACGATTAACTTCATCTGGAAGAATATAATCTGTCGATTCGGGATCCCGAAAGAGATACACGCCGATCATGGCACGCAGTTCCAAAATGCTAAGCTCAAGGAGTTGTGCGAGCTGTATGATATAAGGCTCAGTTTCTCTTCTGTGAACTACCCTCAGGGGAATGGCAAAGCAGAGGCAATGAATAAAGCCATATTTAGCAACATCAAAAAGAACTTACAAGAGGCTAAAGGCAAGTGGTTAGAAGAACTGCCGGCCGTTGTGTGGGCCCATCGAACCACAGAGCGGAGGTCTACTGGAAGAACGCCATTCTCCATGGTCTACGGATCAGAGGCTGTGATCCCGACCGAGGTCGGCCTCCCGACCCTCCGCTCCAAAGTGGTAAAAGATGCCCCCTTAAATGAACGTCAGTTAAGCTGCAACACAGACCTCCTGGAAGAAATGAGAAACATGGCCCTGGACCACCTGGCTTCATACCACCAGCAGGCTAGGTCCTACTACGCGAAAAATGTTAGTTTCTGACGATTTAATGCCGGGGATTGAGTCCTGAAAGTTAGAACAGGGAATTTCTCGAAACTGGACTCCAATTAGATCGGATCCTATGAGGTGATCAAAGCACTCGACAATGATGCGTATGTCCTGAAAGAGCTCAAGACCGGGAAAAACTTGCTGAACACGTGGAACACTCAGCACTTGAAGAAGTATCACATGTAAGACATATGCATATGATGTAAGACCGTGTGAATGCTTATATTATTGAAAAGCTTAAATCCAAAACAGGTCAAGTTCCCTTTTTGCCGCATGGATTCATCTTTTGGGTTGCTATGGAAAAGGGGTCTGCCCACAGTGGTAGACCCCACACACTATTCACACGTGAGACCCATGTGAACGCTTATATTATTAAAAAGCTTAATTCCAAAATAGGTCAGGTCTTCTGCCACACGAAAAAGGGTCTGCCCACAGTGGCAGATCCAACGTTTTATTTGCACAGGCAAAAGATCATACCAGGCTGCTACGGAGAAGGGTCCGCCCACAATGGCAGACCCCACGCCTCAGTTGCGCAGGCAAAAAATCTTACCGGGTTGCCGCAAAAAAGGGTCTTCCACAGTTGCAGACCATACGCACTACCCGCACAATCAACGATCGTACTATGGGAGTCATGTCGCTCGTCGATGACCCGAGAAAACGTACGAAGAGGAAATAGCTGCGCAACCAAAAACCTGTCAACAGACCTCAAAAACGCTCGTACCTATGGGAGTCACGTCACTCGTCGACGACCTGAGAAAATGTACGAAGAGGAAATAGCTGCGCAACCAAAAACTTGCCAACAGACCTCAAAAACGCTCGTACTATGGGAGTCACGTCGCTCGTCGACGATCCGAGAAAATGTATGAAGAGGAAATACCTGCGCAACCAAAAACTTGCCAGTAGACCTCAAAAACGATCGTACTATGGGAGTCACGTAGCTCATCGACTGAGAAAATGTACGAAAAGGAAACAGCTGCGCAACCAAAAATTTGCCAGCAGACCTCAAAAATGCTCGTACTATGGGAGTCACGTCACTCGTCGACGACACAAGAAAATGTACGAAGAGGAAACAGCTGTGCAACCAAAAACTTGCCAGTAGACCTCAAAAACGCTCATACTATGGAAGTCATGTCACTCGTCGACGACCCGAGAAAACATACGAAGAGTGAATATCTGCACAAACAAAAACTTGCCAGAAGGCCTCACAAATGATTGTACTATGGGAGTCACATCGCTCGTCGACGACCCGAGAAAACGTACGAAGAGGAAAGAGCTGCGCAACCAAAAACTTGTCAGCAAACCTCAAAAAATGATCGTACTATGGGGATCACGTCGCTAGTCGACGACCCGAGAAAACATACGAAGAAAAAGGAGCTACGCGGCCAAAACTTGCCAGCAAACCTCGAAAATGATCATACTATGGGAATCACATCGTGCAATAAAACGCTTGCCAATGACCTGGGAAAACGTACTAGGAGAAAAGGGGTGCGCAGCCCAAATGCTTGCCAGCAGACTCCCTAAGGAATATTTTAGCTACACGAAGAGCTAAAGGAAAGTAGGGTCAGGATCCACCCGTTGGAAGTGGACCCTCCCTAAGGAACATTTTAGCTACACGAAGAGCTAAAGGAAAGTAGGCTCTACTCAGGAGATGATATATTTGTGCATGGGTAGGATGTGAACGGATTTGGAGTCTACTCGTTGGAAGTAGTCCAGTACCAGACTAAATGTGAAAACAGAAATTAAGATTAAAAGTCTGTTTATTATGTCCTAAAAATACAAAGCGCACTGTTAATAGTGGTGCGTGCTCATAAGCCCTACTTACGAGAGGCAGGTCGCGAACGGACTCATAAGGAGATGTCGGAGTGGTAGTGCTCTGTTTGTTCCCAGTAAGAGCCGAGCCCAGGCCTTCTCCTTTGCAACGACGGGTCCAAACAATGGTCGACCAATCCCTGGAGCTGGTTCCGAGCACGGTCCCATTTGGGGTCGGAGAAGTCCAGCCACATGCGCGGGTCAAACTCTGCTAAAACAAGTTATAACAGAAGTTATACCTCCTTAAAACCAGATAAGTCAAAGCTTGCACCCCTATCTCCGGAACTAATCTTGGTAGTCATAGCCCGAGGAGGACTCACTAATAGTCCGAAATCGTGTCCATCCGAGTTGTCCACAATTATTTATACAGACGGCTACAACAAGGCTTAACTTTACCCCGGACGCGGTCAACAAAGAAAAAGAAAACAGATTAAAGAGAATTGCACTCTTCTTATTATTTATTCGGAGGGTTACAACGAAGATCAGCTTTACAAATGTACAAAGTTAGGGACCCTAGTTACCTCCGTCCATGGGAGCGCGGCCAGTCCTGGTGCTTGGACCAGCCCCGGTGGAGGGTGGCGTACCAAGGTCGGATTCATCACTGGATACAATGACCGTGCCAGACCCCTCACCAGTTGGGACCCTGAGACTAGGCTGACTGCTAGGGGCTTCCGCAGTTTGGTCTGACGGACTGGAAATGGGGATAAGCTCTTTGGCACCAGAGGCGGATGTAGAGGGCCCATCCTTTTCTGCTATAAGCATCTTCAGCACGTCAGCTGGGAACGTGATGCTGATCTCATCCCCAAGCTGCTGCATGTAGTGCTTGATGGAATATTGGTCTCTCTCGATGCCTTTTTGCTCGTCAAACTGGTCCGGCATTACCACCTCAGCGTGGCCTTCGAACTCTCTATTCTTCCAGCCAGACCTGTAACTTTCCGCAGAAAGGACGTCCACCTGCCTCTGGTACCTCGTTTTTAGTTTCTCCGCGTCCGCCAGCCTATCCTTCAGCGCTGCCAACCTGAGCTCCGCTTGCCGCTGTGATAAGTAGACCAAAAAAGTGTTAATGCCGACAAGGTATTCGCTGTGTTTGCGAGACATCTCCACATGAGCACCCATCAGATTTTTGTGATCCAAGAAGAGATATCGATTTACCTCGTTGGACCGGTCAAGTCTGCATTGCAGAGAGTGGGCCTCTAGCTTGGCTGTCGCCTTGGCTTTCCTCGTTTCCTTGGCATCTTCAACAACCCTGTCACGAGCGATGAAAGCCAGTCCCATCTCTGCCTCCGCACTCTGCAACTCTTGCTCCTTGACCCTTAGCTCGTTCTGAGCCAATCTGGCGGCCTCGGATTGAGCAAGTTTATCGGCCTCTGCCTCGACCAGTCTCACAGCCAGCTCCTCCCGCCTGGTCCTCTCGACACTCAGAGCGTGAGCCATTGCGCTGCTGACCCTCGCCTCCTCGAGGCTCCAATATAAATCGAAGTCAGACCTCAATTCAGCGAGGGCGGCCGAGCGCACACGAGAGGAGTAGAAAGATCGGATGGCGGCCAGCTGCAAGTTAAACAAAAAAGAGGGGTCAGCATTTAGCAAGGATGCTGAAAAAGAGAGAAGCAACCGAATAGACCAAAACTGTGCAAAGGTACGGCTGGTGACAAGCTCAACATTCTCCAAAGAGAGTGCCTCCAGCTCCAGCTCTGCAGCTAGACCCTCTCTCTGGGCGTTGCCCGCGCTTGGGGAACACGACCCCGCCCCGCTAGCCATGAGGGCACCCTCTCCACCAGCCGGGCATGCCCCCGAAGCAGTGGCGGCAGGGACGGAGGAAAGCTCGGTGCCATCAGGAGCACCATCGGCCACAGCGGGAGGTGGTACATCTCCTCTGGGCAGGCCGCTGCGCACCGACCTTCTTCTCCTTAGAAGGGTCAGCGTGGCCCCGTCGTCATTGCTATCAAATGAGGGGGCAACCCTGCCCCTCTTTTCCACCCAGCCCTCTTCTTCGTTAGATGAGCCGACCTCGTATCGCCGCTTTATTGGGACCGGGGGAAGGGAAGATAGTCAAGACTTCAACCTCGGAGCCCCCCCACTGAGCTCGGCGATCTCTCCACCGAGGTAAATAGCACTCGATTTCGAACCGGAGTCAGGGGTGGACGAGGTTGGTGCAACAGACCGCCCAGCCAGACTCAGCGGCTTCTCCTCGCTATGTACGGTCTGTGTGGCAGATGTTCCCCCGGATGGAGGTCCACCTGCATCGAAAAGGGGGACCGCAGGCACTTCATCTCCTGAGAGTACCGCGAGATGCCGGCCAGCGGGTGCCTTGGGGCGAGCCTTATATCTTGCGGCTCCCCCCTTGACAGGGGAGGGGTCAGCCGATAGGCCCGTCTCAGAACCTGCAAAGAACAAGTAACATGTTTAAGTCACGGCCATAATCCGACCCACGAAGCTTAAGGATGCGAAAATAAACCCACTCTTAGCCCTCTTGGGGGCGGCGGCTTCCTCCCTGTGGAGCCTGACGCACTCCTCGGCCACAAGCCTCACGGCCTCCTCGAACTCGTGGCTAGACGGCACCACCAGGTCATTAGAGCCCGCCAATTAGCTTAGAGCCATAACCTGCTGACCCACCATGGTGATTCGGTCATGCTCGTCCCGGCGGAATCGGTTCAGGGTAGAGGCATCAAGTCGGCTCCGCATGTGCTTTGTGATGACCCAGGTATCCAGAGGGAATGGAAGGTATGAAACCGTCATGGGCATCATGTTTATCACCAGGGAGTTGAGGACGGCCTGGATGTGCTGGCAGTCCCTGGGAGATCCGAAGATGACGATCCCCTCCAGGTCTTTGAGCCGTCCCGCTGACAAATGCGGCTCGAACCTACTCTCTTCTGCCGAGGCTGCACAAGACAAAATAACGTGAGCAATAAGAGACGAGGAGAACACAGACCCGAAAATCACGACCTAGCACTTACTCTGCAGGAAAGCTGAGGGAACTTGGAAGTGCTCGCCATTCACCCAAGGGGAGCACCATGCCCCTCTAACGGCGTATAGCCTAGCGTGGGAGTTCCATTGCTTGTCTGACCTCGGCAAGCCCCAGAAGATATGACGTCCTGGTAGCAGTTGGAGGTAAAATATAGGGTAGGAACTATTCTTAGGGATGAGGGTGAGTTTGTAAGCATAAAAGACCACATCCAGGTCGATATGTAGATTATAGAGAACTGACAGAGTGGAAAGCCCCATCAGAATCATGACCCCGTTTGCATTTAATTGCATCGGATGGATCCCCGTCAAAGCGAAGAATTGGTGGATCAGAGGAGGAAGGGGGAATCGCAGCCATTCCAGATGTTTTCTGCCCAAGATGATAAAGCCTTCGGGGGCAGAGGGATGAAGATACTAATCCATAGGGCCCTCGACCTTTTGCAGCGTCACTCTACTGGGGTGGCAGAGCTGTCTCCTTAGTGAATCCAACTCTGAATCTACGACATGGCGCAATTCCTGATCTTGACCTGAAGCCATTGTTCTGGATACGATTGAAAGAATAAAAGTCTCTAAAAAGGAAGAAATCGAAAACCCTAGGATTTATGAGGCTAGAATGATTGAAGATTTTAGTAAAGAGGCACATGAGTGTAATTGCGGCTTTTATAAAGGGGGAGCTGAAGAGTTTTTCTGGAAAAGCGGAGAGCTAAGGAGACCGAACAGTCAAAACTTTGAAATTCAAACAGATTTGGTGACATAGGATGGCGTGCCTCCGCCTCGGCAGGGGGAGAGCCACGTGCATCCCCCAGATTGGAGGAACGGATAAACGATTTCCCCACTTGACGGATACGAATCCATCAAGTAGGGAAATAGGGGTAGTTGTGGGACCCGTTCCCAAGTCATACGCCACGTGGACGATTAAGAGGCAGAACAGGTTACAAAAAGGGCCCACTATCCGACAAGTGTCGAGAGTGATTAACTAAAGACCACGCAGGTCACACGTGATATCACAATCGGTCATTAGGCCGTCCGAGGTTAGGGCCAAGCCCATCATAGACCCTGGACAGTCTCGGCCCAGTCCGACCCTTACCTCGACAGCTGGGGGGTCGGAAGCCCCAAGGGTCTTCCACCAAAATATAATGGAAAGCAACTCACAACTCCAGACCCAGACAGAGCATTTAATGCGACCTTGGATAGGCGTGCGCAAGGGGCAAGCCATCATGACAGAACAACGATTTGTCCAAATCTCACCCCTGACAGAGTCAAGCCGTAGGAGGCGGCGGAAATTAGGCTACGGCGATACAGAGGAGATCACGGTAATCTCGGCCCGTGACCTCTGGGAAAAACTTTGAGGAGAAAGGTATTTAGTCCTGAGATTGAGACCCGCATAGTTCACAATCTCAGGACTATATATATATGAGACATGCGTTCCCGAGAGGGGCATGTACGCTTACAAAAAGAAGTATATAAAAAAAAGTTTATAAACAAGAAATAAACATATACTCATATAGAATTAATTCTTTGCTACCCTGAATCAAAGATAGACCACTGACTTAAGCATCGGAGAGTTTTTGTAGGTGGCCACCTCCGCCTCTCCGACATTGTCTGAAGTTCAGAGTACTTTGGGATAACGAGTACACGTGGACAGTTATAGAATACAGCATCAGCGGTTCAGAGATACGTGGATGACTAGTGAGAAACCACTCTAACAGATAATAAATTAAAGTAAGAGAAATAATATAAATATTTCTATAAGACACGGAGCTATATGGGAAAAGCCGAAAAGGACTTTATAAAGATGATCAGCGCATGCATTGAGCATATTTATGAAAAACATGAATAGGATTATCAAAAAAAAAAAATTCAATGTGGCGTGTTATACTTTAAAATTTACATTTTGAAAGGATCCGTTTGATGGAATGTATTTTGACCTTTATGTGGCAACAGGGGCCACAATTAATTTTCTATGTATATATATATATATATATATATATATATATATATATTTTTTTTAATTAGTTAAAAACTTAAAACACCATTAGTCACACTCGCAGGATACAATTGAACTGACGACTTTTTTTTACTGATATCCTTATTAACTATTGGCGAATCAATCTTTTCTCAAATGTGGCTGAATTAATATGATTACTTGTGTCCCACCATGTTAGCCTTATGGAAGATTTTTTAAGTTTCAATATGAAAAGAAAAGCGCAATGATCCATTTACCTTTTAAAATTTATTGGTGGAGAAAGAACAGACAAAGATACCATCATCTTATTTATATACTCCAGCCCTCTCTTTTTATGTTCTTGGTTATCTTCTTTTTCTATTTGGGACTTGGGTCGATGAATTAGAACTTCTCCCAAGTCTTTTTTATTTTAGTTTATATTTTTTTATTATTTTTTATTTTGAGTTATTGGCTATAGAATGTATACTACCCAATTTTTGCTTATTTCGACAAAATTTTAGTTGCTCACTGTACTCCTTCATTAATCATAAACGTTAGTTAGTGCTTTAAGCTGAATAAAAACTTTGAATGGACTAATGGCTGGAGAAATAGATGTATCATTGCTTGAAAAATGGCTCATTATTATATATATATATATATATATATATATACACGTATGCATAGATTTAAAAAAAATACCTGGATTGATGCCCATATATATATCATGTATAACTGTATTTTGGTATAACATTAGTGCATAGCATAGGCCTTGAAGAACATAGATGTACTCCGACTGGGCCTTCTAATTGGAGCTTGAAATATGAACGGGCCATTTCTTGCGGGTTCTGAGCCCATAATTTATTTATTGCGTTATAGCCGTTGGAACTTAGAACCGTAAGATTTCCATTATATTACTAGTGATTATAGCAAGTGGAAATTTTTAACACCTCATTTTTTAAAAGAAAAGAAAAATCTTTTTTAAGGTTATAACTAAATGACCCTTTATATTAGTTTTATCATTGAGTATCATGAATCAGTCTATTAGTTTTTATAGACTATATCAATATATTAGTTCTGTACTGTATATAGTAATGTATATCAACATACCATGTATGATATTTGATATAGTAAAATCTATATACATATTTATTGGAACCGTTATTTTCGACAGTTTCATTTATTCAAATAAGGTGTAAAGATGGCCGTTTCGCTAAGAGCCCCTTGTATCATATTAGTTATTGTTGTATTGGAAGATCCCTTATTTCTTATATAATACCGTTACAATTATGACACACTACAGAAAACCTTACTTTTAGTCACAATACAATTTATGAATAAAAGTAAAAATTTCATTATTACAAAAAAAAATGCCATCGCAAATATATTGTGACAAAAAAGTCTGATTATCACAAGAAATATAACTTGTTATGACTAAATGCGCTTTTAGTGATCACTAACATATTTTATTAGGATATTATCATAATTATATTTTACATTTTGACTTTTTTCTTAATTTGACTTTATATTTTAGTTATTATTAGAATTAACCCTCAAATTTGTAACTTATTACAAATTTTTACATTTTTTGAATCAAACATTAAATTTAACCCATAAGTTTACTGAAATACCCTTTAGGTTTAAATGTTTATGTATATTTAAAATTTAATTTCAAAATTAATACGAATTTAAAATTAATACAAAAATAACATATATTAAAAGCAAAAAGTGAATCCTCCCTCTAATCGTTCTCCCTTCTCTATCTAGTCTCTAACCTTCCTCCTCCCTCTTTCTAACATTTGGCTCATTCAACACCCACAGACCCTTCTCTTCCCATATCAATGGATCCCTCGTGGGAAATCTTCCTTTTTGGTTCCTCCACCCCTAATTTTTAGAACAAGAAAAACGAATGGTCCTCTAAGCAATCAATCCTCGACAAGTTTTTGATAAGGCCTCAGTCAGTCCAAATATTTTCAAACCGCTTGTGAAGAAAAAGTGCCCAATGTTGAGATTGATGTTGAAATGGCCAAAACACGGATATAACCAGGTTGAGTTCTTGATACCTTAAGAAGGTTTATGTGGGTTTTAGTTTTTAAATTGTGGGTCATGATTAAGTGGCTCAGAGGTTGGTTTCTTTTTAATTATTTAATGATTTGAGAAGAATGGCTTTAGTTTGTTTGTGCTTTAATTTGGTTCTTTATTCTTGATTATGGTGTAGGAAATCTAGAAATCAGTGGGTTGGGGAAAGAATAAATGAGATTGGGTTAGAGGTCAGAGAGAGGGTTT
The DNA here is from genome assembly GCA_002914805.1 of Parasponia andersonii. Lineage (NCBI taxonomy): Eukaryota > Viridiplantae > Streptophyta > Magnoliopsida > Rosales > Cannabaceae > Trema > Trema andersonii. The sequence goes on from JXTB01000068.1 coordinate 696,549, forward strand.
TTTTTTAAAAGAAGAATAGAAGTCTTAATATATCCTTTTTCAATATGAACTGTAGTTTTAGTTTTTTAGTTATAATTGAATTGTAAATGTATACACATTTCCAAATCTAAAGGGTATTTTTGTAAATTTATATGTCAAAATTAGTGTTTGATTCAAAGAAAATATAAATTAGATATAATTTTTCATTTGAAGGTCAATTTTAATAATAACAAAAATGTAATATCAAATTGAGTAAAAAGTCAAAATATTAGGTATAATTATATTATTATTCTTTTATTACTATAAATAAAAATTTCTTATTTAAAGTATATTAGTGACAACTTGTAAGTAATAGTTATTTTTTGGTTACAATAAATTTTTAGTTGTTACCAAATATTACTTTTAGTCATACATAAATTTTGTTGAGACTAAAAAGTTATCACTAAATTAATAGTTATTTTTTCTGAAATGGCATATCACAACATTTAATGGATTTTGTTTTAAATCATTAATAATTATGCTATTAGTGTACTTATGATCTTCAAACAGTGTTAATATATGATTAATTAACTACATGTTCATGTATTAATTATAGAATGAGAAATTTGTGTAGCTATACTTTGAATCTATATTTTAGTAAAAGAATTTTTTTTTTAAAGCTCTTTACAAAATAGAATTTTTAAATTATGAATATATGATTTCTGTCCATTATGATCGAGTTATAACTTTACAAAGTTATTTTACATAGAGTTTTAAAAAGTAAAACTTTAATTTTTAAAATTGCTCATCTAATAGGTTATTCTGCAAAGAACCCCAATAATTATAGTGTCCTTGGAGAAATTAAGAGAAATAGACTTATCAAAAGTGAGCTTTAATAAAAGACTTATGTTTTAAAACTATTTGTAAGATAGTCTTTTTGCATGGTTAAGTGGAGAGTTGAGAGTGGTCGAACATTAATGAGAAAATACTATTTTGCAAGAAAAATTAAGAATAACCCTTTTTGCAATGTGTGCTTTCAAAAAGAATTTTTTTGCCAACTCACCCGTCCATATTATGTCACAAAAACCTATACATAGCTTACATATATACAGCATTTCTCACGTTAGTATCTAGCAATTAATGGGCCTACCGTGGAATATCATTTTAATTATGGGAAAATTAAAATGAAAAAAATGAGAAGAAGAAGAATTGATCCTTTAACTAGCTAGACTGTTGGAGATAGTACGAAATGGTATCCATGCAGTGCCGTGGTGAAGAAGACGGGTGAAATTTAATTGTGGAAAACCACGTCAGATGATGTTGATTGGAGAGGAGTAAAGAAGAAGAAGCATATACAATAAATAAACTGTTAGGTGAAAACTTACTAATTGTTATTGATTTGAGTAAAGTCTAAGCATAACTACTGTTTGGTGAAATTAATTAACAAAACATCGTTGTTCTGACTCCTTTTCTCGCACCCATCATTTTTAATGGCCATACGGTAATGTTATTCTGTGGTTGCTGTGACACATCAATACTTTTGCATGTTATTATATATTTATATGTAGATTTATATGTATTGCAGCGATTTCATCTAAACTATAATCTACACGTACCTACCTTCAAATTATAAGTAAATAAATGTATACATTAAGTAAAAAGACAAAGAATTAGGGAAACTTTCGCACCCTTCCAAATTTAACGCATTTAAAGCTTATTGTTGGAAATTGATGTCAAGACAAGAAACTATAAATTCTCAGCTAACTGAAAACTGTGTATGTTTTATTGGCCCTTGGTTTTGGGTTATGAATGAGGGACTAACACTACAGCTGCCATTTCCAAGTGCCAACTCGATACAACGAGCGCTCATTCAATACTTTTACCATGGTCGTTATCACTTTTTTGTTTATTTTTTAATTTGTTTGCTATTAATAGTTTTCTCAAATTGTTATCTACATATGGTATAATTAACGGTTTGTGTAAATTGAATTAATATGTATAATAAAAAAAATCCACGCAATGTATCTTTACAGCATCTTAATTACACATACGATGCCCTCCAACCTTCAAGGAGAACGCCAAAAGCGCCATAGGCATGGGGGCTTGAACGTAATGCGTCAAAACTTTTTGCTTTATTTAAATGAAAAAAAAAATTAAACTTCGATCAATATTTGGTAGTCAAATAGTCAAAGCTGATTCAAGGAAGGCTTAACCTTTTTGGATACATATTCTTTCAACCAGTAATTTATAAGTATATATGTCGTGTAAAAATTAATATAAATATACGGCAAGAATATGAGTGATCATCGCATCACGCTAGTGATATAGTCACGAACATATATATATCAAGATGAAGTATACCGGGAAAAAAAATGATTATAAGAGAACATTAGTACGTGGTACTTGGATGAGAAGTTTATGAATTATATTATTAATTAAGATAATAGGGATTTTAAGTTAATTAACTATTATTTATTTTAAGTTAGACTCCACTTTAATTGATTCCCAGATGAAAGTAATCTACAGAATTCAAAATATTAACTTGGTTTCTTCTCCAGCCTTACAGAATTCCTCAGTTGCTAGAGTATAGATTCTCATTTTATTTGAAAGGAAAAACAAATTCTCCAAATTGTTTTCTTTATTTATTTTTCATTAACATCTCAAACGTTAAGTATTCTACTTCCCTTTTTTTTTTTTAAATTGAAGGCACAAACGTTAATTATTCTTCGATGTTGTATACCAACGTTTTGGTCCATATAATTATATTCCTCAATTTATTACAATATAATAAATATATTCCTCAGTTTATTACAATATAATTAAACTCCAACAACTAGGTATTATAGTAGTTGAATTAGGAATAAACATGACCAGAGATATAAATATCTAAGACAGAATTTCCAAAATCAACACGAAATATTCGAACTAAAATTTATTTATTTCATAGCTTTAGAAGTCAAAAGGAAGGAAATAAAATTTCAAATTAAGAAAGTTCCTCATAAATATTGAGCCCCAAATTTCGGTATATATAGAGCCGAAATTGTGTCAAATATACCAAGAGAAATGACATAGGATTCTTTATTTTTTTTTATATAATCAAAAAAGTGGATGAGATCGGATCACTTCTCAAAATCATTCCCATTCAGTTCGATTTCTTAAGACGATGTGTGAATTCGAACACTTAATCTCGTCCTTTCCAAATGAAAAAAGACAGATAAATCACTTTTACAACACCATTTCGGAATAATGACATTGGATTTTATACTATCACTCTATCATCATGCTAAAACCCTACTAAGTTAATAAAATAACTAAAGTATATTGACTTCTTTTGAGTATTTTCCATTGAAAAAATAAAGTAAGATAATGGTAGGGCGCTAGCTACACGCTAAAGGCTAAAGGAAAACTCTAATTCCTACCTAAAGTTTGCCGCCAATACAGGAGATGCATTTCCTTTTCATTTTTCTACTCCTTTATGTATGTATCACCATAATTACGACTCCATTGGTTTAGTAGCTTTTGCTTATTATAATTCTTTGTTCATATACAAAGCATAAAGCAAACTATTTCTCTAACATGTTCCATTAAAAAAATAGTTATACATATATAGAGGGAGTATCAATAAGAGAATTACTTGATGCCTATCCCTTTATTTTTTGGAATCCCTTTATATTTTGGAATATATTAAGTCAAGTTTATCTCTTATTAAACAGTAAAAGTATAGTATACATATTTAAATTCACTATTTAATCTCTCAAACCCTTTCAACTTGGTGCTTTTATATATATATATAGATACTAGTTTGGTACGTATTTTTTAACTATATATAGATGTTAATTTAGCTAATAAAAATTTATCATATATTTTTTTATATTAAAAAATTAAAAAAAAATTAATAATATATATCTTTTTATGCACGTCATAATAATTATTTAATTATTTGATCAACGATGATCCAATGATTAAAAAAATATATTTATATATAAGTAAAAAAAAATACTTATTAAATTAATAACCATATCCATATACGAGGAAAAAAGAGGGAAATTAAATAAAAAAGAGTTTGTGATACGGACAAAGTATACGATCTTATGCAATATTGATCAATGTTATGTAAATTATTGTTATTAGTCAAGTTTAAAGTTTGAATGCCAAATCTAAAATAATATACATGTGTAATGGATGTATGACGTACGAGAGAAAATACAAGCTCTACCTTTTTGACTATCAATTTTGATTTATAAAATCATGTGTGTAAGTGTAACTGACAAATTTAAACTAAACGCGTATTGGTCATTTTTTTTTTTTTTTTATATAAGATAGACAGATGGGTGACTGAAACGTATATATAGAATTCAATGTTGTTAGCTCAAATTATACATCACATTCGTGTGTACATATATACACTTTATGTTTGGTGTCTTATAACTTAGATGGCAAACGAAATATAAATTTTACAACAATAAACGCAAAACTTAATTCAATAATTATAAGAAAGAAAAAGCTTTAGTATATTTCCGGCAAAAAGGAGTGTGGATCGGTTATAAATGATATAACTAAAAGGTTAAAAGTCGAGTTGATAAATGCCCTTAACTGTGTCCCGTTACCAAATTTTTAACTATTATCAGTTTACAAATAGCAAATTAATATATCTAGTTTGAAATACACAATAATTTGTTATATTCAACAAATTAAATCATGTCATGCACTCTTGTCACGCTACAATTAACCCTGTTGAAAATTTTAAAAAATAATACGTTGTCTTATCCCCATTGAATCAGACCATCCATTTTCTATTAATGCAGCCAAAGCAGACAATTAAGTCCCAAAAAAAAAGATTTCAAGTTTTCAATCACTAAACCAATGATAAACCACATCAGAACCAAAATTAACGAACAAAAAGATTTTTTAAAAAATAAAATTAAACAAAACAATATTAAATTAAAAAGAGAAAGGGAACAGCACAAAACAGAAAAACAAAAAAATATAGTCATCCACTACAAAACAAAAGCAATAAACAAATATAAAATAAACATAAATAAATAATAGAAATGTCTGGCGAGCCGGGCCCAAATTCTTCCATGTCGGCCCTTTTAAGTACCTCTTATCTCAACTCCTCTGCCACAGAACTAACATTCCTCACATCCTCGTTCTCGTTCTCTCTCTCTCTCTCTCATGCCATGGAATCATCATCCTCATCATCATCATCACCACCGTTGATCTCGAGGAAACTAAGCAACGTGGTCCGTCTGATCATGTTCACGATCCAAAAGGGTGTGTCGACGAAGCGTAAGCGTCTGATGATGATGATGAACATGATCCCAACGGATCACAACATCCTCCACGTCATGATGGAACGTGGCAAGGTCCTGGGGAAGTCGTTCAACGACCTAATGATCCGCCACAACACCGCGCTCGGCTGTAGCTCCCACGATGTTCGGATGTCGTTCGTCTCCCCCAGAGAGTACGAGTTCAGCTGCAGCAGCACCCCACCGCACCGCAGCATGCACCCCTCCCGCCTCGCCTCCAATAAGAAAAAGCCTGGCCGTTACGTTAACGGCCGAGGAGGAGGCCGTTACTACAATAATGGCAATAGTAATTGTAACAAGCACGTCGATGTCGGTTACTACAAGCAGTACTATTGCAGTAATCACGACGACGTCGTTTCGGTGATTAGCTCCGTTAAGTCCTCGTTAAGGGGAGGAGGAGGAGCTAGTACTACTGGTGGTGACGATGAGTTCCACGTGGACAAGGCGGCGGAGGAGTTTATTGAGAGGTTTTATAGGGAGCTGATGTTGCAGAAGTGGAATATGGCGCGTGAAGCCACCGCGGCCAAGGCGGAGTATCGGTTTGGCTGACGCGCCGCTGCGGACCGCGCGTGCATCGGAGTTTGCTTATTATGTAGGAAACGAAATGATTAAGCAACATATGAAACGACATCCCTGCTTGTGTTTAATGTACATTAGTAGGATAATATTAACTGATTAATGCTGTTTTTTTTCACCGTAAACTTAATCAGTATCTTTTTTTTTTTTTTTAATATTTTAATCCTCTGTTTTTTTCGTCTGGATTTTGTCGTCTGTGAATTTTCTTAGATTTTTACGGATAAGAAATACAAAGCTCCATTAAATTCCCTGTAAATGGTCTTCTCCTTGGAAAAACTAATTACTTAATTTCCAATAGATTATTACTATTAATTAGTATTCTAACGTAAGCCAAAACGTTTAATTAAAAAGAGATATATACATGATTGCCATTTCAACAGGACTTATGGGTAGATATATTTTTTTTTAGCCGATAACAGTGATCCATAATATTCTTTTTTTTTTTATTTTTTATAATAAAAAAATATATATGTTAAATTTTTATTGACTAAATTAATACTTATATGTAAAAAAGAAATACTTAATAATATATATATATATATATATATATATAACTCGGTATGTAAGAAGTGATAATTTGTTGCGGTAATACTAATGAGTAGATGATCATTAGATGTAGAGGACAATTAAGGAAGAAGAAAGAACGGGAAAAAGAAATGACTACAAATTTCAGCCGTTCTAAAGCAGACAGTTAGGGAAAAAAAAAATGAATAAATAAAGTTGAGGACTTAAAAGTATTCATAAAGTTGTTACTGGGGTCGGGTTAGTTCAGATGCAATGATTACCCACTCATACGGTGGTGGCTCTTAAAGTTACATGAAATAATCTGAACAGCATTTTGGGTACGATTGATATTGGTTTTGTAAAAGGAAATATCCAAGTCAATCCAATTCATGAGTATTACCTAAAAAGAAAAAAGAATCCAGTTCATGAGTATATCTATTGGATTTTTCATGGCTTGAATATAACAATGGTAATGTAGAATGATTGTAGATGTTATTACTTTTATGATTATTTATTCTGTCGGTCTTTTACTAATGAGAAATTATTGTCTTGATCATTAATTGAAAAATGTTCGTTTTTAACCTTAGATTTTTAAATTGTTTCCCATTATTCTGTAAAAAGTACTGTGAACACTTATTATACAAAATATAGAGAATCAATATCAGTACTCAACCTTAAACTTTGAAAAAAATTTCATTCGACTCTTTTTATGGTAACTATTTAACGAAAAAAGTTAAAGGACGAATTATTAATTAGTGCCAATTTTAATGTAATAATTAGTCTGTAAACCAAGTTTCGTGGGGCGGAAGAAAAAGAATCGCCTTTGTCTGATTTAGCGGATTTGAGCCGATCTAGTATATATAATAAAGTCAGATTAGGCCTTAATAATAAGTCTATCGCCCAACTCGGCCTACATTTCTGCATCCGCATCCATATATTAGGTTATATTTAATCATTATACATATAATTTTAAATATATTTATTAATTAAATTTTTTTAAAAAAAATTAATGAAATATTTTTATTTATATGCGGTATTTATTTACGTATTTTTAATTTATTCATAATTTAAAAGAATATAAATAGATTTTATACTTATATTTTAGCCCACATAACCACGTGTTCAATATGTTAAAGCATAAAACAATAATGAAAATTCAGCTTTTATAAGCACAGCCTACATAAAATGTGGGTTGGACTTTCGGGTCGTGTCGATTTTTTTAATAAGAGTAAGAGTTAGGACGATTCGATCCACATTTTAAGTAGGTCAAGCTTAGACACAATGCAAAGACTGCATAAGCTTATCAAATATATGGATCTACTTATTTTACATGTTATAAGTTTCTTTTTGAGCTTGAATATTTGTACTTTGTAGGCTGAAAGCTATTAATAATTAATTTTTTTTAACAAAGTTCTTTACTTTGTAAACCCTTTTAATGTTAAATTAATTCTTATTACATAGTCACTAAATTATTGAAATAGTCTAAATATGGTTCCTTTAATTTTTTTTTTTTTTTTTGGTTCCTAAAGATTTTTTTTCATTAAGAATCTGTTAAATTTAATATTGCATCAGTAATTTTTTAGAATCAGTGATATTAGTGGCGGTCCTAAACTTTAGAAAAGAAAATAGTCGTTTTGACTTAAATACTTAACGTAATATGATAAAAAGGACCAATGAAGAACAATTGTTAGTGGTTTTTTGTTTTTTAATCGGACTGAAATTTCATATATTATATATAGTTCAATAAAATAATATGTCACTCGATACTAAAATTGAATTACAAATAACTCACTAATGCAAATTAATAAAAGCAAACAAATAATCAGCAAAATCACTGTATTTGACTAACGATAGCGGAAGAAACACAAAACTTAATAAGGATTATAACTAGAGCTTTATTATAAAAATCTATTTACTCTTCAAAATCACAATTCACCACCAGATATGGTTATTCCGACTGATTCTGTGATAAATTTTTTACAAAAATTGACGAAGACAGCACAAAATCTTCCATGTTTTTATCACAAAAATCCCAAATCTAAAAGATAACCGTGGAAAACTACACTAAAATAAATTTTTTAAAAAAAAAAAAACAAATAAACAAACACAACCAACATTGATCTAGGAAATTCCGATGAGACCAAAAGATTGTTCAAAAATGGAAAGAAAGCTAAAAGAAAAATCCGCTGGAATCAAAATCTTGATAGGCAGAAGTTACAATGGGAGGAAGAGAACTTCAGAAAGGCAGAGTGGTTTTTTTTTTTTTTCATTTATGCCTATAATAATAGTTTATGATGTAACTGTTGGATCGGTTTCTCACCAGTCATCCACGTGTCTCTGAACCGCTGATGTTGTGTCCTCCAACTGTCCACGTGTCCTTACTATTCAAAAGTGCTCTGAACTTCAGGCATGATCGAAGAGGTAAAGGTAGCTACCTACAAAGACTCTCCGATGCTTAAGTCAGTGGTCTTTATTTGATTCAGGGTAGCAAGGATTTAGTTCTATATGAGTATATATTTGTTTCTTGCTCGTAAACTTTTAAATATCTCTTTTTGTATGTGTACATGCCCCCTCTTGGGAACGCATGACTCATATATACATAGTCCTGAGATTGTGAACCACCCGGTTCTCAATCTCAGGACTGAGTACCTTTTTCCTCAAAGTTTTTCCAGAGATCACGGGTCGAGATTACCATGATCTCCTCTGCATCACTGTAGCCTGGTTTCCGCCGCCTCTTATGGCTTGAGTCTGTCAGAGGTGAGATTTGGATAAATCGCTCATCTGTCAGGACGGCTTGCCCCTTGCGCACACCTACCCAAGATCGCATTAAATGCTCTGTCTGGGTCTGGAGTTATGAGTTGCTTCTATTATATTCTGGTAGAAGACTCTTGGGGCTTTCGACCCCCCAGCTATCGAGGTAAGGGTCAGATTGGGCCGAGTTTATCCAGGGTCTGTGATGGGCTCGGCCCTAATCTCAGACAGCCCAATAGCCGATGTGGTATCATGTGTGACCCACGTGGCCTTTAGCTAGTCATTTTCGACACCTGGTGGGCCCCGTTTGTGACTTGTTCTGTCGTTTAATCGTACACATAATGTATGATTTGGGAACGGGTCCCATAGTAACTAATACTTATAAATTGTTTTAAAATTTGCAACGGTTGTTGAGATTATAACAAGGTTTGAAATGGAGGTATTAATATCTAAATATAGAGAATTTCTTAAAAGGAAGAGCGCCTTGTTCTTTTTTTTTTTTTTCAAATGCCTATAATAGTAATTTAATGAATGTAAACTAATACTTATAAATTATTTTCGAGCTTATAACAAGGTTTAGAGTTCGTAATCTCTAAATTTATATTTTTGAGGAAATAATATTTTAATATATTCAGTGGGTGAAAAAATATTAGAGCTTACTTGGTAATATTTATAATTTTACTGTTTTATTTTCGAAGTGTAATGAATGATGGAAATTTGTGGCCAAAAAACTATTAGAGCTTATTTGGTAATATTTATAGTTTTTATTATTTTATTTTCAAAGTGAAATCAATGAAATTTTTGGAAATAAAATTTTGAAAACATCTTCATCTAAACATTGTTGCCAAGCAAGGCCAAACATTACTTACTATCAAACTTTATTCTCAAATATCTCCACCATTCATTTTAGCTTGAAAATAGAAGGCAAGTTTTAAATATAATATAAAATATCCCGTCAAAAAAATATAATATAAAAATACTGCCAGTCAAGCTTTTAATTAAAAAAAATATTGGATGCATATTCTAGGTACGATCCCCACTATTCGTTTTATTTTTAACAACTAAAACTATTAAAACATAAAACAATAGTCAAACAAATCCTTAATATGACAGCAAATAAATTAAAGAACTTTACGCATATTCTAGCTAGAAGTTTAATTGGCATAATTATGGTACGGGAATTATGTGTATATTTAAGATTTGCAGTCGTGAACAACGAATTCTGCAACAAACTGAGATCATAAATTCACGAATCACTATATACGCATCCAAATATCCAAGGACGATTCACATTACGGCACTTCAATTGGCCCCTGAAGTCATCTAATGATTACAACTACAGTATGTCTTTTATTTAATTAACCCTTATTTTGATCGATTAATTTTAATCACGTGTATCTTCTAAGTACAAAGAGTAAAAAAAAATATTAAATAATAAATTTTTATTTTTATTTTTATTTTTTCTAATTACTCAAATTATGATAGTCGAGATCAATGAAACGGCTAAAAAAATCATCTATTGATAAGTAAAAAAAAAATACCGACTGTATTGAAAATATATATTTATATATATATATAATTTTTAAAGAAAAGACCAAGGTTCATAAATAAGTTAGGAGAAATTACTAATTAAATTATGTACCGTTGTTTTGCCAATTATTATTACTTTTTGAAATAGGTTGTTCTGAAAATTAATCAAAATTATTGATCTTAATATTTTATAAAAAGATAATATGTTATTTAGGTAGATGAGCATAAGTCACTTATACTAGCTATATAATTTTTTTTTTAAGTAGGGTTTAACTAATGACTACCATTTATTACAAATTTAATGAAAAATATCTCACGCACACGCTACCAAGACTTGAACCTCTGATCTCCTAAACTCACACATGTATCTTAAAACTTTAGACTAACTGAGCTAATCACAGTTGGTCATACTAACTATATGATATAATCATGCATGTTGCTCAACAATTATCTATTTGATTCGTCAGGTTATCACAAGGTCACCTAATTAGTTAGTGATTCATACTATATACAAGAAAAATCAAAATATTTTTATTTTTTGTTATTTTTAAATATTGCCCAATTTTTAAAATTCTCTATACCAATATTATCATTACGCTCATGAGTTTGATAAGAAGGAAAAAAAAAGTACAAGAATAAAAAATATGAGCGATAAGAAAGAAAATACTTTCCTTTGATGTTATTTCATAAGCAACAAAGAAATAAAATAACATTTTAATGATTACATTCAAGTGTAGTATCCACTATTTGCGATCTCGATCCAAAATTTAAGTCATATTAGGAGTAAGCGTGAAAACCTATGACCCCCTAATGGAGCGAGTTGGAGATTGAGTAGTAGTAAGTATTTTCCTTTAATTTATAATAAGTGGATCATTAGTTAAGCCCCACTTTTTTTAAAAAAAAAATGCACTATTTTGTTTTGAAATTAAAGCGACATAATTAATTTTCTATTAAGTGCAAATTATAAAAGTTTTCTCCATTTTGAAAATATTAAAAAATAATAGACAACATTCTTATTTTGTTCCCCTCTCTTATCTACATTTAATATTTCTCTTACATTAATTACCAAACAACATGAGTAATTACTCTTATAACAAAAAAAAAAACAAAAAAAAAACCTAGCATCCATTCTCTTTCAATTTCAAAAAGATCTATCTCGCCACTCTCAAAATAAGATAGAAAGAGTATGCTCTAATCTCCCTCTATGGCTTCTCTTTCTCTTCTTTGATCTTTTTCGAGGACGAGAGGTTTTTTATTTTTTTTAATAAGTCTAAATTTAGATATAGTTGTAATACCACGTTAATGTGGATTTTTATTCCACTTGATTTTTGATTTGTGTAGATTTTAAATTTCACTTACTAAATCTTGATCTGGATCTCATTTGGTGTTGGAATTATATTCTACCCACAAAAAATACACTCAAGTAGCAGTGAAAACAATTGTTTGATAGTGATCCTTATTATCTTCTTCTCTTTTTTTTTGAAGAATTATGATAATTTATTCATGCTATTATTATGTTTGTGATATACTTTTCGTCTCTTTTTTTAAGAGTTTGGAATTGTGATTAATTCGCTGTGATGATATTGTAATTGAAGTTTTTTAGCTTTTATTAATATTATTCCGTGAGGAGCCATTTTTTAGTCAAAAAGATAAAGAAAAAAATTACAAAACAACACATTCAATATTTCTCTCTTACCAATCAACACATTTCTCATTCTCTCTTTCTCCTCTACAAAGATCACCTTATTAATTACTTAGATGATTAGATGATTGGGAAATAGACATGGTTACTAGTAGAGAATTTAAGGTGTTTTTAAATTAGTATAAGTAACTCATCACGTTTACTAATTTATAGCTTAATATCATTTTTTTATAGGTAAATATCTATTAATTAGTTAGGATGTTTTAGTTTCTTTTTTTTTTCCACCTTTTTTTAGTGTTCTTTACAACTATCAATTGGAAATAATCAATTAGAAGTAATTTGTTTTTTCTCTTGATATTTCAAGTTGTTTACTTAGTAAATTTTCATATATACCATGTTGTGATCTTAATTTTTGATAGATATCTTTTAGTTATGTATCTGATCAAGTTTTAACGAAAAATATGTATGTTTATACACACAATAGCAAATTGAGTCTTTAAATCTAGTAAATATCTTTTTAGTCGTAGTAAACCAATTTATAAGCTAAGTATACCTAACTTAGAATATGATGCATTGAAGTAGTGGAATTCAAATATACGAAAAATATATAGCCTACATAAATACATATACAAAGAAAAAAAAACAAGTATATATATATTGTGAGACCAGTTGTAACATGCAATATATAAGGTTACAAACGTTTATAATAAATTTTTTTCAATAAATAATGTTACCAAAATATTATGCTCCAACTTTGAGTAGAATTTCGGTTGTACTTCAGAACAAAGGATTGTTAACCGTCGAGGGCTGTGTTCTACACAGAGTCCTTAAAACTGATTCGCTCCCTCCACCAGAATGCTTGAGGATTTTGCAAGCGTCAGTCTTCCAGGATACAACGACGAAGAGCAGCAGGTGAAGCACCAACACCTCCGCTCTACGAACTGGATAGCTTTGAACTCAAAATTTCTAGACATTCGAAAAGCTCTAGCTAAAAAAAAAAAAAAACTGAGGAACTCAAGAATACTTGAGAAAGAATGGCAAAGAGAAGAATGCTTCTATTTCTTTGTTTTGGTATGTGGAATGAGGAGGGGAAGCTCAAAACGTTTTCCAGAAACTAGAAAGGTTTCTGTTACTAACGTTTCATTAAACTGTGTAATAACATCCAAAACGTTCAGTTCATTCTGGAAGCCACAACAAAAGGTTGGGCTTACTATGGTCCAAGTTTCAGCCCGGCATTCGTGTCTGCAGGTGCGGGCACACACGAACCCATGCAAATTCAGGCCCAATCCCGAAGATTTGCACCCTCCTGCGCACGCCTGAGAGGGCATCAATGGTTGTTATTCTTACCACCATCACAAAACAAGGTTCTATATAAACTACTTGCACCATGCATTTCCCACCAATGTGGGATTATAATATTTTCCTTTCATTTTCCATTTCAAGGGTGCACTTTTGAGCAATAATTTCTCATTCATCCGTGCACCATTTTGAGCGTGTGAATATACGAAATCGATGTCCTCGCAGAGGAGAACAAGAATTCACTAAGATCTTTCATCAACAAGATGTGGATCCCACTCAATTTTTAGATTCAAAATGGTCCATGAAAATGGGTTTTATAACAAATTTAATCTTTAAAATCCACTTGGGCTTCCAAGCCCAAGCCAAGCCCAAATTATTTCCTTAACCCATTTTCCCAGCACATACTACTCAAGTGTGATTTCTTGTTAATCACTATAAAGTTCAGTTTCTAAATAGTTTAGTTAAAAAATAATTTAAGAATCTCTTTACTAACAAATAGACAATATTTTATAATAAAAAATTATAGGTTTTGATGATGGTAATATTTAATAGCACGATATGCGGTAAATAAAAATATATCGAATATATAAATTGATGTTCAAAGAGAATATAAATTTACTAAGGGTGATTTATTGTTAATGGTCATAAAGTTTATTTTCTAAAATTATATAAACTCATAAATATTAAAAAATTACTAAAAAGTCTTAATTCACAAATGGACATTAGTTTATTAAAAAAATGAATTTTGATTACAGTAATTTTTAGATTTATTTTTAATAGATATTTATTATTTAATTTGGTCATTTGGATATAACTTTTAAGTCGTGGACATTTGTTTATTTTTTGGCCAAAAAGTGGATATATATATATATATATATATATCAAACCCGTAGCAGAAATTTGAAACAAAATTAATTTTCGAGGAGCAAATTATGACTTTTTTAATAACTTCTAGAGTGAGAAAATATTGGTCTTCTAAAAATAACCTTCTACCATGTGCAGTTTTTTTTTATGAAAAATAACTCCGTTTCCCTCCATTTTTTCACCCGCTCAACTCTCTCTCTTCTTGAAAGGTCCATTTTCTGGCGAACATGGAAGTGAAGCAAAACGTTAAATAATTAGCTCTAGTGAAGGCAAATCTTAGTATCGACCAAATATAACTTGGAATCACAATTAAACTAACAATCACAAATTTTGTAACCACATTAGAAAACCCAATATCTCTCTCCCAGATTATGAATTTTTATAGCTTAAATCTTATTGCAACATGACCAAATTGACAAACTAACTAAAAACAACATGTCATTAAGTAGATGGATATTTGGAAAAAAAAAAAGTTGGGGGGAGGGGGGGACTTAGAGTCATAATCTTTATGACAACCTTATAAAACCAAAAAATTGACCCAAATACAAATACTTAATACCTTAAATGTTATCATAATCGCACCAAATTGACAAAATATCATTTTATACCTTAGAGAGAGAGAGAGAGAGAAGGCTCACACAATAAAATATGTTACTAAATTTTTGACTAATCACAAAGTCCGTCGCAACCCTATCTTCAACTAAATCTCGACTAAGTTGACTTGCTCACTAGATGAATGGATCTGATTCGAAAATCTCAACCATTGGTGCCTAGAGGAAGCTCGAGAGAATGATGCTATTGTTTGAGCTCGCTAGAGGAAGACAATGCTGACGACCATCAAGGTGAAGCGCCTTGCGTTGACGTTGAGGGAGGTATTAGTTGAAGCGCAGAGCTTTGGTGATATGAAAGAATGAATGTTAACCAACCAAATCACCATCAAAGGAGAGATTTAAGCATGAAAATTTGAGAGAGAGAGAGAGAGAGAGAGAGAGAGAGAGAAATTTAGGAAAGTTTTCTCAATAGCTTTTTCGAGATAAAATTGGTTTGAGGAAGAATAACAGAAAAATCAATTGAATGGGAGGACAGCTTTGTCTTTTGAATAAGGTGGGCCCAAAAATAATGAGACGGGGACGGACTAATTTGGGCTAAAATGATTCTTTTGTGATTTTTTTTTTTGTTTAAAATGAAATTTTTAGGGTATCAAGAGCTCTTAACCATCAATAAAATCATAAGACGATAATAAATGGGTTTTTTTTTATGGTCAATAAGCTCTTTCATTGTAGGTCAAAGTGTTTTTGACAACTCTAAAAATACTGGGTCTAAAAATATTCCAAAAAAAAAGTCATTTTGGCCTAAATTAGTCCTATTATTATCCTTTTCTCAAAAATAACTCATTGAAAAATCATTTCTCAAATGACTCCTAAAAAAGTCATTTTAACCTCAAACACTACTAGTGAGGTCCATTTCCCCAGAGGATTTTCGTTATGGGCTTCAATGTGTCGATTGTTTTCACAGCCCAATAAAGCGTGGCTTAAGCTTTGTTTGGATGGACCAATTACTAACATTGCTTTGTCAGCTGCACAAAATCACGGATGGTGATTAATATTCATTTTTTATTTTTATTTCATAAATATCTGTTTTATACTTTTTTGTAGAGAAATATAAACTACTATTATTTTACATATGAAATAAAACATATACTACACAGTATACATTTCATGCAAGTGTATATCGTAGTCTACATTTCATAAATAAAAATTACATTGAAAATTAGCACACATTTTAACATGTATATCATTCATATTTTACACATAAAATGTATATTTTATGGATAAAATTTATATTATAAAAATAGACCATTAATATTTTACATATAAAATATAAATCATAAAATTAAAAATGATATTTTCAAAAGAAAAATTAAAAATAAGTGTTTATGAAAATAAGTTTTAAAAACGGATACTAAATGTAAATTTCTCTTTTATTTTTCCATATCCAATCGAGCAATCTAGAGTTTTGAAAAATAAAAAAAATCAATTCATTACCTATCAATGGTGGAGAGAAAAGGGGGCAAGTGGGGTTTTCTTTATATGTAAACTAATTTCTCTTTTCCCTATTTGCCCCCGTTAAAAATAGTTTTACACTTTTATCTCCTCTTCGAGATGTGAATTAACTTTTAAAACCACTTAAATATAACATATATTTTTATTTAATTTTCAAAACTAATATTGAAAATAAATGGAATTTGAAAAGACTTCTCATTGTTTATAGGTATTCTTCATATACTTTTTTTCATAGACTTTTCTTCTATGATAATGATTATATAAAGACAAATTATAAATTTTAGATGATTTTTTAAATGTAAATTCTACTTTATTATTTATAATATTTCTGTGAAGTTTTAAAATTTTGGTGTATCATTTTTTGCATTTTAAAAAATTGCTTTACCTAAAAAAATGCTTTAACGCCCCACCANATATACACACACGAATTAGAAATAAGTGTCCACAAAGTTAAACTTTTGTTTTGCTATGAATGAATGCCTTGAGTTTCTTTGAATTCATACTACTGAACTTGGTGGAATGAACTTATGATAATGTGATTTTACACCTCTTTTAAAAATTTCGCACCAACAAATAATAAGAATAAGATAAAATGGAAATATATTATAGGAGTTTTGCTGACTGCGATTAAAAGATAAAAACTAAGAATGGCATTGAATTAAATAATAAGTAAATGAAGACTAAAGATGCTTATATCGTTAATATAAAAACAAGACAAAGTCACCACAGTGACGAGCTTATCCGGAATTTCGTTTCTATCATATCAGAGGTTTGAATTTCTGCAATATCAAATTTCTGTGTTAGTGTGCTTACTTCTCCACCCTAGATCCTTGGCCTTCTAATGCGTGAGTCGTCGTTATCTATTCCTGATAACTAATGAAGCTACAGAGATACGGCACTATATCGTTCTCAAGTCGTTTCAATATGAGTTGAGGCTCTTAGTAAAGCTTATAATGGAGTTTTATATATATATTAAAAAAAGGCGTTTTATAAATTTAGTTTTAATTTTTATACTTAAAATCTGAGTAGATGGAGTATTGTAGGCTCATAGCTTTTAAGAAAAAAAAAAAAAAACGATGAGTGCTATATGGGTTAGTTCACTTTAATTTACTTTAAAAAAATAATAATAATTTAGGCCTTTCATTAGACAAATTTAAGCATTTTTCATATTTTTTTTCTACTAGTGGACATTGATTCTCATGGAGCCTAGGCGACAGCCTTAGTTGGCTAGATGATTTTTCCAATGTAAATTATGCTTTATTATCCTTTATAGTTCGACCCGGGTTATTCTACTTGTGGTCCAAGTTAAGCCTCTATGCAGGTAGTTATGGGTAGAGATCGTCAAGATACTACTAATTCTCCTTTTTTCTTGGGAAAAAAAAAAAAAAAAAAACAAAGCCCACATATAGAGACATCAGGGACCTAAACAGTGCAGAAAGGTTGAGAATTTGGAACAAGAAGCTACTATGTAAATAATTAAGCCATGANAAAAAAAAAGACAAAGCCCACATATAGAGACATCAGGGACCTAAACAGTGCAGAAAGGTTGAGAATTTGGAACAAGAAGCTACTATGTAAATAATTAAGCCATGACTACTAAGCAATTGTAAAGGGTTGGGCAATCAAATCCTTTATTTACAGATTATGCTAATCAAATCCTTCTTTCATGTTACTCGTCGTGGATAAAAGACCGCAATTTGGGCCACAAAATCGACTGTTTATCCTTGGTACATAGGGTTGAAATTTACTTTTAAAAAAAAAGAGTAAAAATTTAATTAATAGTATAGTGACTCTAATTCTTTGTAACTGTTGTTACTAAATAACAAGATAATATTAATTACTAAGAGTGAAAATAAAGCTACTACTTAAAGCTAAAATTTAAATACTCATTGCTACTAAATTACAATTGGGTCAAAATTCGTCTTGCTCATTTTATTGCCTACATGGCATATTATAAGTATTTATGTTTTTAATGCGTTATTGTATTTCACAAAAACGGACAATTATTATTTGTGATTATCATATTGTTTAATCAGAGCTTATTGTGTAAGTATCCCACTGAGAGAAGGTTGCATAAAAGATAATAATTATAATATATTATATTAATAGTGTTTTTCATTTATAAATCTCTTATTTTGTATGCCCACAAATAAAGGGAATTTATCTTATTTTACACAAAATCTCTCTTGATATTTCTTTCTCCGTGTGGTTTTGGCTTCTATTCAAGGTATGTAGTTGTTGGTGTGATTCTTACCAGCTGTTCACGTGTTTCTGAACTGCTGACGTTGTATTTACCAACTGTCCACGTATCCTTACTATCCCAGTGTGCTTTCAACTTCAGGTCAGGTCGGAGAGACGGGAGTGGCCACCTACAAAGACTCTCCAATGCTTAAGTCAGTTATTTATCCCTGAGGCTGAGTAGCAAAGATTAAGTTTTTCTCTCTATATGTCTGAAAAATCTCCTCCCACTGAGGGGGAAGCAAGGCTCGTATATATAATCATGGAACTCGGAACTTTTCTGACTCTCAATCCC
This sequence comes from Parasponia andersonii, assembly GCA_002914805.1. Lineage (NCBI taxonomy): Eukaryota > Viridiplantae > Streptophyta > Magnoliopsida > Rosales > Cannabaceae > Trema > Trema andersonii. Next base: position 715,578 of record JXTB01000068.1, read on the forward strand.
AGGATCGAGTACCTTTTCTCATCATGACTTACTCCAGAGATCACGGGCCGTGGTTATCGTGATTTTCCTTGCATCGTCGTGGCCTGCTTTTCGCCATCCCCTATGACTCGAGCCTGTCAGGGGCGAAACTTTGACAAACTGCCGTTCTATCAGGACGGTTTACCCAATATGCGCACCTACCCAGGATCGCATTAAATGCCCTGTCTGGGTCTGAAGCAGTGCGTTGCCTCCCATGGTCTTCTGATGGAAGACCCTCGAGGCTTTTGACCCCTAGCTGTCGAGGCAAGAATTAGATTGGGCCGAACCGTCTACGGTCTGGGATGGATTCGGCCCTAGCCTTGGAAAGCCCATGGGCCCATGTGGTATCACATGCGACTCACGTAGCTTTTAAATGGTTACTCTGGCACGCGTTGGATGGCGTGCCCCCCTTGTGACCTGTTTTACTACTTAATCGTCCACGTAGTACGTGATCTAGGAATGGGCCCCACAACTGCCCTCATTTCCCTATTTGATGGATTCGCATCCATCAAATGGGGAAATCGTGTCTCCAGTCCTCCAATTTGAGAGATACACATGGCCCCTTACCATCATTTCTCCCCAATTACCGACGCAGGTGCACGCTATCCTGCGTCACGACTTCAGTCTTTCTTGCACCGTTCCCCTCCAGGGGAGACTTTTCGGCTCCCCCTCTATAAAAGTCGCATTCATGGTCAGGGTCAGACATCATATACGATGTCATTCCCTTGTCGGCAGTGCAGCCGACCTCTGGATCTGGCCCAATCGTATATGATTTGGAGTTTTTAGTGAATTCCCCCCGTGCTATGATTGACAAGATTAGCTTTGGAGATCGGGATGTGAGTACCAGCTCGTCCGGCTTTGAGGATGTAAAATTTCTGTTATAACTTATCTTGGCAGAATTCGACCTGCGCGTGTAGCTGGACTTCTTTGACCCTAAATGGGAACGTGCTAGGAACTAGCTCCAGGGGTTGGTCGACCCCTGCTTGGACACGTCGCTACAGAGGAAGAGGCCCGAGCTTAGCTCTTACCGGGAGCAAACAGGGCGTTACCACTCCGATGTGTCCCTACGAGTCCGTCCAAGACCTGCTTCTTAGAAATAGAGCCTTCGGGTCCGCATCCCTGTCGACTACACAATTTGTATTTTAGGCAATAATAAACCAAATTTGGTTTTAATTTCTGTCTTTGTGCTTAGTCTTGTCTTGGCCTTCTTCCAACAGGTAGGCTCTGGCTCCGTTTACTTCCAGTCCATGTGTAGCTAAGGCGCTCTCTTGGGAGGGTCTGCTTCCAATAGGTAGACCCTGGCCCCACTTTCCTTTGGCTTACACGTAGCTAAGGTGCTCCATGGGGAAGGTCTACTTCCAACGGGTAGACCCTGGACCCGCTTTCCTTTAGCTCACGCATAACTAAGGTGCTCCCTGGGGAGGGTCTACTTCCAATGGGTAGATCCTGGCCCTGTTTGCCTTTGGTTCATGCGTAGCTAAGGTGCTCTTTGGGGAAGGTCTGCTTTTAACGTGTAGACCCTCGCCCCGCTTGCCTTTGGCTCGTGTGCAGCTAAGGTGCATTCTGGGAAAGGTTTGCTTCTAACGTGTAGACCCTGGCCTCGCTTGCCTTTAGCTCATGTGCAGCTAAGGTATTCTCTGGGAGGGGTCTTATCGGCTAACTCTTTTCCCGTCCTGCAGGTATTCCTTGAGGGCTGGTGGCAAGTTTTTGTCGCGCAGCTTATTTCCCTTCGTACATCCTCTTGGGTCGTCGGTGAGCAAAGTGATCCCCGTAGTACGATTCTTGATAAGGCTGGCTGGTAAGTTTGGTTGCGCAGTTCATTCCTTTTTGTACGTTTTCTCGAGCCATCGGCGAGCATTTTATTGCACGATGTGATTCCCATAGTACAACCGTTTTCGAGGTCTGCTGACAAGTTTTTGGTTGCGCAGCTCATTCCTCTTCGTACATTTTCTCGGGCTATCGGCAAGCGTTTTATTGCACGATGTGATTCCCATAGTACGATCGTTTTTTTAGGTCTACTGGCAAGTTTTTGGTTGCACAGCTCATTCCTCTTCGTACGTTTTCTCGGGCCATCGGTAAGCATTTTATTGCATGATGTGATTCTCATAGTACGATCATTTTTTGAGGTCTGCTGACAAGTTTTTGGTTACGCAGCTCATCCCTCTTCATATGTTTTCTCGGGTTATCGGCAAGCATTTTATTACATGATGCGACTCCCATAATACGATTTTTGACGAGGTCTGCTGGCAAGCATTTTATTACGCAGTTTATTTCTCTTCGTACGTTTTCTCGGGTTGTCGGCGAATGAAGTGATCCCCACAGTACGATTTTTGATGAAGTCTACTGGCAAGTATTTTATTGCGCAGCTCATTCCTTTTTGTATGTTTTCTCGGGTCGTCGGCGAGTGACGTGATCCTCACAGTACGATTTTCGATGAGGTCTGCTGGCAAGTATTTTATTACGCAGCTCATTCCTCTCTGTATATTTTCTCGGGTCGTCGGCGAGCGACGTGATCCCCGCAGTATGATTTTTGATGAGATCTACTGGCAAGTATTTTATTGTGCAGCTCATTCCTCTTCGTACATTTTCTCGGGTCGTCGGCGAGCGACGTGATCCCCGCAGTATGATTTTTGATGAGGTTTGCTGGCAAGCATTTTATTGCGCAGCTCATTCCTCTTCGTACGTTTTCTCGGGTTTTATTTGCACGAGTAGTTCGTGGGGTCTGGCACCGGGGCAGACCCTTTTTCATAGCAATCCAAAGCATAAGTCTGTGTAGCAGAAACCTTGACCTGTTTTGGAATTAAGATATTCAATAATACAAGCATTTACATGTATCTCACAACATTTACATGCATCTCACACGTGGTACTTTTTCAAGTGCTGGGCATTCCACATGTTTGGTAAGCTCTTCCCGATTTTGAGTTCTTTCAGAACGTATGCACCATTGTCAAGCACCTTGATCACCTCGTAGGGCCCGACCCAGTTAAAGTCTAGTTTTGAGGAATTTCCTGTTCTGACCTTCAAGACCCAATCCCCGGTGTTAAATCGACGAGCACTAACCTTCTTTGCGTAGTAGGACCTGGCCTGCTAGTGGTACGAGGCCAGATGGACCAGGGTCATGTCCCTTGTTTCTTCCAGGAGGTCTGTGTTGTGGCTTAGCTGCTGCTCGTTTAATGAGGCACCTCTTACCACTTCGGAGTGAAAGGTCATGAGTCCAATCTCAGTCGGGATCACAACCTCCGACCCGTAGACCATGGTGAATGTTGTTATTCCTGTTGATCTCCGCTCCGTGGTTCGATGGGCCCACACAACGACTGGTAGCTCTTCTAACTACCTGCCTTTAGTCTCCTATAAGTTCTTCTTAATATTGCTGAATATAGCCTTGTTCGTTGCCTCTGCCTGGCCATTCCCTTAAGGGTAGTTTACGGATGAGAAGCTGAGCTTTATATCATACAACTCACACAGTTCCTTAAGCTTAGCATTCTAGAACTACGTGCTATGATCAGCGTGTATCTCTTTCAGTATTCCGTATCGGCAGATTATGTTTTTCCAAATACAGTTAATTGTGTCTGCCTTATTAACAGACGTGTAGGCTTCAGCCTTTACCCATTTGGTGAAATAATCGATGGCCAACAAGATGTACCTTCTTCCCTTTGGACTTCCGGAGAGCTCTCTGACGATGTCAAGGCCTCATTTAGCGAACGGCCAAGGAGTTATGTTCGAATGGAGTTACTCCGCAGGTTAGCGCAATATGGGGGCGAACCTCTGGAACTTGTCACATTTCTTGACAAATTAGGCCACCTCGGTCATCATGTATAGCCAGAAGTATCCAACCGTCAAGGCCTTGAGGGCGAGGCTATGCCCGCCAGAGTGGTTACCGCACGTTCCCTTGTGGATTTCCTCTATCAGTTTCTGCGCCTCGACCGGACCTACCAACCTCAGCATTGGTCCTATCATTCATCTCCTATACAGTCGTCCCCCCACCATCGAATATCTGACAGCTTTCAATCTGATCAACCTCACTTCTTGGGGGTCCGTAGGCAGGTTTCCCCACGCCAGGTATTGGGTAATGGGTCTTATCTACCCCTCGTCTACAGAGTCAGTTACAAACACATGGCATGCAGGGATCTCCAAAAGGTCTCTCATGTTTTCGCCCTCTAGCAGAATCTCCGTATGTCCAGTCGTCCCCCCGATCGACGCACTTTTAGCTAGCTCATCGGCCTTTTGGTTCATCTTCCTAGGTATTTGTTCGATATTTAAACTTCTAAAGCGGGCTTTCGCCCCCATTACCCTAGAAAAGTTCCTATGTAATCTCAGCTCTTTTACTTCGAAGTCTCCCCTGACCTGACCCACGATCAGCTGCGAGTCAGTCTTTACTGTGATGCTCTCTACTCCGAAGTGCAGAGCCAGCTCAAGGCCTTGCAGCAGCGCCTCGTATTCCGCCTCGTTGTTCGTTGCCTAGAAACTAAGCCTCAAAGCTTTCTCTACCTTGAGTCCTGCTGGGGTCTGCAGGACTATTCTGATACTTGACCCTGAGGCATTCGTGGATCCGTCGGTGTAGAGGGTCCAGGCTGAAGGGATGTGAGGTGGAGACATCTGAAGCAGGTCGTGCGGCTCACCGAAGGATTGTATTTCCACTAGGAAGTCCACCATGACTTGCTCTTTCTTCGCCACTCGAGGCCGATACTCGATATCATATATCCCCAATTCGATGGCCCACTTGGTTAGTCGTCCCAATAGGTCCGATTTGGCAAAGATTTGCCTGATGGGGAAATCTGTATACACCGTAACCGAGTGTACCTCGAAGCATTGCCTGAGCCTTTTCTTAGCATTGACCAAAGCTAGGACCAGTTTCTCGACTATACTATATCGCGTCTCAGTATTCAAGAGCATGCGGCTTGCGTAAAATACCGGCTTCTGTTTGCTGTCTTCCTCAATGAATAGTATGGCACTGATCGCTACTTCGGATACTACCAAATAAGCGTATAGACACTGCCCCTCTGCCGGGGAAGCCAGGATAGGCGGATGACTTAAGTACAGCTTGAGCTCTGTCAGTGCCTTGTCCTACTCTTCCCCCCAGACCACAGTGGAGCCTCTCTTTATGCACTGGAAGAAAGGCTTACATCGGTCAGATATCTTAGAGACAAACAGGTTGAGAGTGGCTATCTTCCCGGTTAGGCGTTGGACCTCCCAAATGGTTGAGGGTCTTTGCACATCTGAGATTGAGGACAACTGGGTCGGATTAGCCTCAATGCCACTTTTGCTCACAATGTGCCCCAGGAATTGTCCGGAGGAAACCCCGAACGCGCATTTCTTGGGGTTTAGACGCATCCGGTATTGCCTCAGAATTTAGAAATATTCGTCTAGATGTCCCAGATGGTCTGAAGCTTCTTTGCTTTTTACGACCATGTCGTCGATGTAGACTTCTATAGTCTTCCCTAGCAGCTCAGCGAACATTTTGTTCATGAGCCTCTGGTAGGTTGCCCCCGCGTTCTTCAAACCAAAAGGCATGTGTCTGTAACAGTACAGACCTCACTCCGTAATGAATGCTGTGTGGATCTGGTCTTCCTCATACAGAGGGATTTGGTTGTATCCAGAGTAGGCATCTAAGAAGCTCATCCTATCGAATCCAGCCGTCGCATCGACTATTTGGTTGATCCTTGGCAGAGGGAAGCTGTCCTTCGGGCAGGCCTTATTCAGTTTGGTGAAATCTATACAAGTACGATCATCACCATTTTCCTTCTTCACCACTACCGGGTTGGAGACCCAGCACGAGTATACGCATTCCATGATCAGGCCGTTCTCCGGTAACGTCTCTACCTTCTTGTTGATCACCCTATTTTTCTCCAGCGTGAACCTTCGTGGCCTCTACCTGACCATAGGGAAATTGGGGTTTGCATTCAATCGGTAGTAGGCGTGTGCGGGGTCTATCTCAGCCATGTCGTCATGGGATCACGCGAAGACGTCTTTATTCTACCTAAGGAACCCCAACAGCTCGCTCTTTTCCTCCTCGGGAAGTAGGGCCCTGATTAAGACTACCTTCACCAATTCTACTTCTTTCAAAGGGACCGCTACTAGCTCCTCAATCGTGGATTCAAACCCGTCAGATTCCTCTTCGATCCACTTCATGTATACTAGCAGGCAGTCCTTTGATTGCTATCTGTCCCCCATCTAGGCGCTCGCGCTCGCATCGGCTCCTCTAAGGGCGGTTGAAAAATATTTCCTCGCGGAGGCTTGGTCTTCTTTGATGTCTATCGTATAAGTACCATCCCTTGATAGACATCTTCAGACCTGGTGGAGGGTGGAGGTGACCTCATGCATGGCGTGGATCCACCCTCTCCCCATGATGACATTGAAGGAGGACTGGCAGTCAATGACGACGAAGTCTACGTCCAAGCACCTCTCTGTAGTGCAGAACTTCAGGGTCACGACGCCCAAGAGGCCGACCTTAGTACTGTTGAAGGCGAATAGCAGCTGATAGGTCGACTTGAGTGCATTTCGATTCAGGCCCATGCTCTCGAACATGCTAAGGAACAGGATGTCAACGCTACTCCTGCTATCGACTAGGACCCTTTCGACCAACGCGGAGTCGATCTACAACTTAATCACCAAGGGGTCGTCATGGGGTAGGCGCACCGTGGTCAAGTCTTGCTGGGTGAAGGTTATGGGGGCGGTTGAGGAGTAGCATTCTCCCATCGTCAGATGGTTCACGGAATGGCCCATCTCCTTCAAGTGCTTCACCCTTTCTTCGTTCCTTTTTTGGCATTTTTCTTTCTCCTCCTGACCTGGGTCGACTCTGATCTACCTATGATAGTCGGCACTATCCTCAAAACCTGCTCTCCTGACCCGGAGGCCTGAGTCTGCTTTCCTTTTTTGGGCCTGGCAGTGTCCTCCTTCGACTGGCTTCTGCTGGTCTTCGCGTACTACTTCAACTTGCCGGCTTGGATCATCATCATAACCTATGCGTAAAGGCTACGGTAGTTGATAGTGTCATGCCCGTGATCTTTATGAAATTGGCAGTACCTGTTCCTATTTTTCATGTGCTCAGTAACACCAGACTTGGGCGGGTCTTTGAAAATGCCTCTGTCCCTGTTCTAGAGGTAGATCATATCGATCGGCGTGTTGAGCTCATATTTCGGCAGTGGTTCCCTAGACGTCTTCCTCCTCTTGCCGCCTTCTTGACAACATTGGATTGGGGCTCCCTACTTCAGAGCTGGCCTTGGGCCAGCACAGGCCTCTTTATTCCTTGAGGGGTCAAGGTTTGCGCCGGCACTGTTGTTATCGCGGCGGAGGCCTTAGGTGCTTTCTGATGGCTTTCCAGCACCCTAAATACCCCTTCCGACCTTGCCTGGATGTCTGCCATGTTGTATGGCAAATTCAAAAGCAGATGGTCCGATAGTATCGATCCCGGCTGCAGGCCCCTGACGAACGAGCTTGCGGCTTGGGCTGAGTCAGTATTGTGCACTAAGGACATTACCTCTAGGAAACGTGATAAGTATTCTATCAGAGACTCGTTTGCAGATTGCTCCAAACAGTCGAGGTCTCGCATGGTTTTCTGCTGCCTCCGGGCGCCCATGTATTGCTTTAAGAAAAGTTTGCAGAAATCTTCAAAACCATTTATAGACTTCTCTGAGAATTGTCTGAACCATAACATGGCCGGTCTCGCCAGGGTGGTAGAGAAAACTTTGTAGATCACAGCCTTATTTCTAGTTTCCAAGTCCATCTTCTGCTGAAAATGGTATATGTGATCGAGGGAGTCGATCTTTCCCTCGAACGGTCTAAAGGTCGAGGTTGTGAAGTCTTTCAGCTTAGGCTCTAGCTGGATCCAGTCGGCAAAGGCCGTCCGGTTGATCCCTCGCACAGTTTGCTCTGCCAGATCATCGGGGGTCTGGCTGTGATGGGCTCCGAGCTTCTTACTTAGCTCCGCCATTATTCTTGTTTCCAGTTGGAAAGCACACCTTCCGGGCTTTCTTGGTGTCTTCTGTCCACCGCCGCTTCGGCGCAGAAAGGCTTTTTCTTGCTTTGTCGCTCCTCCTGCATTCGCAATCTGGATGGGGCGGGAATTTCCCTCGACGGTTGGCCCCCAGACTCTTGTTGGACCTCTTCGTAAAAGTCTTCCCTTCGCCTGCTCCTGCTTACCAGCAGCCCTTCGAGGGGGGCGTTATCTCTGCGCACTTCTGCAACTTCCTCTTTTAAACCCAGGACGGCCTCGTGGGCCATCTCTACCTTCTGATTTGCTTTTGCCAGGGCGGTAAGTATTTAGTCCAGCTTTTGCTCCAGACCTGGTCGTGCTTCCCGGGAGCTCCCTTCGGCGTCGGGACGTGTGCTCCTGGTTGTTATTCTTGAGGGTACAATCCGATGTTGTATGGCCTTTTGTTCAGGGAAAACACGATCGTGAGACTCTTACTCTTTCTTTCGTGCTCAACGGTTTCCCACAGACGGTGCCCAACTATTAGTGCGATTCTTACCAGCTGTCCACATGTCTCTGAACTGCTGACGTCGTATCTACCAACTGTCCGCATATCCTTGCTATCGCAGTGTGCTTTCAACTTCAGGTTGGATCGGAGAAGCGGGGGTGGCCACCTGCAAAGATTCTCCAATGCTTAAGTCAGTTGTTTATCCCTGAGGCTGAGTAGCAAAGATTAAGTTTTTCTCTATATATGTCTGAAAAATCCCCCCCTGAGGGGGAAGCAAGACTCGTATATATAATCCTGGAACTGGGAGCTTTTCTGGCTCTCAATCCCAGGATCGAGTACCTTTTCCCATCATGACTTACTCCAGAGATTATGGGCCGTAGTTACTATGATTTCTCTTGCATCGTCGTGGCCTGCTTTTCGCCATCCCCTATGATTCGAGCATGTCAAGGGCGAGACTTTGACAAACCGCCGTTCTGTCAGGATGGTTTACCCAATGTGCACACCTACCCAGGATCGGATTAAATGTCCTGTCTAGGTTTGGAGCAGTGTGTTGCCTCCCATGGTCTTCTGACAGAAGACCCTCGAGATTTCTGACCCCCTGCTGTCGAGGCAAAAACTGGATTGGGCCGAACCGTCCAGGGTCTGGGATGGATTCGACCCTGGCTTCGGACAGCCTATGGGTCCATGCGGTATCACGTGCGACTCGCGTGGCTTCTAAATGGTTACTCTGGACATACGTCAGATGGCGTACACCCCTTGTGACCTGTTCTGCCACTTAATCGTCCACTTGGAATGGGCCCAGAGTAGTCTTGGCTTCAATTCAAGGTATGTACTTAGCTTTATAAGTAGACCCAGTGCAGAATTGCAAGTGTTCATATACCACCTAAAATTTTAATTTGTAGATTTTCAGCTCTAAAAAAATAATGTTGATTACTAAGAGTGAAAATAAATTCAATATTTAAATACTTATAAGGTTCTACTACACCTCCATTAATGCAAAAAGGAAAGAAAACATGAATCCTATTCCTAGATAAAACAAATCATCATAACTCTCTAAACCAAGTTATTAGATAATCTCTGTATGATATTTGTAAGAAACACTAATTAAATTGTAAATAAATTGATAGCAATTGGCATTTAAGCCGAAAACAAGACTGCGACCCGTTTTGGATAACTTACTTCTTAAAGTAAAAATCAAGACCTTCATATAAAAACTAATGCATCAAATGCTACCTTAAAAACATCTTCTAAATTAGACAAGACATTTTGATTATTTATCCACATATTCCTAATACTTCATGTGGTGTCATGTGAAACTAACGAAAACAAGCCCACAGGCCCGTTTTGGATAACTATAACTTACTTATAAAGTAAAAAAAAAAACCTAAGAACTTTCTTATAAAAACTAGTGCATCTTAAACAATCTTCTAAATAAAATAAGATATTTTGATTATTTGTCCAAATATTCTTAAAAATAACTCTTGAGTCTTAAAAAATATATATAGAAATCACGCCAAACAAACCATACATCACATATTAAGGACGAAGTTCTCTTTGAATTGGATAATTTTTTTTCCCCTCCTATTTCGCAATTTTTTAATGGAAAATATTGGTCAATCAAGTGTGACTGATTCAATATTGCGTAGAATTTGATAACAAGTATTACAGATAGTTAGGAACTATTAATATTAGTCACTTACCTTTTTTGAAAAAAAGAAATAGTGGTCACTTACAAATAAATCCTCTTAAGTCCTCATTTTTTCACGAAAATAAGAAACCACCTTTCACCCAATGGGACTGGGATATAAGGTTTCAATTTCACTCAATGAACATATAATTTTGGACTTTTTTAAAAAATTTTATTTCATGAATGCACTTTCCTTCTTAAGGGTATTGACATAAAAAAAATTCCGAATAGTTTTTAAATTGATAGAAATCTATTGTGTTATTTTTTTTTCTTTTTAATTTCAGATCATTTTATAACAATTTTCTACTTAGTACGTACATCGAAATAGTTTCTATTTCAAAACTCTTAATGGCAATGGAATTTTCATCAACTATATAACTATTTTCTTTTTAAAAAAAAAAGGTAAATGTTACAAGGTGATGGACACTTTTTGTTAGAACTCAAAAGGTGAAATTTATAAGTGGCAAAATTTAGTGTGGCGCATTATAATATGGTCTGTGAGACAATATAGGACACTAAAATAGGAAGACATCAATTTAATGAGTGAAATAAGTGAAAAAACTGAGTTAAAAAAAAAAGACCAAATTAAATTGATAGGTAGTTAAAGAATAATAAGGGAATAATATAGACATAATTAGAGGCGCATAAAATAATTTACACTTATAAAAAAATAGTAGCTCTATTGTCACCCTTATATTTACTCTTCTCACATTAATTATAAAATCACTATTTCAATTCAAATTTAAACTTTAATTACTGCTTAACATATCCTTAATATTTCATAAGTTATTTCTCAATTTAATTTTGTCGTTCTTTTCCACCCCTCGCTCTTTCGCTTCTATTTTCACCCATACTCGCCCGTTTTATGCTTATTTTTTATCTTCTTTACTGCAGTCCATTGATTATGTCTCTAGGTTTACACCGTTAAAGAAAGAATTCATATTTTGTTGATCTTTACATTCTTTGCAAAATCTTATTATTTTAAAATATCCATATCTATTGTTTATATATAAAGAAAAATTGAATTAACAAAGCTCAAGTAAAAAAATTAATCATCAAAATTCCTTTTAACACTGGTAACAGATAGGGGATTGCATAAGACACTTGACTTTTGTTTTTAATATTTAATGTTCACACCGGATGGCTTGAATTCCCTAGAATGTAAATACGATCTTTATATATAAAGTAATTAATTATAAATAAATTGCTTAAATAAATAACCTATTAATTCAAGTTTTTGTTTTTTCAACTCCTTTAATTATATCTTACCTACATCAAACACTGAACTTATTATTAGAGCACTCGCAGTGACTATCGTAGCAACCGATCTACAGACAAGTTGCCTCGCGATGGTTGCCAAAAGTTTTTTATTTTTGGGTTTAATTACTTTTAAAACTTCAATAAGTTATAGATAACCTTAATTAATTTTGATATAGCAGATAGCAGCTAAAACTTCCATTGTTCATAAAGCGGGTAGCTGGGAAAGAAAAAAGGTCAAACGCTTTGCAGCTATATCGGGATCGCATTAAATAAGATAAAAACTCCACTGATTAAAAAACGTCAATATTGTTCATTAGAATCTTTTGTTTTTCTAATATATATTATGGAGAAAATGAAAAAGTACGTGCTTTTGACTCAAATTCGACGTTTTTGAGGATCTCATTCTAAATAAATGTTATTTTCAAATAAATGTTAGAATAACAGAAAATAGAAACTATTTTCACAATATAAGAATTTAAATGGAAAATTCTCAAATAAGGAGCAAAACTATTGTTTGACTCACTATATAAAATTTTTTATAATTACATAGATTTCCTTATTTTCTATTTAATGACTCAATTACATCCAAACATTTTTTCATAAATATTCTTTGACTCACACCTTAGACCTTGGAACTTTCTCTTTCACAAAGAAACTCTAGTCTCTTTGAAATGAGAAATAAAGAGACAAGAAGCGATTTAATTAAAAGAGAGAACTTAAAATGCTTTTAATTTTGGGATGAAGAAATGAAGCCTATATGTATAGGTTAGACTCACCAATCCTTCACCAACCTACACATAGTTTGAATACAGGTTGCATATCATTTAGGTGTTCATGTGTATATGCTCACATGTCTTCACATATATATGTTCATATCTGTTCACATGTGTTCACACATATATATTTACTTCTGTTTATATATGTTCATATTTATCAATAATCTTCTACTTAAAGACTTGATTTCAGTTACATCTTCATATAAGATCTCATCTTATAGCTTATGTTGTTATCATTATCTTTACTGATAATCATACTCTATTATATAAGTATACCACTTAGAATTGATGAATTATATGATTTTCATCTTGGGTCATGTCAGAAGAACTTTACTGATAATTATAGTATTGACTTCCATATTTGGCTTCTCTGGGAGTCCATCAGTCATCGATATCATTTAACACACATCTTATATCAATGCTAAACTAATGCATGTGTGTAAACTTGCTACCGATAATTGTGATACATCCTCTTTTATGGCATCTTTGGAGATAAGCGGCACACCATGAGGATGCATATATCATGATCAAAGGGTAAGATCATCGTCTCTATCATATGAGATAATAGCAGTAGCATCATTGATTTTGAGTTTTTAGCCGAACTTGCTCCACCTTTTTGACAATTTCTTTTTAGGTGCTCAGATTATCTACACCTCAGCAGATTATATTCTTTTTTATAGAGCTTTTATTCTCAGTGAAGACTACTAATACTAAACCTTCATATGGAATATTATTTTCACCACTTGTCAATCTTCTATCTTCAGACAAAAGTTTATGTATGACTTCAAAAATAACTACAATCTCTTTCTTATACACCAAAATAGGTTTCACATGCTCATAAGAAGGTGGAAGAGACCAGATGGATCGCAATGCCTTATCTTCATTTTCAATCTTAACTCTAATAGCCTCAAATTCAGAAACGATACTATTCAAGAAACTAAGATGATCAAAAATTTTCATACCTTCATTCATACGCAATATATGAAACTGCTCATTCAAGTACACTTAATTTGAGATACCTTTCGCTTGATACAATTCTTTAAGCTTTTCCTAGATATCTTTGATCGTCGTTATTCCAAGCACATTTGCAAAGATATTTTTAGCCAAATACATGCATATCGTACTTGCAGCTTTCTCATTTAAATCATCATAGTCTTCATCACTCATACTATATTTCTCCGAATCTTTACCCTTGTAAGTCTTTCTGCCTTGACTTGTATTTGCTAGAAGCCAAAATTAATATTCCTATCAAATTTCTACACATCATCCTTAACTAGAATTGAATCTTGTTTCCTGATATTTCGCACTTCTAACTTGAAAAACTACTAAGAAAATTTTCAAGAAAGATTAAAGAGTCCAAATACTTCCATTTAAACACAACCTTATTACATAGAATTTCTTAAACTAATACCAAATCCTAGTGCACCGAATAATCCCGCTCTGTTACTACTTGTTAGGAATCTGACAGACCCAAATTTGATGCTCCTAGGATCTCACTTCACATAAATATCAGAATCATAAAGAAATAATAACAGAGGATAGAAACTAATTGTTAGCTATTTTTAGCCCAAGATTGACAACCCAAGAGGGGGTGAATTGGGTTTTAAAATATTTTAAGAAACTTTTCAACTATTCAAAACTATAGGCCACTATTTTAAAACTTTTTAGCTAAAACAATAATAATGCCAAATATATAGCAATAATAGCAGTATATTAAGCACACTAAATATCAAACACTTAATTAAGTAGCTTGCAATAAAGTAAAGAGTATAGGGATAAAGAAAATGCAAACTCAGTTTTTACGAGATTCGACAAACACGACAGTTTGCCTACGTCCTTGGCCTTCGGCAACTTGCTTTGAGCTTTTCATTATCGGATCAAGATTATAGGCTTGACCGACCCTTTTTACAAACATAGTGAATTCTTCATAGGCACACCCTAGCTTTTACAAATAATCTTGACTCTGGCTCTATCATGCCTAACCTCAGAGTGTGTTGACTCCAGTGACAACCTTACCTATACGGATTATTTAGACAATGGTGTCAATCTCAGTAACTCATGGATTATTTTTGACTTCGGTGACAACCTCACCTATACGGATTGTTTAGACAATGGTACCAATCTCACCAACTTACGGGTTGTTTTTTACTCCAGTGGCAACCTCACATATACGAATTGTTTAGACAATGATGTCAATCTCACCAACTCATGGGTTGTATATGACTCCGGTGGCAACGTTACCTCATACTTAATAGTTTTTCAATAGACAAGAGTGAACACTCACCCACAAATTCTCCTCACAAAGTAATTAATACAATTTTGGCTTAGGAGATTTGAGAACAATGCACAAATAATGATTTAAGATTGGCTCGATATGATTTGAAAGTTAAAGTTGAGTAAAAAAGAGCTTTTGCACTTAGAAACTAATTGGGTATCAATGTAGGTTCATATTCTTTTGTTTTAAATCATCAAACTTAGCTCTATTTAAAGGCATCTTCAAAAGCTAGCCATTTTCGACCGTTGGTATCTTGTTGCTAAAATTTTGGTCGACCAGAAATAATTTTGATTGGTCGACCAAAAAACTAGCCGTTGGAGTCTGATATGCCAGTTCAGCTCCAACGGTCATTTTTTGCCTTTATTTTGATCGACTAAACCTGGTCGACTAAAATTAGTCAGAAACCAAATTTTTTGTTTCTTTGAACTAATTTTTGGTCATTCTTAAAACTTTTTTCAAATCATTTTTAACATTACAAAAATGTACTTTTGAGAATATTTGGGCTAGATTAGAAATGATATTTATTTTTAAACAATTAAGAATTAGTGGATTTAAAGTTTAGCTAATTTTTTGAAGATTTGTTTGAAAATTCATTTGAAAGATTTTTAAGAATTCTTTTGAAAGTATGAGCCAATGCAAAGAGAATTTATGTGCAATGAACTAAATCAAATATAAGACTAAGTATGAATATATCCTATCTAGATATGATCTTGTATTTTGATTATTTATCTTCAAGTTTGATTCTAGTAATCTATAAGTATCCATCCTCAAGCTTGATTCCTTGATTAACTTGAGTTAGAATCTTAAAACTATTTCACTACACACTCAAATTAAATCATTAGTACTAAATCAAATGTTTATTATCTTCAAAATAAGAGTGAGTAAGATTGAAACTTTAATTTCCCAACACTAATATCACAACATAAGAATTTAAATAGAAAACTCTTAAATCAGGAGAAAAACTATTATCTCTTAAAAAAGAATTTTACTATATAAAAAGTTTCTACAATCACATAAATTTCCCTCTTTTCTACCCAATGACCCTAATATACCTAAGCACTTTCTTATAAGTATTCTTTCACTCACACCTTAGACCTTAAAATCTCTTTTTTCACAAAGAAACTATACTCTCTTTGAAAGAAAAAATAAATAGAAAATAAATAATTTAATTAAAAGAGAGTACTTGAAATGTTTTTAATTTTTGAGATGAAGAGAATAAAGAAATGAAGCATTTATTTATAGGTTAGGCTCACTAATCCTTCACCAACCTATAATTTCATGCATCTCGAGTTTCTCCACTAAAATATTGGAATTGTTTCAACTAGTTAATCAATGGTCTCGTACTTCATTGCATTTTTCCCATTAATAAATCAAGGTTTCCTTTTAATTCAAGAAGAAAATATTTAAAGGAACAAAAGAAAAAAAAAATTGAAGGCATAGAATCTTATCTTTACTACTTGTGCTTAACAGGTGTGGAACTTAACTATTTAAAGGAGTGAAAATATATATTTTTTTTTTCGTAAAGGTGGCAATAGAGACGGGCGCTTCAGAGAAATGAATCATTGATGGCTTTAATAATGTGAGAAGACTAGACATAGAAATGGCTATATATGCATAAAGCCCAAAAGAATTTAACATCCTACATTAATTTACAATTATACTATTTATAAAATGTGAAAGATGAAACTTTTATTTGTTGGCAAAGTATGGCCATAGTCCATTATCAGTTAATATCACCTGGGGTCCCTAAATTTTATCCAATATATTACTTAGGTCCTCAAACTCTTTTGTATCATTTGGATTTACAAATTGTTCATTCTTATCACACGTTAGTCTTTTGTATATTTTCCATCTAAAACAACCGTTAAAACACCAGGTAATATGCATATGGTCTTATTGCTAAAGCTAAAACATGAAAATATAAAAGCCAATTAATTTTGGCCATTAATCATCATCATCATCTTCATTGTCTTATTCACATTGAAACTTTGGAAGAAAACCTGGACTTTTATTCAATTTTCCTTTCATAAAAATGATAATTTGAATAACATAGGGTCATGATCTTCTAAACCACTTGCGAGAAGGCAGCACTACCATAGAATTAGAGATAGTTTCTTTTTTTTTTTCCTCACCTCTTCCTTGTGCGGCGCTATAGGCCTATAGTCAAATGAGTGCTCTTGAGCCAAAGATCACTACCTTTATTTATAGCTTCATCATCATGTCCATAAGAAGACAATGAGTTATTAAGAGGTTCAAGGGATCTTTCGAAAATGACATGCCTAAGAAAGAAGCAAATATTGAGAATATTGAGGTTCCCATGTCGAGTCCTTTGACCTTACTCTTTTAATCTCATCTACACTTTCTCTCTGTTTTTCATATCAAAGCTTGTTAGTCTATGGCTTGGTTTAATTTTTTTTTCTCCTGAAATCTGGAGTTTATGAATTAGGAGTTTTGTAGCTTTCAATGCAAATGTATCTAATGGAAGTTAAATATTATCTGAGAATGAGTAAAAAAGCCTATTATTTAGTTAATGTATATCAGATAAGGTTTTGGTTCATAAGTTTCAGTTTTTATATTCTGTGAAGTTATGTTGCTCTATGTAATTTATCAAAATGTTGGATAAAAAATTAGTAATTAAGAAATTATTTTTCTTAGCATTTTGAATACTTGATTTTCTTTTAATTTCTTTATGATTTTTTTTTTGTCCTTAATATATTTCGGATGCAAACATATAATGATATAAGCTTCAATTTTTAATAGATTTTGGTTTATTGTACAGATTAGAATAGTATGTATAGTGAGGAAGTTGAAATCGTTTCCTATACTATAATTAGTTGGAATTCTGCAATTGATGTGTGGAAATTTAAAGTTGTAGATCGTCTAAGGAAAGTCTCAAAAGCATACTTATTTATAGAGTTTGTCCTTGATATTGGGAAGCTTTTCATTGATCATGACACGTATCTCATTTTCTTTATAATGTGGATGTCAAAAATTCAGTAGTGTGCATATTGTTTTATAAGATACCGAAAAATTGTTTCTTGAAATAGCTACAAATTATTTACAATAAGTCAATCTGATTAAAGAAGTAATTAAAGAAGTGCAAACTTAGGAAAACCCTGAGAAAGATGAAGCATTCTTATAGCAGCCTCTTGAGTTGTGCAAATATAAGCTTCGTTATGATGCTATATTTGGTTAGGAGGATAAGGTAGGTTTAGGCTCTGTTGTCTGAAATGACAGAGGAGATATCGTTCTTGGCTCATTGGAATGGAATGATAGCAAATAAGAGAAGAAAGAAGAATAATTTTTTGCACAAAATTTCCACCAAATACCCTTGAGAAAAGCTTACATGAAAAGCATATGCATGTTTAACAACAAAAATTAATAGAAATTATTATCAAGGACTAATGTGTGACCAGAATCAATAATTTGGGAACCCAAATGATACAAAAAAAAGTTTGGAGACCTAAGTGATATTGGAAAAAGGTTAGGGATCCCATTTGATATTATCTCGTCCATTATCTATAACTTTAATTTTTTAACTAGCGCAGATTACAGTAACCAAATGGATAGGTAGCTAACGTGGTGGTACGATCAAAAGGAAGTTTTGAAAAGTTGAAATAAAATAGCCTTTTTTATCAATAGTCCCTTCAGATATATTTTTATTTCTATTTATGTTTTTAGGACATAATCGAGACCGATGTAGGTTTGACTGAACTGCTTTATTAACTAAAAAAATAAGGGTCTTTTCAATTTTTTATTTTGCCTATGATTTTATGGATTTTCTTATTGTTCCTTGTAAATATAATTTTTATAAAGGTAAAAATCCAATATTATTTTTAATTTCATAAATACCCGACAATTTTGAAGATATAAATTGACATGTAGCAACATTTGAGGCCACTAAACTTTTTTTTGGTGAAAAATTCACCGTTTATTTTATGAGGCAAAAGTGATTAAAGCTACATAGTTCAGGAAATATTAAAAAGAAAAAAAAAAACTAATAGCAAAATTTATTTCATTTATACCAATTAAAAATAAACAATACTATACTCTCCACATGACCGTATCGTCTTTGAAATGTGCTAGTTTTTTAACTGTTGGACTGATTTCTCAAAAAATTTTACTAAAAGAAAGTCTACAAATTTGATGAGACAAACCTTAAAAGATTGTGTTTTTAAAGAAATGAGATATATGGAATAAAATTTTATTTTTGTTTTGATGTGTTTTTAAAAGTAATATAATTTATATAAATGTTTCATTTTTTGCTGATTATATTGCTTGTATTACTTGTAAAAGTATAAGGAAAAAAAATCAAGTGGCCTCAAATGCTATCACCTGTTAGTTTTTATCTACAAAATTAATAGAATAAGCACTTATGAACTAAAAATTAGAATAATTATCAATAGAGTTAGGCATATTATAACGCCTACCTAGCATTTGAGGCCACTTGGGAATTTAGGACCTTAGAGGTTTTCTTATTAGTTCAAACGCTCTTTTAGTTTTCAGAGTTTTAACTTAAAATTTTATTCTTTATAATTAAACTTAGTTGGGTCGGGTTGTGACCAAATACTAACCTCACTGAGTCTTCAGTTGGTTTAGTTAAAAACGACTGAAACTACTTTTGGGTTGTAAATAATATACACATATATACATGCATGACCATAATTCAATATGTATTTTTTTTCCTCATCTATAAATATTTATTTTTTAAGTGTTAGATCATTATCTAATGACTATCAAAATTTAAATAATTAGAAAAATTAAATAATAATAATAAATATAAATTAATCAATGCTCTTTCTCTCTCTACCTTTTATTATGAAAAAACATGTGTGATAAACTTTAATTTGGTAAAATAATACTTATAAAGAGGTAAAAAAAACTTATTGGATTGGTGCCTATATATATATATATATATATATATATATATGTTGATAGCTCTACGATAATAGAGTTATTTGTGTATTTTCATGCGTATATTTTGCCAAATCTTGTTAATTTATTATTATTTTTAGTCTATTTAATTTTATCCTCTCATTTATATAGGTTAACTAGCAAATAGACAAAAAAGAAAAATAGGCATACATGTTATTTATTAAATTGAATAAATTAAAAAGAGAACTACAAAAAACCAGTTCAGCTGTACAAACCCTCCTGCAAGAGGAAAAAGGACGAGCTACTCGACATCATGACCATTGGATTAAGCCAAATTTCTCTAGGTGCTCCACTACAACAAAAAAAGTGTTAGACAACACTTATTAAATGTTGTATATTATGTTAAGCAACACTTGTTAAGTGTTGTTTGTTACAATATTACTAAAAGTCATGTGAATAAATAATATTTGTTAAGTATTGCATAAGAGTAGTTTACACAACACTTTTAGTGGAAATGTTACATAAAATGGTAGTTTAAAAGAGGTTTTTAAGAAATATTATGTAACACTCTTATGAACAATATTGCATAGTGTCTACCTGTATAACACTTATAAAATAAATATTGCTTAATAATATAATGAGGATTTTTTTCCCTTTTTTTGGATTAGATTCAGAAACCTCCTAATTAAAAACAGCTCATCCATGCAAAAAAAATTCACAAATTGTGCAATATAATTCCCAGCTTACATAGACTCTAACAATGTTCATATACTAAAGTTCTAAAAAAACTAATTCTATTTAAGTACACATATCGATTACTAAAAGCTTAAGTGTCAAGCGAAGTAGCACATTCTAATGTACTAACTAGTTTACACATATGTACTAAATCTAATTGTTCATGTTAGATATAATTGGTAAGGAAATTCTAGAAACCGTATAGCTAATTCTAAATGTATTAACACCTCTTCCATGCGTGCAAGTTCATTTTTACCATATTCCTTCATATCCTTTGGTCCAATATCAACTTCAGTTTATAATATTCGGGAATGTAATTTCATCAGTTTTCTTGAATGCTGTTGGATTGATTGTCCTCATCCAAAAAGACAATAAATATAAATAAAATTTTTTTAAATGTTGCAACTCTTTTGGTAGAAATGTTGCAATAGATAATTTCACTGAAAAATTTTGCTAACACTTTTTAAACAAGTGTTACCTATAAAAAAAAAAAATAGACATAGTATGCAACATTTTTTTGATTATTGTTGCTTAAAGGGTGTTGTGTATTCTTTTTTTGTAGGCAAGTTCGCAGGCTTCTTATGCATTGACAGTATTATTATTTGTTAGGGTAGGTATTTTTAAAACTTGTCTTATCACACTGAGCAAAGTAAGATGATCTATAATTGATGAAAAAAAAGGACAAAATAGCTTACAGCCTATTGAATGTTGCTAAGAGTAGTCGCTTACTTCCTCGTATTTGAAATTCAGTACGTCTGTTTAATCTTTAATCTTCTATTTTTGAAACTTTTCGTATTATAATGACCAAAGTAAGATGACTACGGTTAATTTTTTTTTTTTTTTTTTTTTTTAAAAGAAAGGACAAAGTAGCTTACAACCTCTTGACTTTTGCTAAGAGTAGTAGTTTACTCCCTTACATTTGAAATCCAATCAGCACGTTTAATTTTTAATCTTCCTTTTTTTTTTTTTTGCAAATAAGTTGCCAATTTACCATATTTCACAAATATAATGTTATTTTGCCACAATGTTTACAAATCTAGTACCAATTTACCCTGATGAAAGCCCGTGAGTATGGATAAGGAAAGTTTTTGACTTTTATTAATTAAAAATAATACTTATTTGAACTAAATGTTGCTTTATATAAATGAGAATTTTAAAAAATTCCCTATCATTATCTATTTCAATAGAATTTTTGCTTCCTGAATTTTTATAAAAAAATTTGAAAATGACATTATTTTTATATTATCTACTAATTGATGTAAAGTGACACAATATTTTTGAAAATAGGACAAACTGACATCACTTATGTAAAAATTAAGATATATGGTAAAATTTCAAATGTGAGGATAAAAGACTACTCGGAACAAAAGTGAGGGGTTTTAGAGTAATTTTTTTTAAAACCCTAAAATTTGCCTATAACTTGAAAAAAATTATTTTTTTTTTTTCAAAAGAAAAGACGAAGTATCTTATAGTCCTTGACTTTTACTACATGTAATCATTTGCCCCATTATATTTGAAATTTAGCCCATGCGCCTTTTTTTTTTTTTTGCAAATATATGATTAGTTTACACTATTTTCATAAATATAGTATTATTTTACCCCAAATTTTACAAATCTGAAGCTAGTTTGCCTTACTAAAGGTCTGAATATAGATAACAGATATGTTAGGTTTTTTAATTAAAAATAATACTCGTTTTTATACGAAATAAAATTATTGAATTCTTTTTTATCATTTCAATTTTGAATGAACTATTGTTTTCTAATTTTTATGTAAATTTAAAATATATGATTATCTCTTTAATTTTTATTATGTAATAGATCTCAATATTTGATGGGGGCTTCTATAATAAGACCCCTTAATTGGGTTGTAGGCCAACAACCACATCTAAGGGCCAGCATTGTATCTGAGAAAATGACTATCCCACAAAAGTGAGACTTAGTATAAGTCTGAGTACATAGTATTAAAACAAAACCGTGAAGTTTAAAAAAAAAAAAAACTAACTACTGCCGTGAAGTCTGAAAAAAAAAAACAAAGTGGGGAGATAAACGCGCAGAGATTGAATGCCATAGACTCAGAGTATATTTCGTGACTCAGTTCTCACAAACGAACGATATCAGGAAGCTGTCGACCCTCCGTCGTGTTGTTGGGCAAGTGGCTCCCTGTCGCGACCATTCTCGTGCCGTCCGTCGCTATCGGTCTCGCGCCGATAAGCCTATCGTTTTTTCAAAACTCAGCCGTTTTTGGGTTTAACAAATCAGGTTTGTGTATGGATTTTTTTTTTCTTTATTCTACTATTAATTCTCATTTTGTTGTAT
Source organism: Parasponia andersonii (assembly GCA_002914805.1). Taxonomy (NCBI): domain Eukaryota; kingdom Viridiplantae; phylum Streptophyta; class Magnoliopsida; order Rosales; family Cannabaceae; genus Trema; species Trema andersonii. The sequence continues at coordinate 737,937 of JXTB01000068.1, forward strand.
GATTTGATCTATTTTTATAGTTGATTTGAAGGTCTAAAACGAACATGGATTGATTTTATTCATTGTTATGGTATACTGAGATCTGAAAAAAATTTTCCTTTTCTTATATGAGGTATTGAGTTCATTTTTATGGATGGTTTCAAAGTCAGAAACGTACATAGTTATGATTTTGTTTCTCTTTGTGTGTATTTTTAGTGAAACAATCACCTATATGATTCTTAGTTATTGTATATATACATATATATATTTTTTTCTAGGTCAGAATGTAGTCGTTCAATTCTTTCTTTCTTTGGTCTTCTTTTTAATTCCCTTTCTTAAAGTAATAAAATAGGTTCATTGTGAACCATCATTTATTTAAAAAATGGGTTGTGTTTTGGTTTGTTTCCGTCAATTATCCAATCTAAATGGTAGAAGTTATTATTTGTTTTCAATCGTAGTCATTTGATGCAAACGATCTGTTCTTGTAGTAAGGTATAAGAAATTTTATAATGTCAGATACAGTTATATGTCTCAACAACTATTTGTTTATGTGTCTCAGTGAGAAGTGGAATATTTTCTACATGTGGTGTTGGTCTTTCGGTTTTATTTAGTTGGAATTGATTTATTTTGTAATAGGCTTACCTATGGATCGTTGATAAAATACTGAATGGGTTATGTTTTGGTTGTAGCACTCAATTTTCCATTCTATACGAAAGAAGAAGTGATGTTTCGCTTTTAGGTTAATACTGTTTATTTGAATACTTTTATTAAGTAGACTTTTATGTGTATAATTGATATTTAACTTTTGTTTTATAAGTGATTGTTTTACTGATATTGTATTGAGTGTATGGCATATAATTTTTTCAAAGTAAGTAGCCCAATAATTTGTAAGAATCTTAAACATGTGTCATAGATGGACTGATAAGTTTTTAACCTGGTATATAGGGATGGCAGAAGCAGGGATGAAATATATATTAGAAGTGAAGAATCGTTTTGATGTTGAATGTGGATTATTACAGGAAGAAATTCGTTTGCTACAATTAGAAGTTCGTTTGTTAGTGGAGGAAAATAAGAAACGAGATGATGAGAGGAAGAAATTTCAGAAGTTAGTTCTTAATATTTTATGCAGTGGAGCAAAAAAGGCAAGTTTGAGTGAATTGCCAGAAGCTATAAGAAATCAATCAGTGTCATGCAAAGATAATGAGTTGAGAAATGTGATAGCTTGTAAATCGGGCAAAGAAGAAATTTCTCCTTTAGCGTTGGGGAATATTGTTGATTCACATATAAAAAAGCATCCATTGATTAGTAGTGGTATTGATGTGAAATTAAGTAGGGATTGCAATATATCTAGTGGAGATGATCTGAATTGGATTAAGTGAGTTAAGCTAGAAGCTAGTTCATCTGGTAAAGTTGATCAATCACGAGAAAGGACCCCAAGCTTATCGAGTTTGAATGACATTCTAACTTTACCTCCGGTTAATATATTTTACATAAAGTTTTCTAGTTAATTTGATATGAATACTTATGTTTAGTACAATGTTGGGACATTTTTACACGTGTAGCTGAATACAAATATGCAGGGTGGGTCAATAATAAGGCCGAAGAGTTGTAATCATGAATCGAGCCTAAAACGACGGTACAGCTCTATGGAAGGTGAGTATGGACACGACATAAGTAATGAAGGACCGTATTCTAATTGTCCGAGTAGGAAAGTTGAAAAGCAAGCAATGTTACATCATGATCGTGTTGGAAAAGATTATAAAAAGATACATTTGAATAGTTTTAAATTAGTGGATATAAGTACTTTATAATTGTATTGACGTATAGTAATTTGTCGAACATATGTGTAATTTAGAGAACTTATTATCCCCAAACTTTAAGCAGGAACAAGCTGACCGAGTGCACAGTTGTAAATACCAAGTATCAAGTGCGCAGTTGTAAATTAAATGCAGGTCTAATTGTCCTTCAGCATATTCATGTTTATATTTACAACTATGACATGTTTATATTTACAACTAGTATCATAGTCTATGACTAATATCTATTTCATTTTCAAAGAAATTGAATAATGATACAGGAACAATGAGTATGGGTCGCCGAAATAAACTACAAACACTAAATTCTGATAAATCAAAGTACCAAGTTTTCGGGGTACATTAATCACAACAACAGAATAATATATGGACAAAATTATAGATACAATGATTCCAATTATATGCTACACTAGAGTCTTTACTGCCGTAAATGCCAAAATACCAAACCCAAAATATATATCTAGATTCAACAATCCTCCAGCATATAAGACACCCAATACTTAATTTATACCAAAGCGAAACAAGTGATACAAGTCTCAGTTTCATTTCATTGAGGAAGACCCAACCACTTGACTCCTTATGCATTGAGACATCACACGCTTGCAGAGCTTGTTCGAATTCGACATTAGAAGTTGTATTAACACAAAGTCGTTCCTCATCACCTGTTCCCTGTAAAAGGTTCATATACAAGGGTTTTTAGTTTTAATCCTAAAAAAATTTTATTTTTAAATAAAAGCATATATAAAGGAAATTTGAACATTAGCTTTACTATTTTAAGCATAACAATATAATATAAACACAAACACATAATAAATCTAAGTACTTACATGGTTGCAAATTTGATCACGATTATAAGCAGCTTACATGCATTTTATAACATATATTCCGCAACAGTGATCACAACAATCCTTTAGAATGTTATGACCAGATATCATAGGAAAACTAGCAAATGACCATTGTGCACACTTGCAAGCGACTATTTGAGAATGAAAAATCAAGTCTATTGCTCTTAACTAAATACACCAATTCCATGAAATAAAAACAATTTTTTTGTTAGTACATCTTATAGAACCAGTGCATTAATTCAAATTATTTCTTTCACATAAAGAGTCATTAAATATATATTCTAAATTTTTAACATAGAATACATATAATCAATAAATAGACCTATTAGCATATTATCTCACTTACGATCTCATCAACTATAGCAAATCCTGTAGCAACACTTGGTATGTGAAGATTATCAAGAACGTATACAGTTTCCGCTTGTATGTTTACAACAGCAACAATCCAGTGTCTTCTGAAAATAATTGGGATGTATATCTGTATCACCATCAATATTAGAGACTGCTTCTACACTTTCCAAAACTACAAATGAACAACAAAATTGCCAATTTTTTATAAACTAAAAATTACCTACTTACACTGGGAAAAAGGACCAACCCAATCTCTCCATTCTGACCATTCTGTTTGCAGATCAATACGAAAACGGTCCAGCCTCTACCACAAAAAATTCAGACGATAGTTTAATTTCGTACACTCATATTAGAATATTTAAATATTATAACTCAATGTAAAATAATAACTTTGACCAAAATAATTAGTTGGCATTTCATTCTTCTCACAGTTACAGTTGTAGGAATCCACAAGTATTTAATGTTCTCCGGACTTTGCTTTTGCTTATACCTTTTCAGCAAATCAACAATAGCGTTTACAACCTATAATAAAATAATTATGTTTACTATGTATTCCATATTTACCTAACCATATTAATATTTCCATAATTTACATAAAATAAATTACATAAAATTCAAACTATTTGCATACACGGCTGTCAATCAACTGATTTGATGCAAGCGTGCGAATATGTGACCTACGAACAGCTACACTACCTGTCCAAACTAAAATCTCACTGAAACTAAAATATTCTTAGTAAACAAATAAAAATAAGTAAAAATGGAACACAAAATTCCCATTCAATTTATATTTATCACTTATACTTCAGGTATTATTTTATTACATCTCTTCATTTGTCCTACATATTAGATTCTACCTATCCTAATATACATATATATAAAAAAAGGATTTGTTACTCTTACTTAAAAGGATTGACATACCTTTCTTCTAAATTCTCATCGAATAGATATGAAATTATAGACTTGTCAGCGAAATTCATATTAGACATTCTTGACTGAAGGATTTCACCGAGATTTTTGTCCATATGTTCACCAGGTGAATCAATCGACACTGCTTTGCATTGATACTCACATATAAGTGGATACTCTGTACTCATTATACCATCATCAGCTTCTTCATTATACACTGCTCCAAGTAAATATGTTTTACTCTCCTGCTGCTTAACAATAAACACTCAATAACGTGTTAATTACATTATACTGCATAATTAATTATTTAAACTTTAACTCTTGCTATATTTATGAAAACATAATATTAACTTACAATATTTGCACGTTCCATATTTGTTGTATCGTTTAATACCTCAATCCAACTGTCACCCTTATTACGACCTTCTAATCTATATTCCTCATCTAATGCATTATCAACCGAAAAAAAGTTTCTTTCCGTCAACCTTTCTTTACGTGTCATGGGCTCCACCCTATCAACACTTTTTCTAGATACATGAATCTTTCCAAGTAATAATTCCACAGCTTCTAATGCATCTATGCTGATATCATGGTTACTCACATCATCAACAATATTGTTTTCTTCAAAAACCAAGATTGAAACATCAGAGTCCTCTTCCACATTATGTTCTACTTCTTCAACAGAATTTGGACCATCGTTGCATATATCTCTTTCCTCAACATAAGGATCTCTTTCATCACAAACCTCTCTTATATCTAACCATTATTTCCTATCATCTCCCTTATCTACCATTTCTATAACCTCATTTATAACTTTAGTAACCCCATCCTCCCTATTATTAAACTGCTCCTCCAAATTGGCTTTCTTATGAATATCATCAGATGGAGCCGAATTGTTCTCACCCTGCTCTAATTTGTCAACATTAGGGTAAACAGAATTAAGTGCAGCTAAAAAAAATTCTTCAAATAACCTTTCGTCAACATTCTGTAAACTATCACTCTCCCTTAAGCCACGAACACACTGCCTAATGGAAGATATACAATACTTAATAGATATAATTTCTTCCTCTGCTTTACAAATCTTTTCATACACTTCACCAGGTCGCATTTTAACAGTCAAATTTTTCAAAATCTGCAAATAAAAAAATCCCAAAAATTATATACAATTAATCATAACAGAACATATACCAATATTTCAAAATACGACTTCGTGTTTTATTCATATTACCAAAGTTCAATAGTACAATTACACAACATCTTTCCATCTCCTTAATATTCTATGACTATGACTGAAAACAAACAATAACTTCTTCTTTCGTATAGAATGGAAAATTGAGTACTACAACTAAAACACAACCCATTCAGTATTTTATCAACGATCCATAGGTAAGCCTATTACAAAATAAATCAATTCCAACCAAATAAAGCTGAAAGACATGTAGAAAATATTCCACTTCTCACTGAGACACATAAACAAATAGTTGTTGAGACATTAATTGTATCTGACACTATAAAATTTCTTATACCTTTCTACAAGAACCGATCGTTTGCATCAAATGACTATGATTGAAAACAAACAATAACTTCTACCATTTAGATTGGATAATTGACGAAAACAAACCAAAACACAACCTATTTTTTTAAATAAATAATGGTTCACAGTGAACCTATTTTATTATTTTAAGAAAAGGAATTAAAAAAAAAAACCAAAGAAAGAAAGAATTGAACGACTACATTCTGACCTAGAAAAAAAAATATATGTATATATACAACAACTAAGAATCATATAGGTGATTGTTTCACTAAAAATACACACAAAGAGAAACAAAATCATAACTATGTACGTTTCTGACTTTGAAACCATCCATAAAAATGAACTCAATACCTCATATAAGAAAGGAAAATTTTTCTAAGATCTCAGTATACCCATAATAATGAATAAAATCAATCCATGTTCGTTTTAGACCTTCAAATCAACTATAAAAATGGATCAAATCATACAACAAAATGAGTATTGACAGTAGAATAAAGGGAAAAAAAACCCATACACAAACCTGACTTGTTAAACCCAAAAACGACTGAGTTTTGAAAAAACGATAGGCTTACCGGCGCGAGACCGGTAGCGACGGACGGCACGAGAATGGCTGCGACAGGGAGCCACTTGCCCAACAACGCGACGGAGGGTCGACGGCTTCTTGATATTGTTCGTGCGTGAGAACTGAGTCACGAAATATACTCTGGGTCTATGGCATTCAACCTCTGCGCGTTTATCTCCCTACTTTGTTGTTTTTTTTTTTTTTTTTTTTTTCAGACTTCACGACAGTAGTGAGTTTTTTTTGTTTTTTTTCAAACTTCACGGTTTTATTTTAATACTATGTACTCAGACTTATACTAAGTCTCACTTTTGTGGGGTAGTCATTTTCTTAGATACAATGTTAGCCCTTAGATGTGGTTGTTGGCCTACAACTCAATTAAGGGGTCTTATTATAGAAGCCCCCGTACTTGATAGGTAAAGTGCTTTTTTTTTTTTATCATCTAATAATTTGGACAAGAAATAACATAGCTCCCATTTGAATATGTGTATTTATATAAAAATTGTGGAATGAGTTATAATTGGAACGAGAGACACTTAAAGTGAAATAAAATAAAATAAATTATAATTAAAATGGACTAGTAAAAAATAAAATTTAAATTCTATTCTTATTCTAAAATACAAAAAATTTATTCAAATGATTGATGTATCTGATGGATTAAAACAAATCCTTGTTTTAAAAAATTATTTAAATAAAAAAAATTAAAATAGTTGAAATAAATAATTATTTGAAAGATTTTTTATTTGAATGAAAATATAACCATAATATTTTTTAAAGTTAGGACAAGTTGACATCAGATATGTAAAAGTTAGGCTGTGTGGGCAAAATGTTCAAATATAAAGTAAAGAGGTAAAAGACTTGTCTTAACTAAAGTGACGAGACCATATAGGTATTTTGTCCAAAAATAAAAGGAAATAATGAAAAAAAAAAAGGAAATGAAAAATGGACAACGTATAGCATGTCTTCCTCTCACATGTAACACCGTCTCTCTCTGTCATCTCTCTCTCTCTCTCTCTCTCTCTCTTTGAAGTGGAAATCTAGAACCCATTTTGATATTCAATTTTTTTTTTTTTTTGGGTTTCTTTTCATTTCCCTCCACAGATCTCAATTTTCCTCTTTCTTTGCTCAGCCCTAATTTTTCATTTTATCTTATCTATTCTCTCCCTCTTTCTTTTTTTTTTTTTTTTTTTTGGGGTCCAAAACAGTGATCGATTTTGGGGAAGATGATTCTTGGACCTTCATGAACATTCTTCTTCTTCTTCTTCTGTTGTTCTCCTCTCTCTTCGCCATGGACCAACGACACCTTTGCCATGCCTGAGCTGCGCACCAGAGCTCGCAGAAATCGGGCACCCGTCAACAACCACACAGAACCCGACCCGATTACCACCCACCAGAACCGAACTGTACGGCATCGCCGTGGAAGAAGGCCCGTGCTGAACAGGGGGAATAGGAAGGCGATCGGACTCGAAACGAGGTCGTTTAAGGGCGAAGAAGAAGAGGAAGAAGAAGAAGAGGGAGTTGGTGGTGAGAGAGGCATGGATGAGTACGATAGCGGCGGCCGCAGTGGAGATAAGGGAGCTGCGGCTGAGGATGAAGGAAGCGCTGCTCCTCTTCCTGAGAAGGTATAACTATGCATATTTGTATGGTTTTGTTTGGATGATGGGAAAAAAAAGGAAAGGAAGGAAATGAGTAGAGAGTTTGAATGTGGGGTTTTTGTGTTTCATGTTTTGGGGTTTCCTTCATTCCTAGTTTTTTCTCGAGTTAGAAAGAGTAATTTGAGAATTTTTTCCCAGAAATTTTAAAATTTTGCAATGCTTTTTGTCTTGAAAGTAAGGTGCTTTTGAGCCCTTTTTTTTTTTTCCCCTTCGATGTTTTTTATTTTTTTGGGTATTGTTTTGTGGTTCAAGACTGTGATTTTTGAGAGCCGTTTGGAAATTCTTATAGTGGCTGTTTTGCCACTGTAAATGGGCTCTGAACTATTTCGGAAGGAGGTATTGCTATTAATGCAGTTGCTTGTTCATATTTATTTTGATACTTTGTTTAGTCCCTTTTAGTGTGTTGTTCGTCCTTAAGTGGTTTGTATATCTTGCTGATAGTTATTATATTCTCTTTTCACTGTTTATTACCTAGAAATATAACCGTAAGGAAACAAACTAGATCTTAGACAAAAGGCAGTTATGATAATAATAATAAAATGGTTTACTTTCATAGTTTAGTTGCGATTTTGCTAAAGGTTTCTGGTGAACTTAAGCTTTGGAAATTTATTTCATTTTTTCATTTTATTTATTTATTTATTTGTTTGTTTTATTTTTTTCAACAACAGGTCCAGGTTGGTGGTTCCCCATTATACAGAATAGATAAGAAATTGGGGAAAGGAGGCTTTGGACAAGTTTATGTTGGTAGACGTGTCAGCCCTACTAATGTAAATGAAAGAACTGGCCCTGGAGCTGTGGAGGTTTGACCTTATTGTGTTTTGGTGTATTTTCTGAATTTTGTTTATTATTTAATGATGGTTATTGTGTCTACTACCTATTCATATAATCTCATTATCTCAGGTAGCCTTAAAATTTGAGCATAGGACAAGTAAAGGATGCAACTATGGACCACCATATGAATGGCAAGTTTACAAGTGAGGCTCCTACCTTCTTAACTATTTATTTTTTTGTGTGCATGTTGTATATTGCATTTGCACCGTCAAATTCTTGGTATATACATTGTTTGAACAATCACTAACTTTGTTGCTTTTGCAGTGCGCTTGGCGGTAGTCACGGGGTGCCTAGAGTTCATTATAAGGGTCGCCAGGGTGACTATTATGTCATGGTATGATTCCCTTGTAATATTTTGGGTTAAACTTCATGACATTGACTTTCCTTCTAATTTGGCTACTCTGAGAATGCTTAAAAGTAATTATATCTCACTATCTTGTACAGGTTATGGATATGCTTGGACCTAGTTTGTGGGATGTCTGGAATAATAATTCACACACGTATGTATATCGTGGTGTGTTGACTGACGATCAATTATGTTTATTGTTTTCTTACTGACACTTCCTTAATTGCAGAATGTCAATCGAAATGGTGGCATGCATTGCTATTGAGGCGATATCCATTTTGGAAAAGATGCACTCTAGAGGGTGATACTTATAAACTTAAGTTTTCTTAAAATATTGTGTGTTTTTGAGCATACTTTTTTTTGTTTAACGTGACTAACTAAGTTTTTCTATGTCAGTACTCCCACTGCTGTGGTATTATGTGATTGCAACTCAAAATTCCATCTTGCAGGTCCTTTAGATAGGGCATAGTGTTTGACTGTTTTATTCACATCTACAACTAAACAGCATTATACGTTGTACTCGCTAGAAGCTTCTTCATTTTGTGATAAATTTGCTTCTGAGTCCTATGTTGATGCTTTTTGTTTTTTGGTCAAAGCACTATGGTCTGTTCCTTTGTCAGGTTGCCTGTGTAAAAAAATGTAGCAATTATTTACAGTTGAAGTGGCAGGATAGATGAAACTTCACCTGAAATGATTTTCAGTTCTACAGGATCATTGTAAACGGTTCTTCCAGCATCTTGATACATATGGTCCTGTAAGTTATTAATTATTGCTGTTGATGGTCGTGCAGATATGTACATGGTGATGTGAAGCCTGAGAATTTTTTGCTTGGTCCCCCTGGAACACTGGAAGAGAAAAAGTTGTTTCTTGTTGACCTTGGATTAGGTAAGTGTAGAATATGTAGAATATTATTGTCTTCTCTCAGTTGTTGTTTCTTTGTCGAAAATAGTGTTATAACTTTCATGGAAAGTAATATTTGTAATCTGTTTTGACCTTTCAGCTACCCGGTGGCGAGATAGTTCAACAGGCCAGCATGTTGAGTACGATCAACGCCCTGATGTCTTCAGGTGAAAAGACATCATGTGGTTATTCAACTATGAGTTTGTTTTCCTCTCTTGACAATCACTTAATTGTACATGATTATTTTCTATTTTACAGGGGAACAGTACGGTATGCAAGTGTGCATGCCCACCTTGGTAGAACCGGTAGTAGGAGAGATGATTTGGAATCTCTTGCTTACACACTCATTTTTCTTCTACGTGGCCGCTTGCCTTGGCAAGGATATCAGGTTCAGGATTTCCAAATTTGAGTTGTTTATACTTATATGTTATTCTGTATGAAAAACTAATACGTCTTACATATTAGGGAGAGAATAAAGGATTTCTTGTCTGTAAGAAGAAGATGGCAACTTCTCCAGAAGCTCTATGTTGTTTTTGCCCTCAGCCTTTCCGAGAGTTTGTGGAGTATGTGGTGAATTTGAAGTTTGACGAAGAACCCAACTATGCGAAATATATTTCCCTCTTTGATGGAATTGTTGGTCCTAATCCAGATATTAGGCCAATAAATACTGAAGGTGCTCAGAAGGTACTTTTCATGGTCCTCCATCTACATTAAAATTGGACTTTTAGTCGACCTTGGCTTGCAGTACATCTAACTCCTGTATTTTGTATTGCAAAGCTCATTTGCCAGGTTGGACATAAAAGAGGAAGATTGTCCATGGAGGACGAAGATGATGAACAGCCAAAGAAGAAGATTCGTATGGGAATGCCTGCAACACAGTGGATTAGTGTTTATAATGCCCGTCGACCTATGAAGCAAAGGTGTGTAATCTCAGTATCTCACATAATAAACTCTTCGAGTTGAATTTCACTAAAAGCTTGGTAAGTTGATTTTTCCATTTTCTCTTGCAGATATCACTACAATGTTGCAGAGGTGAGGCTATCCCAACATATTGATAAAGGAAATGATGATGGGCTATTTATCAGTTGTGTCGCATCTTGTTCAAACCTTTGGGCTCTTATCATGGATGCTGGCACCAGTTTCTCGGCTCAAGTTTATGAGCTCTCTCCATACTTTCTTCATAAGGTTTCTTGTTTCTTTTCAAATCCAGGAATGGATGTCTGTAGAATATCTAGAATTATGGGTTATCGTTTTATTGCCTGGTGTGCTCGAGTATCTGCCCATCTTTCACTGCATTTTTTCCCTACTTATTAACACACTGCACAAATTGGTTATGACTAGTGCTTATGACATTGGGTAAAGCTCTGTGACTAGTGCTTATAGGAGTTAAACAGTGTTTTATTATCTATTTTTATATTTGGTTTTATTTTTAATGAAGGAATGGATCATGGAGCAATGGGAGAAGAATTTCTACATCAGTGCAATAGCAGGAGCTAACAATGGAAGTTCATTAGTCGTAATGTCTAAAGGTTTGTCAAATTCACAAATACAAGAATTTTTGGAGAAGTTCGTAGCTGTCTAACTTGGCTTCTTTTGCTTCATTTAGGGACTCAGTACTTACAGCAGTCATATAAAGTGAGTGATTCATTTCCATTCAAGTGGATCAATAAGAAATGGAGGGAAGGTTTTTATGTTACTGCCATGGCCACTGCGGGAAGTAGGTGGGCAATTGTTATGTCTCGAGGTGCAGGCTTCTCTGACCAGGTTTTGTTAAGATTTGCAAATTATTTACTCCTTAGTTTGAACCGCATTAGGTGGCCCTAGTGTACACACTCATATTTATAATCCACGCACTCACGCACATATATGTATATATTAATGTGAACATACAGAATTCTGACAACTTTTCGATCAACTGGTCAGGTTGTAGAACTGGATTTTCTGTATCCTAGTGAAGGTATTCACAGAAGGTGGGATAGTGGCTACCGCATCACTGCAACTGCGGCAACTTGGGATCAGGCTGCTTTTGTTCTTAGTGTGTCAAGGAGAAAACCAACGGATGAAACCCAAGAGACACTTCGTACTTCTGCTTTTCCTAGTACACATGTCAAGGTGCATTATGTGATTTATGATTCCACTGTATTTTTTCTTGTCCACCCTTCTATTTTTGGGTGAACTTAAAATTTTTACATGGTTTTGCAGGATAAATGGGCAAAGAACCTTTACATTGCTTCTATTTGCTATGGTCGAACTGTCTCATGAGCTGCCAAAATTTTCCTGCAAATTGCTGACATAGTTTTAACCACTCACCTTTATGGCCCATCAGTCTGTTTTTACTTGTCATTTACTGCTCCTTGGGAAACAAAGAACCTCTCGCAGCAAATTGGCATTGCATATGGGAGTTGATGTACGCTAAATTCTTCTTTTACCGCAACCATCACATAGCATCTCTTATAAGTACCTGTGCACTGTCTTTCAATTTTGGTGGAAAATTTGTGCTGATTTTAATCTGTCATGCCCACTGGATGGGTCATTTTACCTTAAGTTGAAAAGTTTGTATATTTCTTAAAGATAGTTACTTAATTGAAGGCATGTGCACAGGTTGTTTTCAGTAATGATGGTATTTAGGGAACATGCAACTGTGATTACGGGTGAATTCTGGACATTCTCAGCCATTCAGCTTGTACTTAGCTCTTCTTCTTTTTTCTCCCTATCCCCTTTTCCCTTTTGCACCCCCATTTATGGACTTTGAAGTTACTTATTGGATGTCTGAATTTGTCCTCAAAAACAGAAAGCAGTTGTATACTTTGAAGTAGCAATCTGTAATGGCTTCTAAATTATCGGTGTTCTAGAAACCGTTGTTTTATTCATGACTTGTGTCTTTATTTCATACAGCCTAGCCGTTTTGATGGTGCATAAGTTTTGTGGAATATATATTGATAATTAGGATTAACATTGACATAGAATGTTTTCTTTTGTCTTTTCTAATTCTTAATGTTCCTAGGCATGTCTATCTGCAGGACTAGATTAAAAATGTGATTATTTCTATTAAAAGTAGCCTAAATGAGCGGTTTTCATATTCTTTTTTCTGACTAGCTACTCGATATGTGTAACTTTTCAGAAAATCACCTCATTTTCAAAAGATCTTGACATCTTTCGGTCCTGTAAATTTTCAAGGAAAAATGCATGATATAGATAGTTTCTGTTTGGAACAGCCTCTTTAAGAATAAAGTGAATATTTAATATGGCTAACTTTCCATTGTGCATTGCATTTGACTGACAGCGTGTGGCACATTGCTGATGATGTGTTTCTTGGATGAGTGTGTTAATGCATTTGGATGCTTTTCTCCTGGGTACTCATTTGATTGTAGTTATCCTTTAAGTTTGATTATTTTCAGCTAATTAGATTTAGAGATTCAAGTGACTAACTGTTTGTTAAATGTCACACAAAGAAGAGAAAAGAGAAAGGCTCTGTATGTGTATGTACTAGATTTTTCAGTGAGTTATTATCACAGGGTAAATTGTAATTTTGGTCAAGGTCTTGGAGGCAGAAAGGTGGTTGCTGAGCTTCCTTCGCACCAATCATGAAGTCAATTCAATGCCAGGACATACCAATCTTACCCTTTGTAAGTTGTGCTGACTCATTTGAAATTTCTTTTCAAATTGTTTGAAGTAATTTTCCTGTGGTGTTCATGTAGCTTCACTGTTATCAACATGCTTGACAGTGTTATATCCAAATTTAGGGAACAAATGACAACATTTGGATTTGGTTTTGTTAGTTCAATCTTCTGTGCATCTTCATTTTCTTGGTCCCAGTTTTGAATTGACATTTCCAGTGTTTCCAATGTCCATTTATTACAGTCTTTGTTTTGTCTTCTAGGTATTACTTAAATGATGTGTAAATGTCACACGTAAGGGTTACTAGAAATTGGATGGAATTTGATTGCCTTTGTGGTCTCTTCCTGTCATCCACGGTGATACTATTGAAGAATGTGGCAATTCTGAGAACTCAATGGCTTAATGGTATGACATTACTTCTAACTTTTGAAATGAAAAATTGTTAATGCATTCCAATATGACCTATAAATTGATGCATTTCCATATTGCTTTGATCTACAAGAGTCCTTTCCTAATCTTTCTCTGGATTTTTTAGAGGCCTTTGTGATTGCCATCAATATTGAGAAAGAGAAAAAGGATATATGTACACACACACACACACATATATGTATATGTACACACATACATCCATAGTATTTGTGTGCACGCGTTTCTCTGAACTAGAAATAGTGAGGTGGTATCATTGGAATGTTCTCTGTTCATAAAATGATTATGTCAGTGCTGTCTGATTATAGAAACTTCAGCAAATGCAGCTTGAGCATGCTTTTTTATATTTTTATTTTTTATTTTTATCAAGTTAGGCTTAACCCTAATGCTGTTTATGTACTTACACAATTGGATGGTAAAGTTCTTTAAATGATTGTGTGTAATCAACTTTGCTAATTGGTTTGATTGAATATCTGATTCTTGTTTGCTAAAATTACATTTATACAGAAGATGGACCTAGGAAACAGAACGTTGGAAGTTATACCATTACTGTCAGAACTTGCATATGAAGGGTTAAATAAGTTTGGTTAAGTTTGTTTTGTTGAACTTTTCTGGCTATTAAGGAAATGACGTGTATATAAGCTTAGGCATGAAATTTATCCATTTAGATTGGAGAAACAGAGGTTTTGAACTCAAATGAGGTATAACCCTTCGAACTAAACAAGGTATTTGCGCTAGTGAATTTCTCAATAGCTTGGCGTGTGCTAGTAAGAATGGCTTGATGGTAAGTGTTCATGGCTACTTTTGGAATCTTGTCTTCTTTTTGATCATGTTTGCCTCTTTTTTAAATACCATGTACCAATTATGTTTTTTAAAAAAATGGAATGGAGTTGGATTTTCTGCCTTCTCTGATAAGTTCTCTACTCACTTATGGCAACAGGGTGACCTTCCTTGATATCTGTTGGGAGAGATGAGCTTCCATTTTGTTCTCTTAGTTAAAGATCTTGCATTATGTACGGCAGGCCACTAGCATATCCCTGGGTTGTGACAGGACATGAACTATATATTGATTTCAAGGTCTAACCTGGACCACAAGGTTATACAAATCTGACTTCTTTACGAAATTTTGGCACTTGGCTACGACTCGTATGACGGTCCCACGGAAATAAAACCTCAAGGAATAAACTGAATTTTAGTCCAAAGTCCTTGACGGTTACCCAGTTGGCAGAGTTCCGGGAACCAAGCAAGACCGTCTTTAGCACTAACCCAAAAAATTAGCCTTCACTTTACAGTAAAGAGAACACTTGGGAAAATTGAGATATAACGTTTTACTAATTTAACTGACCAATGACCACGTTTGCTGGTTCAATTTTAGTACATGAATTGGTTTCTTTTAGAAGAAATTTTATGTGATGCCTGCGGCTGCATTATTAGCAAGCTAACATGGGTGATGTTAGGTGTCTAAACTATTGTCTTAAATTTTAGTAGCAATACACAATGTATGAGTTGTTACATTTGTATTGAAATTTGATTCATCTACAATGTATTTATAGTATTAATATTTGTCAACAATATATTTAATAATAATGCACTTGAATAAGGATGGTTGTAACATGTATTGGTATTAGGATTTGGGATAATAATAAAGAGCCCTAGCAATATTCTAGCCAGCATACCAACGAAGAATAATACCAACAGTAACACTCTACTTTCTCGCATTTAGGATTTACTTGGTTGGATCATGAACAACTGATAAATTTTGTTTTGGTTCCTAGATGAACTTTTCACTCTTTTTAGATTTTTGTTTTCTTTTACATAGTTTATGGATAAATGCTTTACTTAATTTGCAAAGAAATTTTAAAATTTAGCGACTAAATTGGAACTTTATAGATGATTAAGGAAATTACTACTAGCTTATTAGGCTTCATCTCTTGAGCTTGATCCTAAAATAGGAGGATTATACGCCTGTAAAAGTTCATCAGTGATTCTTTAGACTCCCCACCCCCTTCCAAAAAGAAAGTTAAAAGCAGCGAACCAAGACCCATTTATCAACAATATGCTCAATATTTGAATAATCTTTTTCTCCATGAAAAAATTTACCGGACAACTTTACTGTGCAACTTGATCATCTAAATGTAAACTTGTACACAAGCCAAGCCCCTGTATGGAGACTACCATTTGAAACATTGTTTACTCACTCAACATCAAGGTGTAGACAATCCAATTAAAAATCATCCCGTAGTAAATATTAACACCGGAATATACAAGTAACCAGCAGTAATGCTAATTGCAGTTGTGGCGACGCTTTGTACGGTAATGCTTCAATGCAAGTCAAGGAATAGATTCCAAGTTCCTCCACCTTGAAAATGCACAAAATACAAGTTGAGCATTCTCAAAAGTGACTTGAGCGGTAGATGAGATGAGAAACTGTCTTAGTTATAAGTTGGTCTATAACATAATCTCTTCAGACGAACGCTTTCCTGGAAATAGAGAAGCATTATTAGTCTTTCTGCGTTTCTACCATTTCATGATGGTATAGATCAGTTGGGACATTTTTAGACCAAGTAAACGGAAATACTTGCCTCACTGTTGTCGTGATCATACCGAATCAGAAAGACACATCGGCAGCCTCTTATATCATGCATTCTCCTTTGGATTTCTGATACATGAGCATCATAGTGGCTGGCTTGGTCTCTCCTCTCCTAAAGTGTCCAAACATTGACAGTAAGGTGCTATTGCAAAGTCGAAATATTTTATGTCATATGATAGACTATGCGCTAAAATTACAGTCACCTGGAAGCAGAGGACAAGATCTCCAACCTTCACTTTGTTACACTCTGAATGTTCAAGAGGAATAGAACGTTCCCGTACTGCCTTTTTAATGTTGATCCACTCATCCTCTTCAGCTCCATATCCAACAAATCTGACACGAACTTCCTTTAACAAATTACCATATTCATCCAATGAAATTATGTGAAAAACAGTGCAAAATTATCGAGCTTCTTTCTAGTCATTGTAACTAAAAATAATTCTGTAGCTCAAAGAAAAATTTTATCTCCAAAAGCAAATACTACAGCACCGCTTGAATCTAGAAAAATAAGCATAGTTTTAGTTAATAGAGAGATTTATAAAATATACTTACAGCTTCCCCAGTACTTATAAATCTGTGAGCAAGAAACATTTCAACATCATACCTGCAGTCAATACTTCAGAGAGTTAGTATTAAATCTTCCAATCATGAATATTAAAATTGGATCAAAGAAGGATTGCTATTACAGATATGCAAACATATCATTCCATGTTCTCTCTCTCTTCTGAATATGCCTTTAGAGCCGTACTCCTTCCTTTTTATTATTATTGTTTACTCTAGGCAAACAGATGATGCTAGGACGTGGAATGCAGCTTCAAACATATTGTTATGTAAGGAAAAGAACAATGAATAAATTATAGAAAATGTCAACCAAAAGTGCTGTTCTTTTTTCTGGATAAAATCCTATAAGAGTTTTCTCAAAGAATGACTTTTCTAATCCGGGTGTAGAACACAGAGAACTCAGGTATTTTTGGCAAGAGAAACCGAAGAAACTCTTACCATGCTCCATCTTTTGATGACCTTGCCTCAAATTCCAACTCTGATAAGTCTAGATTCTTCTCTTCATCTTTCAAACATAGGAAACAATACCAGGAATTAAAAAAAATTAATTCCATATCTTATTCAGTAGCAGGCTAAAATGAGAATGAAAACATGTTTTAATCTGTAAATTGTAGTTCTTAACTTGTCTGCAAAGCCTTCAAGCCAAAAATGAAAAAAATAAAAAATAAAAAAATAAATCAAGCAAATGAAAAAATCTAGCCTGCAAAACCAAGACAATTGTTAAGCAGGAGTACCTTTAGGCTTTTCAGAACTTTCAAGTGCCTTAATAGGGGGAGGAGCTCGTGCGAGTTCAGGCACATTTTTGGTGAATTTAGCTGAATCTTTCTTTACACTTTGGAACCAACTGTGTACCTAAAATAAAGTTACCAAAAAGAAAACAGAAAAAGAAAAGGGTTTTAGAAGCGATGAACAATGGCAAATAATAGAAGCATAACTATAAATAACAACTAGTGACGATGTTATGAAAAAGAGAATATAAAGTGCAACAACCTCGGTCCATTTTAGAGTAGGTTTCCCAGCCCGACCGGATGAGTGACTGCAGAGACATAACATGTCAAAGCAGTTCCAGTCAATGAATTTTGGAAAGATCAGCATACATGTATATGTATAATCTGAACCAAATCTGCAATATATACGCCTCAAATGAGCCTCACCTAAAACACTTTGCAATATTTTGACAAAAGTCCTTGTCCAAGACGTTTTCTCCCGACACATGTACCAATTTCTCCATCTTCTTAATCTGTTTGCAAGTACAGGGGAGAAAAAAGTTCAACTTGACTAGATATTAGCAAATGCACAAACCTGAGGATAAATTTTGTCAGATAATCTACAAGGAAAGACAACCTTGTTTTGCTTATATCTTAAATTCAGATTGTAGCCTCTAATCTAATTTTCTAACCAAGAAATTTTATTATTTTAGCCGGGATCAGAGTTTTGGTTCCTTTGTTTTCATCGGTAACTTTATGTCGGATCAGGCGACATAAAGTTCTAGTACTCGAGCTTACATCGAAAGGATTAAGGAAACATTGAAGTGTTGAAAATAATTCACTGATCAATTAACACATAATGTGATCTTTGGAAAAAAAAAAAAAAAACTGAAAGAACATAATTGGAATCATCAATATTGAACATCACAATTAGCAAACGCATTGATTGTTTCTTATTCTTATTTCTGAATATCGTACTTAATTAACCATAAAAAGAGCCAAAATACACAATACACATCCATATGTATTTCTCTTGTTCTCTGATATACTCAGAGTATATATATATATATATATATGAACATATTAATCAAGATACAAGCTAATATTCTGCAATAACAAATAAGAATTGAAAGATTAAAATCACATTAATCTTTTTTCCTTAAAAAAAAAAAACAAACCCATTTCAAGATTCTGGGTAAAAGCCAAAAAAATACGAAGGAATTGAGAAAAAGCAATGGCAATCCAAAGAGTTCAGAATGAATATGTCATACCTCTGCCTTTGTGAAGCCAGTGAAACTTTTTCTCTCTCTAGGACGAAGACGGTCCATGAAGGCGTGCTGTTTCACAATCTCCTTCTCTGCAAAAAGATTTTTTTTTAAAAAAAAAACCCTAGATTTTGAATTTCCCTCCTAGTTTGGGATGAGGAGCAGATACAGTAAACCCTAGAATTTTTTTTTTTTTTTTTGGGTTAAACTTTGTGATGTGGGTTGTGAATTGTGATGTGCTTATGAATTATTATCTTATTTTCCAAAAAAGCAAAAAGAAAGAAAAGGAAAAAGGGCTAAAAGAGGAAGCAAAGAGAAGAGATTAGAAGTGGGAGAAGTCCCTATAAGTTGTCAGAGTTTTGAACTTTCTAATATAAATGGGTTTAAGAATGAGATTGCTTTTAGTTATGTCAAGTATTTATGTCCGGACTCAGTATTGAATAGGGATCAGGGAAAGTGAAAGGACCCTCTTTCACTATGGGCCTAACCCAAACCCAACACTCTTTCGCCCGGGGGGGGGGGTGATTTTTTTTTTTCCCCTCGAGTATTTGTAACAAAGGGTATTTCTGCTCGTATAAAATTGTATTTTTATATTTAAAATCTCTGCACATGTATACTATTTATAAAAAATTTGTCGTTATACATGGAATTCAAATTGAAAATATCTTATTTCTTTCGATAAACACTTAAAATTTATTAAAAATAACTCAAAACAGTGTAAATGATCTAATTTGTACATTGAAGATAGACATTCATAGAAATTTTAAATGGAAAAATATAATTTTGGACAAACAAAAAAAATGGTTAAACTATATAAAATTCATACTCTTTATGATAAAGAGATTTGTTGTTCCTGACCCTGATTCACCGTAATTATTATTTGAACAAGTAAAAGTTATGTTTTAGTCCGAGTGAGGATAACATTCATAGTACCATTTTATTAGAGTTAATCCGATATCAATTAGGCCAAATGGCTCTCTTTTACTCTTTATTTTAATAAATGTCTTTGCAATTAGTTTTAGCAAATTTGTTAAGTTTATAGCTTTACATCTGGTGGATCAAATATTCAAAATAATAAAAATTAGGTGGAGTAGAGCCATTTGAAAGTGAGTTTTGACAAAAGGCCCAAGTTTTAGAATTCTTTGCAAATTAGTATTTTTACATTATTAAGTATGGTGTTCAATGTAGTCTAATATGTAGATTAGCGTAGTCGAATATTGTCGATAAAGACTATTTTGCAAAGAAATTAAAATAAATACATTTTTACAAATATGCATTTTTAAAAAGGCCATTTTGCCAACTCCTTCGAATTGATAAATCAATATTATTCTAATATATATCAACTTTTATATTGAGTATAACCAAAATATGATATAGTATAATTTTTATTGAATTAGAAGTTGTTTAAAACATCTTATTTTTCAAAACATGAAATCAAAAGATAAAGGTATGTTTGTCAATTATATCGAAATTAGATGATCAATTAAGAAACTGAAACCTTATGTTGTAGTCCCAATGGATGAAATGTAGTTTCTTAGCATAGAATGTTGAATTTTTAAAAATGAAAAACTATAAGAGCTATATTTGTAATTAATCCTTACTTTTTCATTTAGTCTTTAATTTTAGGAATTTCTTCGCAAAATAGACCATTTTAAAAGCGACTTTTAATAAAAGATCTATACTTTTAAATATTTTTAAAAATAATCTCTCTCAACCATATTCGACCATTAGCAATACCATGCTCCATCAAAAGGTCTAGTTTCCTCAAGTTTCCTTAGTTTTATGGTTATTAATATGATTAAAAATAAACACGGGAAAATTCCATTTTAACAGTATGTTTCGGGTAATAACCCTATTTTTTAAAAATTATTTACAAAATAAACCTTTTAATGGTATGTCAATCATGTCGGTTATAAAACAAGTCTATTTCTTGAGACATGCTATTAAAATATATATATATATATATTTTGTACAAAAGATCCCAATAAATATGGACACAAAAGTGTACAAGTTGTATGTATATATAAACATATAAAATGTATAATATATACATGGTTGACAATCTTATGTAGGTATTTTTTTTTTTACCTATGTATAGATATTTTTTTTAGCCGTTGGATCATCATGTAATGGTAATCCAATAGTTATAATAATATGTATTAAAAGACATACATTATTAATATTATTTCCTTATCTTATTTTTTATTATAAAAAGATGTGTAGGATAAATTTTAATTGATCAGAACGATGTTTATGTATAAGTAAAAAAAAAAAACCTACTAGATTGGTGCATATATATATATATATATATATGAATGGTTATATTGACATCCCTAAAAGATATCAAGGTACCCATATTTAATTTTTTTTAGTACATTGCTATCCTAAAATGAAACATTCAAGTGTCCAATTATATGCTTCTTTGATTTAATTCTTACTAAATTGACGCTATCAACATCTTTTCTTGTTAAATTTGTACTACTAAGTTGTTTTTTTTTCCCTCACTTTTTGCCTTCAAACCTAATTTGTTAGTTTTTCTAAAAAAAAATTGTTTATAAAGACGAAGTATCGCTTAAAAAATTGAAGATGAAATAGAATTAAAAAGAACAGTATTAGAAAAATTGAACTCATTAATGGATATTTATAATTCTTAAATTTTTTTTAAAAAAGAAGGAAAAAATAAAAAAAGGTTAGAGAATAAGATATTAAAAGGGGAAATAAAGAAGGGCGGCGTAAATTTTCTAAAATGAGGAAGATCACAGGACGTAAAGCATCAAAGAAGACCAAACTGACTTATAAGCATAACAAGATGACAGGCTAAAATATGAATCATGACTAGTATAATCTAGTTATGTTGTGTGGATCGTGTAAGGGACATGATACATTTACGAGCACAATATGACCACAATCCTTAGGCACGATCCGACACAATATACTAGAATGTTGTAGTTGTTAAAAATGGGATTCAACTACCAAGACCCTAAACCAATATAAGGAACCACAATTTAGAGTGGCCCAAGTCAAGCCCAACACTAAGCTGAGCTATCCCATTGCGATCTACCAGTTAGGGCATCGACATAGGTCACCACGACTTACTTGATCTAACTAATAAAGACTCGGTCAAAAAGAAATCTTCTAATAATATCCAGCTAGCCAAATTTACCATGTGGCACACAAATACTTGAACAAATTAAAGGGATAACTTTGCCAAATGGTCAAAATAGGTCCATCCTAATTTCTTATCAAAGAAAGAATAGACCTTCTGCATGTCTATCAACTAAGCCTCCTAGACTAGACTTGATCACAACAAATTACACGAGAACATCCAATATTCAAATGGTTTGAGTTAGCTTGATTTTCGAACCCTTGAAGAAAAGAAGTAGCCCTACCAATATTTCAGGACCATTTAGCTCCAGTTTAGTCAACGACTAAGGACAGTCATACGTACGCTTCAACTAACTCATGGGAGGAGTGCGATATTTAGAATATCCATGACTACGCCAAGGGGAAATCATTTCGAGTCAGATGCAAAGAGGAGCCGTGTCCTCAACCAACCTCCTGAACATAATATATAGGATATTTCAAACTCTCTGCAACTAAAAATAAAGATAGATACAGGGTTGATAGTCGTTTGCCACATCTATAAATACCCCTACATCCTAACAAGGAAGGAGTACAATCTCTTGAGCACTCATAACTACACTCTAGCATTTAAAACTAACCCTCAGAAATTTTAGACTCTTAGCCCTCTAAACCTTCCTTCCAACTTGCAAGCACCTAGGGCATATTCTTCTATCATACTTTAACTCTTTCATGTTCATTATTCGCTTTATCTTTTACATTTGGATTCTATTTATTCCACCTACTATTGCTGACTTAACTGTCAAAGTTTCTTTACCTTACATCACCTTGGTTTCCTAGAAATGCTCTCATGGCCTCTTAGATGTGTAGGTTGCTTGTGGCCCTAAAGGTCTTGTAATTATAGATTCGACCGTCTACACATGCTAGACATAACTTATTAGCATGTGATGCAAATATTTCTATAGTCAATAATTATGCAAATTATTTCTTGAGTTTTTTTATTTTTATTTTTCAAAAAGAAACCTTTATATTTTTTTTGTATAGTTTTAGAAATTTCAGTCTTCTTTGCATAGATTTTGAATAATTTAAGAAAAAGTTCATAAAGCTACAACTAAATTTAAAAATTTATCAATTAAGTATGACGGTTTTAATCCAAACGACTTGACATGTTTACATGTACACACAGATATAGTATAGAATATTTAGCCCATACAAGATAATACTTTGGGATTTTGGGTTAGCACATCATGACATGGCTCGAAAGTAAGTTGTGCCAGATATAATATAAAAGTACATTTGGCCTTGCTTAAATAAGCCATGCTAGCATATGAGCCAAAAAAAAAAGGTCATGCCATCAACATTATAATATGGTGTAAGAGTAGACAAATAAATAAATAAAAAAAAAATTGTTATAGATCAAGATGAAAAAAAGAAAAAGAAATAAAATAATGATATATTTACGTCGCCAAAATCGTAATAGGAAATGAATAAGAATAAAATAGAGGAATACATAAATCATTATATGTATGGCTTTATTTACTTAAAACTAATAGGAAATGAAATATAATTTTGTTTAATTAAAACTAGTAGGAAATAGAATTATATTTTTAAATATCACTCATGTGTTTCCTTAATTTAGAAAAGTAATGGAAATGAGTTAAGTTTACTAAACTATCCTTTCAAAAGTATGTATTTTTTAAAGTAGATAGATTTTTAGGAATGAAATTTTATTTTTTAATTTTCATAATTAAAAAAATTGAGTGTTGTAATCACATCCTTTGGAATATTGATAGGAAAGCTGTCACGACCCAAACCTCATAATTTATTTTAGAAAATTTTAGAAAGATGACAATTAGTTTACAAAAATAGTTCAAATTTTAAATTCCCACAGTTTGTGATCACCACTAGACGTAAACTGTTAATAATAGTAATAAAACATTAATATGCATCACATCGTCATCACCAGTGGGTATCAGAGATAATATAGACTAAATCCAAAGTATGAGCCTTAAATATTATTACAAGTCCAAGGTGAGTATCTAAGTAATTACCAACCACAAACTAGAATAAACTTCTTCTTGGATTACTCCGCTCCAGAGTTTCTCAAATTGCACTGTAAATCACCTGAGAAAGGAAAGAAAGGGGGTGAGCATTCACATGCTCAATAGGAATTTCAATTACCTTTTTTTGATATGAATGCAACTTTTCAAACCTGCATGGTTAGCACCTTTCCAAATTCTATTTATAAAATAAATTTGCAAAGTAATCAAAAATCATAAGAAATCATGTTCATCATTGTACATATCATAAATCAACCAAGTACAAGTATATACATGAGCTCTCATCCTCTCANCCTATGGTAGGTACAATATGTCATAGAGTGTGTAATACCCATGCATCAAGTATTTTAAGAAATCATGCTTTAATACTCATTTGGTATTATTCTAGAATTTACAGAAAATCGGGTAGCATAACGACTGTATTTTCCCAAAACCAAAATTTTAAACCTTCATAAAAACCATATAATCCAATCCCAGAACAATCCAATATATCTCAACAGTTCACAAATTTATCAAATATCCAATCAAACCATTGAATTCCATGAAAATCGACATTTTCAAGAAATAGGTCATAATGCACATTCTAAATCTAAATAAGTATAAAACTTGATAATTGAATCCTTATCTCACTAGAATAGTGATATCATGCCAATGGGTCCTCAAGGTGCCATTGAACGATCGCTCGGAGGGTCAGGTATCAATTCCAGGCCCTCGATCGCTCACTTGTGAAAAATCAACTCCTCAACGGAGCTTTGAATCGAGAAACAAACCTCTTTACCGAACTCCTAGCATCCAAAATAGCTAAATTAGACATATGATTCGACTAGTTCAGGTCTGGGCCAACACCAGACCAGTGTCATGCAAAAAGAGACAAAATCTAAGCTGTTAGATATAGTTTTTCATGCCGATCACCAAATATAGTCAGTATATATATATATATATACATATATATCAAACTTTACCATTTTCCAAGTACATTCCAAAAATGACAACAAAAATGAAATCTAACTGATATGAACTCCGCCAACAATTGTGACGAAACCCAGCACCTACTATGGAAGTCGAACCCAGGATCACCAAGTCGCAAGATTGTTGAGTCTTGACCCGTAATCTAGCAAGATACAAATCAAGAACTATGAAAGATTAAAGACGCCATACTAAGAATCCTCAAGAACCACTCAAGAATCAATGGGATAAGTCTGATAGTTTTGAACGCCACAAGAGTTAACTTGATAAGCTCAAGAATCTTCTCAAGAATGAAAAAAACACGAATAACTCGCAATATTATTGATTACTAAGCTCCCAAAAACGTACAAGGCTCTCTCCTATATATAGGAGTCAAATCTGTCCCTAATTTAAGATAAACTAATGTTATTTTGACATGTGGCAACCTTCTCCTTAATTTAAATTCGAAAATAACTAAATCTGAATTAAAGAAGTTTCCTAAAAGTACAAAAGACCTAGAAAAATGTGAAGAGAAGTGTTTAGCTTTAATTGGACTCTTCTAGAAACTTAATCATAGTGATTAGACTCCCTTGGATCTGATTTGGGCTTATATCGGGCCTCCATGCGTTAGCCATCTCACCAATGTATTGAATCAGGCCATTTAATGCCTCTTTGAATCTCTTGGCTAAGTCTTGTGATTGGCCCACTTGGCAAGCTTAATGGATCACGTGAATACTGCCCTTGAGTCCCTCCAAGCCCACGTGAATGCTCCTCCTCTTGCACGTGTGGTTGAGCAGCTACATTTGCATTACTAACGGTCGGATCAAAAGTTGAACCCGAGCTCAAAATTATGCAAAAATGGTAACTTTTAATCTGGGCAAAATAGGATCGTGATATATATATATATACCTAGAGAAAGCCCACGACGAGAGGATTTGATCACTGCTAGTTTTGCAGCTTTTCGTCACTGGAATTTGCACTGGCGAGCAGCAGAAGCACGGAAGAGCTTCGCTCCCTCCTACGGCAACACGGCGGTCCGGCGTCTCGGAACTCCGGCTGGGCAGCGCACTCGTCTCGTGCGGCGGGGGCTCTTCGAAGAGAGAGAGAATCGACGGAGGGAGAGTAGGCGAGAATGAGAGAGAAACTGAAAGAGTGAGAGCATAGAGAGACGACGGATGAGGGAGAGAGAGAAAAGAAAATCTAATTTTATTTTTATTTTTTTTGGTCAAAAGACCCTTTTGCCCTCTTAAAAAACAAGATTTTACATTCTCCCCTCCTTATAGAAATTTCATCCTGAAAATCAAAGTAGAAGACATAAATCAAAGTACAACTTCAAGTTGAAAGTTAAACAAATGAGGATACTTTTCATACATCTTGGTCTCAAGTTCCCAAGTTGCTTCTTCTTCCTTGTGGTGTTCCCAAAAAACTTTAACAAGCGGTATCTCTCTATTGTGAAGTACCCTAAGTTCTCTCCCCAATATTCGAACTGGTTGCTCCTCATAAGTCACATTCTCTTGGATAGGTACTTCCACATACTGGACAATGTGAGACGGGTCAGGTATGTATTTCCTGAGCATTGAAACATGGAATACATTGTGTACTCGACCCAACTGTGGTGGTAGATCCAGACGATAAGCAACAGGTCTAATTCTTTCAGTAATTTCGAATGGCCCAATGTACCTTGGAGCTAACTTCCCTTTAACTTCAAATCTTATGAATCCACACATTGACATAACTTTCAAGAATACTCTGTCACCAATGTCAAACTCTACCTCGCGTCTTGAGGTGTCAGCATAGCTTTTCTGGCGACTTTGAATAACCTTAAGTCTTTCTCTGATCTTGTTAACCTTCTCGATAGTCTCTTGTACTAGCTCAGGCACAAGAGTAACACACTCCTCTGCATCAGCCTAACACAAGGGTGATCTGCAGGGTCTCCCATATAGTACCTCATATGGAGCTATACCAAGACTAGTTTGGTAGCTGTTATTGTAAGCAAACTCCACCAATGACAGGTGATCATCCCAGCTTCCACCAAAATCTAGTATATATGAATGAAGCATATCCTCTAGGATCTGTATAGTCCTCTTAGATTAGCCATTTGTCTGAGGATGATGAGTTGTACTAAGATTCAATTCTGTTCCCAAAGCTCTCTGCAAAGCTCTCCAGAACTTTGATGTAAATCTTGGATCTCTGTCAGAAACTATATTTGCTGGTACCCCATGTAAGCGAATAATATTATCCACATAAAGACGACTAAGTCGGGTGAGTGAAAAGTCAATCCTGATCGGTATGAAGTATGTGGTCTTTGTCGTCCGATCAACTATCACCCAAACAGCGTCATTCTTTCTTTGAGACTTTGGTAGGCCTGTCACAAAATTCATGGTGATTTTATCCTATTTCCATTCAGGAATAGGTAAAGGCTGAAGTAGTTCAGCTGGCCTTTGGTGTTCTGCCTTGACTTGCTGACAAGTCACACACTTAGCCACAAAGGTAGCTACCTCTCGTTTCATACCTTTTCACCAGTATTGCCTCTTCAAATCATGGTACATCTTAGTGCTACTAGGATGTACGACCAACTTAGACTTGTGAGCCTCAGTCAGAATAGTTTCTCTAAGATAAGGGTCATTGGCTATAACTAGCCTTCCATTGAAAAGCAAAAACCCTTCTTTATTGGTACTCTAACCATCCAATTGCTCACCATTCTAAAGTTTGGTTCCAGACCACTCTCAATTCTTGATCTTACTATTGACTTTACTGTGCTATCTGGAGAAGTGATGGTGTAGCCACAATGTTACTGATACAAGCAGTTTTCTCATTTTCGCTATACTCCAAGTTGTAGTCACCAATAGAAATCGAATTCTTCCAATTTTCTAGTATCAACGAAGCAAACACGCTATGAGACTTTCTACTTAAAGCATCAGCTACAACATTAGCCTTTTTAGGATGATACTGAAGTTTGAAGTCGTAGTCCTCCATATACTCAACCCATCTTCTTTGTCTTAAGTTTAGGTCTCACTGAGTGAATAGATACTTCAAACTCTTGTGGTCAGAATAAATCTCAAACTTCACACCATACAGATAGCATCTCCATATCTTAAGAGCAAAGATCATAGCTGCTAACTCTAGATCATGAGCGGGGTAGTTCTTCTCATGTGGCTTCAACTGTTGAGAAGCATAAGCTACTACCTTGCCATTCTGTATTAAGACACATCTCAATCCTGAACTAGAAGCATCTGTATACACGACATAAAGTTCTTTACTGTTAGTAATAGTAAGAACATGTGCAGTTGTTAATCTCCTCTTCAATTCCATGAAAGCTACTTCACAATCATCATCCCATACAAACTTGACATTCTTTCTCGTCAAATTTGTCAAAGGCATTGCAATTCTCGAGAAATTCTCAACAAAGCGGCAGTAATAACCTGCTAGACCAAGAAAACTTTTTATTTCAATTACATTCTTTGGTCTTTCCCATCCTAGAACAGATTCTACCTTGGAAGGGTCAACAGAAATTCCTTCATGAGATATAATATGCCCCAAGAATTTCACTTTTGTCATCCAAACGTCACATTTGGATCTCTTGGCATAAAGTTGATGATCCTTCAAGGTCTGAAACACAATTCTCAAGTGCTTAACATGTCCTTCTTGAGTTTTAGAATAGATCAAGATATCACCGATGAAAACAACCACAAATCGATCCAAATAAGGTCTGAAAATCCTGTTCACAAGGTCCATGAACGATACTGGAGCATTAGTTAGACCAAATGGCATCACTAGGAACTCAAAGTGACCGTAACGAGTCCTGAATATAGTTTTCAGTTGTCTTCTTCCCTGATTTTCAACTGATGATAACCAGATCAGAGATGAATCTTGGAAAAGAATCTTGATCCACCCAGTTGATCAAACAGTTCATCAATTCTTGGCAAAGGATATTTGTTCTTTACTGTTAGCTGATTCAGTTTTCTGTAATCCACACAGAGCCGAAACGTTCCATCAGCTTTCTTGGCAAATAGGACAAGAGCACCCCATGGAGAGGTACTACTCCTAATGAATCCCTTTGATAAAAGATCATCCAGCTGACTTCTCAACTCAGTCATTTCTGCTAGAGCCATGCGATAGGTTGGAATAGAAGCTGGTTGAGCCCCGGGAATCAAATCAATGTAGAATTTGACCTCATTGTCAGGTGGTAGCCCCAGTAATTCCTCGGGAAAAACATCTGGAAACTCGCTAACCACTGATATCCAAGGGTATTGATCGGCTGTTCCCATCTCACCATCGATGGCAAATAAATTCCCATAGCACTCTAGTATCTTCCTTCTCCCTATGCATGCTTTCAGAATAGGACTCAGTTTCAAAGGATTCAAGTGAGCTTGGTAAACAACAGGATGCCCATCCTTTGGAAAGAGAGTCACTTTCTTGTTGAAATAGTCAACAGTTACTCGGTACTTGGATAGCCAATCTATACCGAGAATCATATCAAATTGTTGCAAAGGTAACACAACTAAATCTGCTAGTAGCTTCTTATCATCAATCATAAAAAGACAACCATAATAGATAGTAGAAACATCAGTAACTCCACCCATAGGTGTTGCCAAAGTCAATACATGGTCCAACATAGAACATTCCAATCCCAACATTTGAGCAAATAATATGAAGATGAAAGAATGGGAAGCACCGGTATTAAATAAGACATGAGCCCAAGAATAAGAAATAAGAATCATATCATCAACAACACCTCTGTCAGTGTGGTCCTGAGTCTTATCTGCCTCTCCAACCACATAGGCTTGACCAGACGCTTTTCCTTTTCCCTTGTTTTCTCTTCCTTGTCCTGGGCGACTGTTACTAGTTCCTGGACTGGTACTGGCAATCCACACCTTCCTTGGTTTCCAGAACTTTGTGGAGTCTGGAGATTTTGAGTGTAGCCTTGGTTGTATCCTAAACCTTGTGGCTTATACTGATGTTAGTATTAAGAACCATGAGGTTACTGATAAGGAGTGGAAGTGAATGCCTGAGACTGGGTATGAGGTTGCACTAGCCTCATCTGACTGCCCTGAAAAGGAACTGAGGCACTCTGACTTCCTTGTGATCCTCTTTGAGACAATGGAGATCCCTGTTAATGGTAGGGGCAAGCTTTCTTCTGGTGGCCTTGCTGTCCACAATTAAAGCATCCATAAGGTCCATAGTGACTTTTCCCTGAAGAGCTACTACTGTTACTACTTCCACTGTTTTGAGAATTCTGCCCTTGCCATTGCCCTTGGCATTTCTTGTTCATTTTCCTCTCGTTGCCCTTGTTTCTTGAACGATCTCTCGTTGCTGACCGATCATTAAGAAAAGCCTCAACTTTTTGGGCTGCAACAACTAAGTCATTCAGATTGCTGAAGGGTTGGGTCACAACCTTCTCTAAGATGGCTGGTCTCAAAACCTCCATAAACTTGACAATCTAGAGGGTAGGATCCATCCTGGGTGCATAAGCATATTGTGCCAACTCCACAAACTGTACATAATACTCATTCACTGTCACGTCACCCTGCTTAAGCCTTTCATACTCTCTAATCATAGCAGCTCTATGACTAGCATTAGCATAATGACTCCTGAATAATCCCTCAAAGGCTTCCCAAGTTATGTCAATCACGTCTTGGGTCAACTTAACTATCTCCCACTAATTAATAGCTCCATCAGTCAGCTTATAAGTGGCAAATATTACTTGGAACTCTGCTGGCATCCTAATAGTTATGAAGGTCCTTTTAACATCTCTAAGTCATCTCTCAGCTGAGGTGGGATCAGGTCTCCCATCGAATGATGATGGATTGAGCTTCATAAAGTCCTTGAAGAAACTAGCTTGACGAGCTTCATGGTTTCGTTCTGTCCTCATACCCGATAATACTCGTAAAACCTTATATAAGTCGGCCAGAAGGTCAGGGGTTTGCTGTTGTGGTAGAGGTGTTTCAGCTCTAGGCTCTTACCTCGGTATTCTTCTCCTTGGAGGCATTATAGTTCTGTAATCATATACTAAAGTGTTAGCGAGATAGTGATACAATTACTTTTGAAAAAAAAAGAAGTCACAATCTATTCTAATAGTGTCATATCTGAGGTAATTAAACCTCTGGTCTTATACCAAAAATCTTCTGTCACGATCCAAACCCCGGGCCAGTGGCAGAAAAGGAATTTCACTAGTGGAAATTCATAATTTATTTTAGAAAATTTCAGAAAGATGACAACTAGTTTATAAAAATAGTTCAAATTTTAAATTCCCACAGTTTGTGATCACTACTAGACATAAACTGTTAATAATAATAATAAAACATTAATATGTATCACATCGTCATCACCAGTGGGCATCATAGATAATACAGACTAAATCCAAAGTATGAGCCTTAAATATTATTACAAGTCCAAGGTGAGTATCTAAGTAATTACCAACCACAAACTAGGATAAACTTCTTCTTGGATTACTCCGCTCCAGAGTTTCCCAAATCGCACTATAAATCACCTGAGAAAGGAAAGAAAGGGGATGAGCATTTGTATGCTCAGTAGGAATTTCAATTACCCTTTTTGATATGAATGCAACTTTTCAAACCTACATGGTTAGCACCTTTCCAAAATCCATTTATAAAATAAGTTCGCAAAGTAATCAAAAATCATAAGAAATCATGTTCATCATTGTACATATCATAAATCAACCAAGTACAAGTATATACATGAGCTCTCATCCTCTCATCACGGTCCTGTAATACCTCTGTAACAGAGATACCCAGCATCCTGACACTACCCGGAGGTGTGTCAGCAAATCCTGCGCAGGGGCCTAGGTCTCTCACCTAGCACTGCAGCAACTCGCCAGCGATCTAAATACCATGATACTAAAATGGAACTCAAGTACATGATCCTATGGTAGGTACAATATGTCATAGAGTGTGTAATACCCATGCATCAAGTATTTTAAGAAATCATGCTTTAATACTCATTTGGTATTATTCTAGGATTTACAGAAAATCGGGCAGCATAACGGCTGTATTTTCCCAAAACCAAAATTTCAAACCTGTATAAAAACCATACAATCCAATCTCAGAACAATCCAATATATCTCAACAGTTCACAAATTTATCAAATATCCAATCAAACCATTGAATTCTATGAAAATTAACATTTTCAAGAAATAAGTCATAATGCACATTCTAAATCAAAATAAGTATAAAACTTGGTAATTGAATCCCTACCTCACTAGAATAATGATATCACGCCAATGGATCCTTAAGGCGCTGTTGAATGATTGCTCGGAGGATCGGGAACCAATTCTAGGCTCTCAATCGCTCACTTGTGAAAATTTAACTCCTCAACAGAGTTTCGAATCAAAAACAAACCTTTTTACCGAACTCCTAGCATCCAAAATAGCTAAATTAGACATATGATTTGATCAGTTCAGGTCTGGGCCGACACCGGACCGGTGTCACGCAAAACGAGATAAAATCTAAGCCGTTAGATATAGTTTTTCATGCCGATCACCAAATATAGTCAATATATATATCAAACTTCACCATTTTCCGAGTACATTCCAAAAATGACAACAAAAA
Source organism: Parasponia andersonii (assembly GCA_002914805.1). Classification (NCBI taxonomy): domain Eukaryota; kingdom Viridiplantae; phylum Streptophyta; class Magnoliopsida; order Rosales; family Cannabaceae; genus Trema; species Trema andersonii. The sequence goes on from JXTB01000068.1 coordinate 770,481, forward strand.
CGAAATTTAATGGTCGGATCAAAAGTCGAACCCGAGCTCAAAATTATGTAAAAATAGCAATTTTAAATCCGGGTAAAATGGGATCGTGATATATATACCTAGAGAAAGCCCACGACAACAGGATTCGATCGCTGCTGGTTTCGCGGTTTTTTGCCGCCGGAATTTGCACCGGCGAGCTTCGGAAGCACGGCGGAGCTTCGCTCCCTCCCGCCGCGTGGTCCGGCATCTCAGAGCTCCGGCTGGGTAGCGCACTCGTCTCGTGCGGCGGCGGGCACCCCGAAGAGAGAGTGAACGGCGGAAGAGAGAGAGAGAATCGACGGAGGGAGAGCGGGCGAGAATGAGAGAGAAACTGAGAGAGTGAGAGCAGAGAGAGACGAAGGATGAGGGGGAGAGAGAGAAGAAAATCTGATTTTTTTTTTTTGGTCAAAAGACCCTTTTGCCCACTTAAAAAACAAGATTTTACAAAAGCATTCTTATTCTTTTTCTTCAAATTTATACGGGCTTCACATATTCACGCTTTTTCCAAATTTTGGTTAACATCTAAATGAAAATCACTACCTATATGTGATTCCCATAAAAGATTTCATTTAAAAAAAGTCATGAATATAGAATTTTTCACAAAAGAAAATTAATTGGGTGTGAGAAGTAAAAAATAGATGAGAATCAGTTGATAGGGTATTCAAAGATTATTTTAAGATTTGTGAGAGGTGTAACCCTGTAAATTAATACTGATAATTGAATATTTCAGATTTTAATAGTGTTAATTTAGTTTAGGGTTGCAAAAAAAATTCTTGTGCCATATTTTATCTCAAACCAAAAATATAATAAAAAATACGAACCATCTTTTAGCTGGCGTGTTTGGTCGGACGCCTCTTCTTATTGAATTTTCATTGGTCGTCTCCGTATCTAACTACTCTATTTACACGTCGCCGCGTCGATGGTTCAAAGTTTTCAAACTCGATCGATCATGAAATAGTCCCAATTGGGGGGCACTTGTTGGTATAAACCACCGCCATCATTATTCATTACTTCATAGGCTTCGTCTATATTCGATCCTCCAAAGCAAACCATATACACACCTATAAGATGATATAGTCGTAGTCATATTCATAATATCTAACTCTTCAAAAAATACAACGGAAAAAGCTTTTCTTAAGTCGTAGAGTTAAAAATGGATCTTTTATTGTTTCAGAAAAAAAAAAAAAGGATCTTTTATGGCCATAAAAGCAAAGACCTAATTAAATAGCATTTCAATTCATACCATATCGTTACCTAATCCATTAGATGGATGGCCTTGATTAATATGCGTAACATTATTAAAGTGGTATACCAATTTTGACAAATAAGCATAGTTAGTTTAGTTGCGCTATTAGTTGAAATCAATGGATTGGCCTCTAAGAATAGGCCAGCCAGGCAGAGGGAGAAAATTAAAAAGATGTGAGTGGTAAATATTTCTGAACGGTCAAACTTTCATCAAATTTGTATATAATTTGGCTTCGATACTATCCTCCTTAATCTCAATATCACATACAACATAAATCTCTTGTGAATACAATTAAATCATTCCTTTGAAGTGAAAAAAGTCTCTCTTAATATGAAAGACTTCCACTAAAAAAAGTACGACGCGGAGAATTAAGTATCACCAACTACAAACAGAAAAGGTGTTTTTTGGAGTAGTTGAATATGAAGACAAATACTAGCTAGCTTAGTTTTGAGAACTAGACAGTCTCATTTATAAAGCAAGAACTTTGTTCAAATTTATGGAAACCGTCATCTTAGTTACGTTTTATTTTATTGTGATTGTACACCCCATAGGTTTTTCCTTATATATTTGGAAATGAACGAGCTCCATAAATTTTTATGACGTCATGATTCAGTATAAGAAATAAAATGAGCAGAGGGCTAAAAGTTAATCAAAATATGATCAATTACAAGATCAATTGAAGATCTCTGTTATAGAGAGTGATTCCACCAGAGTTGTACAAGCTATTTCCTCCCGTCACTCTTTGGCATCCTATTGCAATATTATTTCAGACATTTCATAGCTTTTTTCTCGTATTAATTGTGGTTCGTATCTCTTTATTTGTCGTTCAAAGAATAAAGTAGCCTACGTATTAACTAAATCAGCCATGAATTCTTTTAGAGACATGTTCTGAATTGATTCTAGTCATGTTTTGATTTCAAGTTATATACTTTCTGATTTGAGCCTTGATAAAAAAACGTGTCTTTTATTAAAAAAAAAAAATACTTCCCTCTACCAAGGGTATAAATAAAGTTTGAAAAAGAGACTTATGAGCTTCGTCATATGGAAATGGAATCCAAAGAGGAAAATATATGTATTCTAGAGAAAAATGTAGGAAGTCTTCGAGATCGGTCCACGTCAATTTCTTCTAGCTGCTTTTTGGAAATGGGAGGTCACAATCAATTGGTCCAAGTAAACTTTAGTAGGTTCAAAATTCAAATGGATTAACCTTCACCAGTCTTCACCGTTTCACCAACTCAGTCCAGTCTTACCTTTCACACACATAAGTATAGATATATCTGTATGTATATGTATACACATGCCACACATATGCACACATGTAATCGTATCTAGACACGTACGACATAATTAGAAAAAATTTGCACCACTTTCCACTTCTTATATGTGTGATAATTTCTGTTCGATTCTAATTATATCGTATTGATGAAGAAAATTATATAAATCACTCGAGAGTTCTTGGTTTTTTTTTTTTTTGGCTAAAACAATTATTATATTTCAAGAAATAAAATTTGGGTTTTGTTTTCAAATTTTGCCTCGTTTAATTTAATTGGTCAAAATGAGTAAGCAGAAATGCAAATTTATTATTTCAACTAAATAAATATAAACATAAGGAATTGTGACGAAACGGGATAAATTTTAACCATTTCTGTCATGTTTTGACTACTTAAACAAGCATATCGCATTAGTTTGGTCAGTTTTTTTTAATATTTATATTTGTTTTGGATGAATTTTTTGTTTATCATGGCTAAAATCTGTATTTTTCTCTTATTAATTTTGATAAGTTGAGTTGACAAAGAGGAAATTTAAAGTAAAATCTGAATTTAAAGTTCTGAATTGTAAAGAAATTTAAAACAAAAGGTTTGAATCGTGACTTTTGGAAATTCAAGATTTTAAGGGGGGAAAAAAAGAAATCCATATGTGGTTTATGTAATTTTCCTATGGTGTAGTGTTAAATAAAATTTATATGGCCCAATGTCTAGCTTAGTTATTAATCGCATCTTATTTAGGGAAAATAAAACATATGGAAGTTTGTAGAAAATATAAAATTCAAAAGAAGAGTTTGTTACTTTTAAATGAACAGATAAAGGTTGGTATTTGGTAATCATTCTGTTTGAATATCATATGCGACTTTCAAGCAAACAAGAAAAGAAAGGATAGAAAACAATGTATAAAGGAGGAGTGGTAGCAACAATCACTTTAAAGGTGCCAAATGGCTTTTTTTTTTTTTTAAGGAAAAATACCTTTATTACAAATAATAAGATAGTATAATACTCAAAAAAAGTTTTTTTTATTTATTATAAAGTAGACTAACCATAAAAAACTAATTAAGGCTTTCGAAGGAAATTTGTATACTGTGATTTGGTGAAATCGATGCAAGAGAATAGGATTTATGCAGTTGTTGTGCACTCTAAAAGAGCTTTAAGTATCAACTGTTGGTTCGTTGTGATCTTCTACTCAATGTTGTTGGTGTCTCTTACTTTACATCAAAAAATCATCGGAGGACAAATGCTATAATACATACTATCTAGATCTGTAAATATATTAAAAAGATCCACATCAGGAGATTTATTACAAATTACCATAGATCTAAATCTAAGTATACTAAAATAACAACAATAAATAATAAACTACATACTACCATAGAAAAAACTAAAAACTACACAAACCACCGTAGATCAAATCTAAGTGTATTAGTTATAGAAGATTACCTTCCTAAATATGAGGATTATTTAACAATAAAACTAAAAATAAAAAAACTGAGAAAATCCATAATGAAGAGAGAGAATAAACCTCTCATCAATACAGGAGGCACCTGTTAGCGAAAGAAGTGAGGAGTTGCGGGAGAAGAAATGGTCACTAACAGAAGAAAGCCGCAAACTCAATTTTAGAAAGAAGGGAGAGCTTCTCTCTCTAAAACTGATGCATTGATTACTTATTATTCCGATAATGGCATTTTTGATCTATATTAATATGGTTGATTTTCTCATTATTTATAACATTGTTACTCACTTTATTCATATGTCAATCAATAAACTTGGTCTTCGAGAAAAAGGTTGACAAAATAAATTTTGTTAGCATTCCTCTACTAAAAGAACATCATGATATTCTCTTTCCTTAATTCTCCCTTTATCTAATGAATTCTTGATGTTCTTTAACTAAATGTGAACAAAATTTGTTTTCTAAATGTATAAGTAAACATATATGTGAAAGGAAAATAACTCCCTTATTCTGACTCCCATTTAGTAATGTTCCCTTATTCTGACTCCCATTTAGGAAAACATTACTTTAGAATATCCTATTAAGTCTAGGAAATACTAAATTTATTGCATCATTGTATCATACAGAGGAATTTATATCTATAAGATTTACTAAGCCTCCTTTGACAAAAGAAAAGGACTCACCTATAAATGTTTTTATAATCTTTATCATCGTGTCATACATATGAATTTATTTACATATTTTATTTCTTAATAAATCCTAAAATACATTATTCTTAAATACAATCTAAATTACTTTTGCTACTATTATCACCTATAGCATAATCATCATTGGTCTCGATCTTATTCTTGGTGGCGCCTTTGCTCAACTAAGATTGAAAGTCTTCAACCATGGTTAAATTTGTACTGCCGCAACTAACTGGCTATTCTGATCGATTTTTTATTAGTAGTCAAAAAATTTTGATCTTAGTTGAAAATCTTTGACTATGGTAGAGTTATCATTCGACCATAGTAAAAAAAAAAATCTAGATCCCAGTCAAATATAGTTGACTCTCTTCTTGATATTGCTTTCTCACTGTTGATTTCTTCTTCTAATTGGTCGAAATTTTTTGATTGAGATCGGACTAGTAATAATTTTAGAATTCTAAAATTTTTTATTAAATGAAATCTCTAATTTTGTAAACATGTCATTTGTTAGCATTTATGTATGTCTTTATTTTATTTTAGAGATAACCTTATCATATAATATGTTATTTTTAGCATTTCTATATGTCTTTATTTTAATTTTGCTCATTAAGTGTCGCTTAAAAAGCTTTAATCAGTTTCGCCTCTGTAACTATTTCTACCCATTGCAACGTAATAAACTCTAGTAAAATAAGTGACTAAAAAAACAACTGTATAGTTAGGTGTATTCTTCTTCTTCTTTTTATTTATTTATTTTTTTACCAAAAAGGAAATATATATGTATATATGTTAACTTAGGTTTTTTTTTTTTAATAGCTAGGAGTGTTGTTCCTTTTTTTTTTTTTTTCCAAGACATAATAAGGTGTAATCTTTAAGGTTGCATGATAACTACTTTTAATCGTCACCATCTATCGTAGTCCTCAATTCTCTCTCCCTCTTACCTAAACCCAACACCCCCCCCCCCCCCCCCCAAAAAAAAAAAAAACACTTCAATCTAATCAAAAACATATGAGGCGTGATCAATTTATATATGGAACCAAGTTGTTAATTACCTATTAATATCACGTCCAACTATTAGTAATTAATGAATTATAAACCGAAATTTTGCTTAAATCATGAAAGGAAAATAATAACGCTGTCACTTTCCACGTTTCCACTTCCGTCTTATGTCTCTCTCTATGACTCTTGCTTTATCCGTCTAAAAACGCGGAGAATATATATATATATATATATATATATATATATATATTATTAATTTATATGTTCATTCCTTTTACGTTCCTCCAATATGTTCTTGCTGAAACCTCAACACTTTCTGGTACGCACGTCTACATCTGATTATTATTCAATTTTCAAATATTATTATTATTTCTTTCAAAAATGTCACTTTTGATTCGTTGAACGAGACTGTGCACGTAGGCATTCCACGATGTCGTCTTTGACACTGAAACGTAGACCGAGTTTTTAAAATTTTCAACCTTTTTTCATGGCTAAACCCAAGGTCTATATCCATAATAATAGAGCCTAGTTTGCTCGCCTATAAAACAGAGGCCTCTGTTTCTGGTTTCTTCACAGAACTGGCTTTTGGATTTTAGCTTTGGTTTGGCCCATTTTCCATTGTTTCCATTGTTTTTGGTTTCTGAGTTTTTGTGGGGCTGCGTCTGTTTGCAGAAGAGAGCAATATTGGTGCTTAGGGAAAGGAAGGTTTTTGCATTAATGGCGAGTACCCTGATCAACGGTGGAGATTATTCTGTGCTTGATATGGATAACAAGGCTGGCTATGGTGGTGGTGTTGATGACGTGTACGGTGAGGATAGTGCCACGGAGGATCAGCTTGTCACTCCTTGGACTGTCTCCGTTGCAAGGTGAGACACGCAAAAATCATGAATATTAAGACCATAATATGGAAATTAATTTGCTTTTTAAGAATTCAGTTCGTTTATAAGTTTATTATTTTTAATTGGGTTTTATCTGAATTTTGGTAAGTTTTGTGTTTTTTAGGTTTCTTAAGATCTGGGTCACATTTTCATTTTTCAGTGGCTTTAAGAAAGCGGTGTTTTGGATTGTTGTGAAACTAATAAACTCAAAAAAAATTTCTAATTTTTAATGTATAACCATTTTTATTTCTAAAGTTGAAAAAAAAAAGATGAGAAAGTGAAATTAGTAGTTATACCGTAAGAATTGCTCACGATCAATGCAATTATTATAAAATGTAGAACTCTGCTTATATTAAAAGGAACAAATGCTAGGTTAAAATCCTTTATAAATTCATTCTGCCAAAACAGAACTCAATTCAAGGCCTCTTAATCTTGTTCATTCCGATTACGATTACGGTCTACTAAATGTGCCATAAGTGTATTTTAACCTACAATTTTGGTTTCCTTTTAGGTCAATGTTGGTACATTTTATAAAAACTTTGTATTATATTAATTAAACATAATATTGTATTTGATTATACTTATATTATATTATTTAATACGAAGTTAAAATTTAATACAATACGTAGATTATTATTTAATATATAATAAAATATCTATTTTATACTTAATGCAGTATTATTTCGCCTTATTTTTTTTGTTCTTAATTTTTCTTTTATCTCTCTCTACTTTATCTATTTTAAAGTGTTATTTTTCTAAATAAATTTTTTAAAGTGATATTTTCTAAATTTATATCCAAGAAGTCGTTTTTTCGTAAATAAATTTTTTAAAAGTGAAATTTTATAAAATACTTTTGAAAAATAGTATTTTTCTGAGTAAAATTTTAAAAATGATACTTTTCAAAATTAACTTTTTAATACAACTGCAAAATCAAATATAATACTGTAATAAAATAATACAATACATCATAATACAATATAATACAATATAATATGGCTGTAATAAAATAATACAGTACATCATAATACAATATAATATGGCGCTATAATACCGCACTGCTTTTGATTCTTAAGTAAGTTTACTGATTTCCTGATCAACTAAACCATATGTTTTTTCCTCTTAATATTTAATGTAAAAATAACATTTACAAGAGTTTCCATTTCATCTCCAATCTCCACTAATTTATGTTACGTATCACAATGTTCACTTTCTGATATGTGCTTGATGAAACCATGTTATTAAGTAACATTTCAAATCCATATGGCCTAGCATTCTTTCGATTTTTAATCCATTAACTAAGTGGATTTTTCAATGTGAATGTGTGACAGTGGCTACAATTTGTTGCGTGATCCACACCATAACAAAGGATTGGCCTTCACTGAGAAGGAGAGAGATGCTCACTACCTGCGCGGCCTTCTGCCTCCAGCAGTTCTGACTCAGGAGCTTCAGGTTAGAAAAGTTTCATCTCCTTAAAGTTCATATTCATGTCTTTGTTCACTAAAATTAGACTCTCTCTTTGACTAAAGTTCACTATACCTATTCGGGTGTATAGGAAAAGAGGCTAATGCACAATCTTCGCCAGTATGAAGTCCCATTGCATAGATACACAGCCATGATGGACCTTCAGGTAATTGTTCAGTTTCACCAAGTCCGTAAACCAAGAGAATATAGGATGAAAGAACGTCGAGACAACTGAGATTCGGTCTTTTACTTACCTTGTCATCTATTCTCAAATTGATGAGAATCACATCAGAACAGTTGTTTGTTGTGTAATCACTAAAATTTTGCTTTCTTGGTTGCTGCCTTTCTACACTATTCTGCAGGAGAGGAATGAAAGGCTGTTTTACAAGCTTCTAATCGATAATGTTGAGGAACTTCTTCCTGTTGTGTATACTCCAACTGTTGGTGAGGCTTGCCAGAAGTACGGTAGCATTTTCAGGCGTCCGCAGGGCCTTTACATCAGTTTGAAAGAGAAGTATGACTATCTGATTGCTTGTGATTATTGCGAAAATTATAAAGTAGTTTCATAGCTATCAAGCAGATATTGATACTTCCAAATATTGTTTTAGGGGAAAGATCCTTGAAGTGCTAAAAAACTGGCCTGAGAGGAACATCCAAGTCATTGTTGTTACTGATGGTGAGCGCATTTTGGGGCTTGGGGACCTTGGTTGCCAGGTAAAGCGGCTCCTTCCTTTCACTTTACAAAGCCAGTATCCCAGTTTAGAAACAACTATGGTCTCCACCTCCGGTAGACATGTATAGTTCATGACTTCATATTATTGTCTTTATCTTAATTTAATTTGTCTTTTTCTTTGGAATTTTTTCAGGGCATGGGAATTCCTGTAGGAAAGCTTTCTTTGTATACCGCATTGGGAGGACTTCGTCCTTCAGCAGTAAGTTTCTATAGTTGCTGATCCTATTAAGTTTTCAGTTCTTTACATTGAATCAAGTTTTTATTATTCAACATTAGTTTTCATTGACCATTTTCATGGTATTGCTTTCTTTCACAATGATGGTTCTAAATTATTCTGCGCACAAGATAAATTCTTTGATGATAATTGAATTATGCATGAAGCATGATGCTAATAAACCATGACAGAGGTTTGACATTGGTCCTGCATTGAAAGTTCTCCTTTCATGGAACATTTTCATTAAGAATCTGCACTTTTTTTGTTTACAGTGCTTGCCTATAACCATTGACGTTGGCACGAATAATGAGAAGTTGTTGAACGATGAATTTTACATTGGGCTCAGGCATAAAAGGGCAACTGGGCAGGTTTATTTTTCTCTCTCTCAACTTTGAAATTTTGGCTTAACTGGTGTACCCATTAGCAATTACAGCTATTTCAGTAAACTTAAGGTGGCAGTTTATTTTCCTTGTTTAGGAATATGCAGAGCTTCTAGAAGAATTCATGACTGCAGTTAAGCAGAATTATGGAGAGAAAGTCCTAATCCAGGTATTTTTTTTTTTATGGCTCTAACATGTTAAATTCTATGGACTCCTGAATGTCCAAGCTCATTTGATGTATGGTTTAATTGATTTTCTGAATTATATTATTTTTTTCAGTTTGAAGATTTTGCGAACCACAATGCGTTCGAGTTGCTATCAAGATATAGCTCAAGCCACCTCGTTTTCAATGATGATATACAGGTACATATGCTTGAAATAGCTTTTGAATGTCATTTCTTGTTTCCATTTTTGAGAATATTTCCAGTTACTATGATTCTCTTTAATTTGGTTCAGGGTACAGCATCCGTGGTTTTGGCCGGGCTTATTTCAGCCTTGAAATTAGTTGGGGGAAAATTAGCTGACCACAATTTCTTATTCTTGGGGGCTGGAGAGGTGAGGCTCAAATATCTTTGCTTGAATGAAGATCTCTATAACTTGTGTTTACTTGATGAGTTGGCTACTTTTATCCCTGGCTCAGTTGAAGGATTCCATAATTTCAATTGTACACCATTTTTTTTTTCTTTTCCTGAGCATTACTTCCTCGGTTCTTCCTAATGGTTATGTCTGTATGCTGAAATGGTTGCACAGAATACATGAACACATGTGCAATATAATTTCTGTCATTTGTGCCTTGATAATAGTGTTTCTCACATTTGTGTTTTTGCTACTGTAGGCTGGAACTGGTATAGCAGAGCTCATAGCTCTTGAGATATCAAAACAGGTATCTACTTTCTTGTCAATTATATGGTTTGTTTGCTTGCTTCAGCTAAGTAGTTGTAACATGTAACTAATCATGTAATTAATACCTTGGCAGACAAAAACTCCAGTAGAAGAAACCCGGAAGAAGATTTGGCTAGTGGACTCAAAGGTAGCAAACATTTCATTTGAAAGAATATGTGCTTGAATTTGTTGTGTTTTCTATAATCTGGTATCGTATTTAATAACAGGGATATTGTCTACGTTGCAGGGACTGATAGTGAAATCTCGTATTGGGTCACTTCAACATTTTAAGCGGCCTTGGGCTCATGAGCATGAACCTGTTAAGGAACTCCTTGATGCTGTGAAGGTATGAAATCTGCTATGCATTTATACTTTAATGCCAATGCATTTTTATGGGAATTTAACTTTTTTTCCCTCCTCCTCCTGTCATCTTATTTTGTGCCTTTAACTTGTCAGGCTATCAAGCCAACAGTGTTGATAGGATCATCCGGGGTCGGAAAGACATTTACAAAGGAGGTGGTTGAGGCCATGGCTTCCTTAAACGAGGTTTCACCTCTCTCTCTCTCGCCCTCTAACATTTATAATCCTAGTCTTAACATGAGTAACATTTAGTCTTCACTGGCATGTAGAAACCTCTCATTCTGGCTCTTTCCAATCCAACATCACAATCTGAGTGCACAGCAGAAGAGGCTTACACATGGAGCAAGGTACAAATAGACCTTTTTCTGATTATTTAACCAAAGTTCTCTTTAGTTTTAGTTCACATAAAATGACCATATTTTCTCTCAATACACAGGGTCGAGCCATATTTGCTAGTGGAAGCCCATTTGACCCTGTTAACTATGAAGGGAAAGTTTTTGTGCCTGGCCAGGTTTGTTACCTCACCTACCTGCTGTGCAAAGTGTACTTTACTTCTGAATCACTCTCATTCGAATTTTACTACAGCAACCAAGGCTCACTCTTGTCTACTTGTTTCAATGTTCAGGCCAACAATGCTTATATATTCCCTGGTTTTGGTTTGGGTTTGATCATCTCCGGTGCTATTCGTGTACATGATGATATGCTTTTGGCAGCCTGTAAGTATTCAAAGGATGATTAACCGTTACACCACTCAATTGCAGAATTTTGAACAAAATGCTCAAGTATTGCCTTTATTTTCAATTTAATCACTTCCGTAACTACTACTAATTTTCATTTTCTTGCTACAGCGGAAGCTTTAGCTGCCCAGGTATCAGAGGAAAACTATGAGAAAGGATTGATTTACCCACCTTTTACCAATATCAGAAAGATTTCAGCCCATATTGCTGCTAATGTTGCTGCTAAGGTGTATGAACTTGGTAAGTTTCTTGCTCATCGTCCAATTTGAATCACTCATACAAGCACTTCAAATCGAATACCAATGCTTCGAAAAAAAATGATTTTTCTTGTGTCATAGGTCTGGCTTCTCATCTCCCTCGTCCTAAAGATCTCGTTAAGTATGCAGAAAGCTGCATGTACAGCCCTCTCTACCGAAGCTATCGCTGAATTTGCTGGACATTGTTTTCCCCTTAAAACAGCTACTGCTTTCACTTTAGTTCTCTGCTGAGTTTTGTAGTTCAATTTATTCCTGTTAATGCCATCCAAACTAGCTTTTCTTTTTTATTTTTTCCCCACGGTATTGTATTAATTTTTGACTGATTCCATATGATATGAATAAAAATGAGTGAAATTCAATGTCTCTATCAGAAAACCTGCATAATATTTTACTTTCTTTTAGTCTCCCTCTCAGAACTAGCGTAAACGAAATATAAATTTAATGGTGTAAACAAGTGATTGAGCTACTTTTGCCATATGATTATTGTTCAAAACTGCTGGCATATTATACATGGGTTCAATTCGAATCTAGAATGCTAAACAAGGGTAGTCACAGAAGCAGCTAAATTCAAATAAAACTCACTACAGAGATTTAGATACTTGTGGAAGGAAACTAAGAGTCAGGTGTTAACGAGTGTTCTCAGATACTTGTGAACTCCGAATTCCCCAAAACAACCTAGGCTTCAAATTCTTGTTTGTAGCTGAAAAGAGCCACCCCATCTGGGTTTCACAGGAAGCACAGTTTGTTATTGTCCATGCATACCTGCAAAAAAAAAAAAATAATAATAATTAAGTCACCAAAAAAAAAACCAAATCAGCAACTCATGAAATTTCAATCTAAAGCCACGCCAGAAAAAATCGAAAATTACTTTCTAGCAATGTCATAGAGTTAGCAGCATGCAACGTTAAATTTTGGAAAGTTACTCCACAAAAGTTTTAACCAACTACTTCATAGTAAAAATTCAATGGGTTTTCCAAAAGGAAACTTGCTTAGAAACGATATTCTAAAGTAAAGAAAAACACAAGTCAGAAATTTTTCCACATAGTAACTTGCACAGAACAATTCAAGGTAAAAATCCGTACCCAGGAAACCAGCTGTATTCTCTCACTGCTGGCCCTATAAGTGCTAAGCCGAATGCTCTGTAGAGAGTCATGACCTCATGCACAAAACCATGTGGGTTCACATAAGCACCAAGAGGTCCATCACTTGACATCACCAGCATATCACTTCGCCTTGCAATTACAGCCTGCATTACAGACACTAGACATTCATAGCTGGGCAAGTACAAGTGTTTCACACATATTATGCACCATTCACACACAAATGGTCAGAATTTTGGGGTGAGATCATGTATTACCTGACAGTTTCTGCATCTAATGAGATCAACACTCTCAAGGAGCTCAATTTCCCGGCGCAACCTATATGAGATGCCATCGATCTCCAAAAGCTCCTGCCTTGTCGATTCAGACACAGGAATTTTACTTGCAATGTAAAACGACAAAAGATCAGGCTTCTTCACGAGGCCTTCCATACTAGGTGCTCCAACTATCTGTTTCCACATATCTGCATATAAATATAGAGCAGATAACATCAATCAGAGATGAAAATAAGAAACAAATAGCCACCCGCAACCCCACCACACAAAAAACAAAAAAAAAAAAAGAAAATAGAGGACCAAGAAACACGAAAATAACAAGAAAGGTGATGGTCAATTAAATTAATTTTGAACAAACAACCTCTTATTTTTCAATTTGAATCCATGACAGCACAGAAAGATGATTCCCAAGACGCTTAAGCTACCGAGGACAATTGAGTTTCCATTATTTCATTATGTCTTTCTCCAAAACCCCCTTCAAACAATCTAAAATAACGGGCATTGATCCACCGGAAGTCAAGGAAATTTTAGGATCTGATGTCCAAATTCCAACTAATTGACATCCTCTTCAAATTGAAAAATTCAATTCATAAAAATCTACGTAGAATAAACAACATTTCCATAAAATCAAATGAGATTCATAGCTATACATAGTAGAGATAAAGTATATTTGATTTCCACATGATTGCAGAGAACAGCGCAGTTAATGTTAATTAGTTCTGAAAAAATCAAAAACAATGATGTAACAAAGGTCACAAAACCTCTAAACTCGGGAGCCTACCAAGGCATGAAGAGAAGCAAACTCAATGTACCTGCGGCCTTTTGAGCAAGACAATAAGAATCATACATGCGATAAACCCAAAACGGCCAGAATGTTCTTGGAACTCTCCGCAACTGGTTTATGTTGCTATTTCTTGAACAGCTAATGCGTTGTTTCCCTTGGACTGAATGCAATCTTGATATGGAACTGTTTCCAAAGCCAGAATCTCCATTCTCAGGTTCTGAATGTAATGACTCATCGGACTCAGATTCATGATGAGCTCTTTGAAATTGGAATTCTGACTTATCATCATCGCTGCTGGCTGATTCATCTATCGTATCATATCCGGAACAAGAAACAATTGCAGATTGATGAACTTTCCTTTCTGTCAATGAAAGGGAACTTTCAAAGCTTTCATCTGAATTTTCCTCCGAATCCTTGCCATCCCTAGATCCGCCCGGTTTAGCACAAGAAGCATTTGAAGGCAGCCGATCTCCAAATGCATCCTGTGGGGTCCTCAATGGTAAGTCTTCCTGGATGATTTGGATTTCACCACAAGGCTAAAAGAAGGGTATTTTAACATGACATCAGCCTGCTGTCAAATGAAAGAACAAAAATGAAAGAGAATAAATAGTAATAAAAAATAATTCTAACCACTCCTTCCGCATCAATCCAACGGCGTCTCAAACGAAATCTCTGTTGCCCACGTGTGACAACATTCAAAGAACCATCCTCTAATCTCCGGTATTGTCGAATCTGTGAAATTGAATCATAGGAAGTTGATGAAAGATAAACTAGCACAACCAAATGGCCACAAACTAGAACATAATACGTTCAAAAATTTTAATTTTTCAACTTCCATTATTGACGGTAGTAAAAAGCATGAAGATGCATATATTTTTATATTGCACTGTTCCATGCCATGACATCAGTGTATTATCAAACATAACCAATACCCATATCTCTATACAGCAAGATTTAGCCAACAAGACAGATAGCACGACTTCTGACAGCTCAACATCATCTACGACTGAAACATAACATGACAATTAAGTGAGTTCCTCATCACTAAAAACAGCTCAATATCCTCCACAAGTTTTGAAGCTTTTAACATAGAGGGGTTGCAAGCTCATTGACCTATAAATGTCTCTTGAATGAAATCCAGAACTTCACTAAATCTCAAAAAGTTAAGAACATTCCTCATAAACAATGAAATTGGAGAGAGAAATGCGCAGCAGGACGCAGTAACTGACCTCTGCAGTAGTCCCAACAGTTGAAAAACTTGTTCTTCCATTATCACGGTTCCTGTGAGCTCGAACCTGGCCAGATTTTCAAATCTCATTTAAGTTTCAGGGGGGAGAGTATGGAAAAAGCGGAGAACAGAATTGCATAGACAGAAGAATCGGGTGACCAGCTCTATAAAAGGATTACACCTACCACACCAATTGTAAAAGGTACATCAACTTGGGTCAACGCTCTCTCGATAGCAGCTATAAAATTGGCTTCAATAACTCTCAGAGGAAGGGTTGCCTCAGGAAATAGAACAACTCCTGAATACAACAAAGCAAAATTTGAATTGTCCTTGAAAAAAAAAAAAAAAAAAAAAAAAGAGATAAGAGAAGAAAAAGGGGGTAGGGGTCTTGCGGGAACCAGAGGATGAAACACCTTATTCCTTAGTTGTTTGATACGATACTTAGTCGCCAAAGTGGTAAAAGTTGGAGCTAGTTTCAATGTGTGCAAGAGTAGACTTAAACGTGCTTGCTCAAAGCTCACATAATACTGGTGACACATATACTTGACCATTTGCAACAATTCAAAGTAGTATGAGTGTTAATTCATTCTATCATACTTGTGTTCAATGGCTCTTCAAAATCCCTTACCATGTGAAGACTTGTAGAAATTGAATACAAAAGTGAATTCTATCAAAGAATGAATCAGCACCTTCGAGATAGAACATCGGGAGGTTCAAGATAGCACCACCCTCCAAAAAGGCAAGTCTATGGTGTGTGTCTTCAACATCTATTAAATGTAAGTCAAACCGTAAGATCTCACTGAACCCAACAGTCTAGATGAACATAAAAATTTAGAAAATACCACTAAACAAGAAATCTTACCGCCAAGATACGTATGCAAAGAAGCCAAACATGTGTTAAAGGTGAATCCACTAGATGTCCCAGCACCATCATAACCACGACCACTTCCGTTCATTAACACAGGATGCAGTAACCCAGTATCAGAGATTAAATCATAATTAATGACATAACCACAACAATGCCAAAGCATAATCCAATTATAGTAGGCCCAGACAGTTAAATAACACTTGCAAAAACCTTTGAACAATATAATTACATACCAGAGCCTACAATTTGTTTCAACTTTGGCCTTTAAAGTAAAGTTTACACATATTAGACCGCATATACACACATATGAGCCAAAAACATAGTACAACTATCTCAAATTCATAAACACGAAAACGAGATTCAGTACTCGGAAATTGTGAAGATTTTTCCAAAACCCTAATTTCCACATCATAACACACAACAGTTCGGAAATTATACTTGACGGTAGGGACATCGATTTCCTTTAGCCTGTTGTACTAACACTTGTAATTTTGCAAATAAATAAAGAATCAAGGAGGAAGACGATGATTACGTGGCGTGACGATCATCGTCGGATGAGTCGTGAAGGCTATCGACCTCTTCGACCAGCAACTCCTCGAGATCGAGCTCCAATATCTGCTCGATCTGGTGCCTCTCTCTCTCGCTTATGCTTGCGTCCGCCATTTCTGCCAATCTCGGCTTCGAGTTTTGGGTTCGATGTAGGGTTTTCACAGGGAAACTGGTGCGAATCTCAAACGTTACCCGCCATGACTATGGCAAAACCCTTTTTTTTTTTTTTTTTTTTTCAGTTTCTCAATCTCCGGCCGACTTGAAGACATAAGTGAAGTAAGCCGCTTCTGAGCCGATTATGTGTCACTAGCCCCTTCGGAAGAGCCGATGCCATGTGTCTCTCAATTACTGGCCCAACTTTAAAATTTCCAGTACTATTTTTTATTTTATTTTTCGTTATTTGTTTGTTAGTGGTTAGTAGGGAAGGGATGGAATTCAGAATTGAACCCACATTTCTTACTTCTCTAGGAGAATTTTTGGCTATACACGTGTTAAGTGTTAAGCAGCTCGTGATTAAAATTTTCAGTACTAGAAATTTGACTTATTAGCCTGATTTATGTTAATATTACGATGACACTACCTGTATCAAACATATTTACGTAAGATCCTAATAGCCACCACCATATTAGCACAGTCTTGTACTAAGAGTTTTCTGCTTTGAGTCATTATTACTATCGCGAGCGGAGATTTATAGGCAATTCATTTAGAATGTGATTTATTTTATCGATTGCACTTAACAACATTTTTTTTTCAGTGTGTGTTTGATAGTAGAAAGAAACGAAGCAAAGGATAAGGGAATAGAGATTTGTGGATGGATTTCGAGTAGGATAATTGTTTGCTAGGAAATTTTTTTCTTTTTTTTTTTTCCCCCTTTTCTGGAGGAAACAATTTTATTAAGCTCAAGTAAGTGTTATAGGTAAACCGGATTGTAGATAACTTTTTACAATAAAAATTGAGAAATTGATTCATAAACTTGAAAAAAGGAACATTTAAAGATCTTGAAGCAAAGATAAAAATGATAATAACAAACTCTCAATATTATAGATCTGAATGAAAATTATACTAATGAAAAACAAAATCATCACAAATCTAAATCTGGGTTGAACTAAGATCAACATAGATATAGATCTAAGTGGACAACTATATTCACAAACAAAATAATTATTTAAAATTAAAAGTAAGTACAAGAAAAGAATAGGAGAAGAACTTATACCGAAGAAGAAGAGGAAAGACATGTGCTAAACTCTTCTATTAGAGAGAAAGAAAATAGAGAAGAGAGAATAAAAGAAAAATAATACCAATCTAATTACATATAGCAAGACATTTGTTAAGAAAAATTCCAGAAATGAAGAGTTAGATAATAGATTTCAAAAATTATTATTTAACTAATGGGTGGGCTTATTGCCACTTATCTGTCTATTTTCCTACAATATTTCCTAAACTACATTTGTAATTAAAATTCAAAACTAAATTACTACTTTTTCTAGCCATATTTTTCCAAAATTATCCATAATATCTAAGTTTATTTCTCTCTTCTCACATTTCTCTCTTTTTTTTGTTCATATCCATCATTCATCTTCTTACTTTGATTCTTTTTTATTATTGTTTTCCTCTTCTGCCAAGCAAATTTAAGAATAAATAAATTTATGCCAATGAATTTTTTTTTTTAGGTGCCTACACCCCTTCGAGGAAAAAAAAATCTCTGATATTATCATATATAGATCCTGAATTCTCGAATATAAAGAAACACATATTACAACTTGTATCTTAATGGTGCTAGTTTCATATTTTGAATATATATATATATATATATATATATGTATAGTGAAAATGAAGAAAACAAAATTATTACGATTAGAATATAATGACCTATACCATCTTTTTGGTTCAAGATGAATAATGTATAAAGAATGGGTTTGAATTTTTTTATTTATTTTTTTTGAAGCATTTAGAAAACACATGCTTAAATGTAATTTCATTGAGGGTTTTTTTAGTAATAAAAAAATTACTAAAATGAGGCATATAGATAGTAGACAAAAGGATGGCAATATAATGCATAAGGTCGCTTGGGAGTAGTCGTATGGAGTTATATATATTATAGTGTTACTCTGTTTTGTTATTCAGTATCTTGCTTATCATATCATTTATTTTCTAACCATAATATCGTTTATTTTACTTTAACTTTTTAAGTTGTTTGCTAGTGTCTTTTGTCATGTAATAAAGTAGAAAGAGATGTTATTTAGGAGAGAATTTTGATGGATGAATGAAGTTTTTTCTAATTTTAGAATATAATATGCGAGATTGAATCACATTCTTTCCCCTTAGATAAGTTTCTTAGATTTTTACATCAAGTGGTATTCAGAACAAAGGTTTTTTCTAAGTTCAATAGCTACTACTAGTGATAGAGACCGTCACTCCCGTGATGATGAGTAGGGAATAAAGACCACGTGAGCAGTTGTTGACATTTTTGAACAATGTCTTGATGATTTTACGGGTGAATTTCAGCATCATTTTGATGATTTCACACATGAGATACGCCAAATACTAGCAGGAGATATTGGGGCTAACAATGTTAATCTAGGTGGTCGATAAAACTGGAAGGGAGACTTACCTCATGATTGACTGCGACAATATTGAGATCATGTATAATAGTAAGAAAGGTGTTCATGGACAAGATCAAAGAGAGTTGTGCCTATGGTTGACAGGCCTTCGCACCTGGATCAGCAAAATGAGGGATTTAATTATAATAATGACATTGAGGCTTGGATTGATGATACTCATAGGTACAATCAATAATTAAATCCTAGACCCTAATATTTCAGTGATTATAAAATCAAGATTGATATTCCCATATTTGATGGAATTTGCAGAATAGAGAAATTCCTCGATCAGGTGTACATTGTAGAGGAAAAACCAGTGAAGTTTGTAGTATACAAGTTTAAGGATAGTGCAATAGCATAGTAGGATAAATTATGTAGTGTTCATTGGAGTGAAGGTAAACTGATAATCAAGACTTGGCATAGAATGTAGAAGTTAATATAGGAAAGGTTTCTATCGACTGAGTATAAATATTGTTCAAATAGCACCTGTCTGGTGCACAACAAGGAAGGACTATGAAAGAGTATACCAACAAATTTTACTCAATTGAATTTGAATAAGGACCAAAGTTATCAGATTTCGAGGTATATTTATGGCCTTAAAGAGAGTATTCAAGAAAAACATAAGTTGAGACCTCTCCAAACCTTGAATGCTATAATTAACCAAGTATACAAGGTAAAGGACCGACTCAACTAAACCCATTCCAATAACTAGTTTTTCCTAAAACCACACTTCGAATTTAATCACCTAGTCTCTCAAAATCCTAACATACCCTAACCCTAACTAACTATAAGGCAAATGAACCTAGTACTTTGTTACGTAGCCCCGCTTTTCAATACCAATAACTGAAATCTATACGTTCGACCAAGACCTTTCAAGTGTTATAAGTGTAACCAAATTAGCTACAAAATCCAATAAATATCCATTAAGGAAATTTATTAATATGATTGATGAAACATTTGAAGACCAAGAAGTTGAGATTGAGATAGAAATGGATGAAAATAGGAAGTAGAGTTCGTGTGTTATGATGAGGGTGAACTTGTGGTTTGCATTGTATAGAAGCTATTGCTAACTCTAAAACAATGAAGTCCCACTCAAAGGTAAAAGATATTTCAAACATGCTACACCATCAATGGTAAAGTCTCTAAGGTGATTATTGATAGCAGGAGTAGTGAGAATGTGGTATCGATATCCAAGGCACTAGTTCGAGCTTTGGACTTAAAAATAGAGAAGTGTCCCAACCTGTACAAAATGGTTTAAATTGAACATGGGGCAGAGGCCAGTGTCACAGAGTATTACTGCATCCTATTTTCTATTGGCAGGTGGTATAAAGATGAAATAATATGAGATGTTCTAGACATAGATGCATGTCACATTTTGCTCAGACGACTATGGCCATATGATGTAAATACAACACATCATGAAAAAGATAATATCTACAAATTCCAATCACACTCTAAGACTGTTAAATTGCTCCTGATGGCCTCAACCAATCTTATTAATACTTAATTCAATATAGAGCAGATTTTTACTGTTAGTGGACTAGAGTTTAGTTTTCACTCGAATGAGACCTAATTTATAATTGTACTAGTAGTACAAGAAAAAGTAACCCATGACCAAGCATTCTCATCACAGATTGCCAACCTCCTAGAACAGTATAATAGCATTGCTCTAATCGAATTGCCAGACTAGGGAAGTACAATACTAGATAGTTTTTGTTCTTGGTACCAGTTTATCCAATATGTCTCACTGCTGAATAAGGTCAAAGGAAGACCAGATTTTGCAAAAGTAAATTGATAATTTTCTATGAAAAGGATTGATTCGAGTTAGTTTAAGTCTATACACTATTCTCACCTTATTGATACCGAAGAAGAATTATTCATGGAAGATATGAGTGGATAGCAGATAATGCAATAAGATCATAATAAAATTTTAGTTTCCCATTCCTCATATAGAAGATATGTTAGATAGATTAGTTGGTTCCAAGTTTTCTCTAAGTAGAACCTCAAAAGTGGCTATAATCAAATACAAATTTGACACAATGATTAATGGAAAATAACTTTCAAAACTCAAGAATGTCTTTATAAGTGGATGGTGATGTCATTTGGCCTTAACAATGCCCTAAATACCTTTACGCACTTCATAAATTAAGTTCTCAAGTTATTCATTAGAAAATGTGCATTAATATATTTTGATGATATATTGGTAAATAACAAGACTATCAAGCATATTTGGAGTACCTTTAGCTTATGTTTGAAGCTCTTCAATCTACCAAACTATTCTTCAATCTTAAAAAGTACAAATTCATGGCTAACAGATTACTTTTTCTCGAGTTTATACTAGGTTGTCCATGATATTAGGGTTGATGAGAATAAAATCTGAGCCATACGTAATTGGCACTTAAAATAGTCCATGTGTGCGAGTTTTCATGATCTTGTCATATTTTATCAATGTTTCATATATTGTTTCAGTAGCTTAGTAGCCCCAACATATTGCCTTAAGCACCATAAGCTATAATAGAGATATGAGCTAGAGTAAAGTTTTTAAGTGCTCAAAGAAAAATTGTGATGTGCTCCAGTCCTTGCTTTACTAGATTTCGATAAGTTATTTAAGGTGAAATGTAATGCCTATGTTAGGCATAAAAACTATTTTGATGCAAAAAGGTATATCGATTGAATTTTTTAGTGAAAAACTCAACGAGGCTCGACAAAAGTGGTTAACATATGAGCAAGAAATCTATGTTATAGTTTGTACATTACAACATTGCAAGCACTATCTTTTTCAAAATGAATTCTTCCTACATAGTGACAACCAATCCCTAAAGTTTATCAATTCTCAAGAAATCCTCATTGTATACATACTTGATGGATTCCATTTCTCTAGCGATTGACATTGTTTTCCACCACGGATTTGGCAAGTGATTGATGCCCTCATTTGTTGTACTTCCCTTATTATAGTTTTACGCACTTTTATTCTGGGTTTTGAATGCCTCCATGACCTTTACCTAACAGATGAAAACTTTAGTGCTACTTGTACAAAATATGACTAGCGAATATCCACTAGTGGCTATCAACTCCAATAGGATTACTTTTTCCATGGCAAGTAACTGTGTATTCTCTGCACTTCTCTATGTGAATATATTATTCATGACATGCATGGCAATAGACTCACAACACCCATATGTTGGGACAAAACAATGATATTAATTAAAGCAAAGTTTTTTTGGTTGCATCTCTATCGTGAAGTCTCTCATTTTTTGAATAGTACTATAATTGTTAAGTTATAAATGGCTTTATGCAGAATATAGGTTTGTAGTCTCCACTTCCAATGCCTACAAGCATCTAGGAACATTTATCTATAGACTTCATTTTGGGACTCCTGACCATCTCTCTTCGCATTTTGACTCTATTTTTATTGTTGTGGATCATTTTCCAAAATGTCTCGTTTCATCATTTGTCGCCATATTGCTGATGCCAGTCTTGTTGCCCTATTATTCTTTCGTGAGATGTTTTAGCTAACATAGTATCCCATACTCTATTACATCTGATTGTGATGTTAAGTTTATTAGTCACTTTTGGCGTCTACTTTAGAAACGTTTTGATACTACTTAGCAACTGAGTAGTGCGTATCATTAACAGATGAATGGCCAAATTGAAATTGTCAATCGAACACTTAAAAATGTGATATAAAGCATTATATTTGACAAACCAAAGCAATATGATTCTGTTATCCCTTAAGTAGAATTCGCTTACAATCATATGATCAGTTATTCTACGAGCCACTCTTCTTTTTCAATGATTCACACCAGGGTCCCTAATCTTGTTCTTGACCTCGTTCCAGTACCAAAATCAACTAGTGCCAAGGCAACAACTCTTGCTAAAACTATTGTCCAGACATATCAAGCTATTCATAATCCCTGAATGCTGTAAATGCTCTCTATAAAGTTGTTGTTGATATTCACTGCCGTGGGAATTTTTTTTTTTTCCTAAAGGTAACCTTATCATGGTTCATTTGAAGTGAGATTATTTTTCTACAGGTATTTGCCATAAGTTTCGCACTCAGAAGTTTGGCCTATTTCCTATAAAAAAAAAGGAGATAATGTATATATCCTCAATCTACCATCCGAATGTAATATCTCTCCCACCTTCAATGTTGCCGACTTATTTAAACTTTCTCCTAGATGCCACATTAGTTCAAAAAGACTCGCCGAAGACAAGTTCTCTCAAAGTGGAGGAGAATTGATGCAGGAGGCCACTTGGGAATAGTCACATGGAGTTATATATACTATAGTGTTACTTTATTTTGTCAGTTTAGCATCTTGTCTGTCATATTATTTATTTTCTAAGCACGATGTTATTTATTTTATTTTGACTTTTTAGGTTGTCCATTGGTGTCTTTTGTCGTGTAATAGAACAGAAATAAAGGCTATTTAGGAGAGAATTTTGGTAGATAAATACAGCTTTTCATGATTTTAGAATATGATGTGCTAGATTTTAATAAATGAATAGAGATTGAATCTTGTTATTTCTCCTTAGAGAAGTTTCTTATAGATTTCTAAATCACAATAGACCTACCTTTAACCATTTCTCAGTCCCTTCAAATTGGGAGGTTTTAGAAAAAGAATTTCACACTTAAATAGTAGAATAGTTATTGTACAAAGATGATTTTGACCTTCTCTCATTTGTCTTGTATTAAATACAACAAGAGAAAAATGTACTCATTCTTCTCCAATCTTATTCTCTAGGTAATGTAAATCTTATTATTTCTTTTCCTCCCTCCAACCGAATATAACCTAAAATAAATCCAATCAAATGTTTTGAATTACAAATTTTTTGAAGCGTAAATTATTTTGTGCACAAAAGTAAAATTAATTGATTGCAAGCAATTTTGGGAAATTCTTGTCATGATATCACATTCCCATCTTGAATGGCCATCTTAAGTCCATTTAAGTTTTAGTTAAATCTTATAACAAGCCTAACTCACACATTTAAATATTTTTAAGTGAATTCTAAAATAAAGGTGATGATAGAAAGTAGAAACCTTAAGTAGTATATTAAATCAAGAAATAGAAAAATATACGTTTAATACTTTATTAGGATAGACACTCAATTGCGATAATACTCTGCCACACTGAACCTAAGACTATGTTTGGTATTGATGCCTCTGGTGATGGGTCTGGTCCTGCTTTTCTACGCCGTTGAGATTCTTTTCAATTTGTCCGAATTGGGTCGCTCCATTCTTTGCCCCGCTTCCTCACCCTCACGCAGTCATGTCCCTGGTCAGAATTATTCCCAATCCCATTTAGTTCATTTATAAAATTTGGCTCACGAGTGCTTCTCTGATGAGTTAATTACTGCAGAATGGGAAGTACTGGTGGAACCAACTATGGTGCTTACACCTATGAGAACCTTGAAAGAGAACCTTACTGGCCATCTAAGAAGCTCCGGATTTCCATTACTGGGGCAGGTGGGTTTATTGCCTCACACATTGCCCGGCGTTTGAAGAGCGAGGGTCATTACATTATCGCTTCGGATTGGAAGAAGAATGAGCATATGAGTGAAGACATGTTCTGCCATGAATACCACCTTGTTGACCTTAGGGTCATGGAAAATTGCTTGAAGGTTACTAAAGATGTTGATCATGTCTTCAACCTTGCTGCGGATATGGGTGGGATGGGATTTATCCAGTCCAATCACTCTGTCATTATGTATAACAACACAATGATCAGTTTCAACATGCTTGAAGCTGCCAGGATCAGTGGCGTTAAAAGGTTTGTTTGTTTTCTTTAACCAAGTATGCTTTGCCAAGTTGAAAATTTTTCTACTTTAAAAAAGAGATACTTTTTTCTTTTGACCTGTGATTCTTTTCAGTTTTTAACATTTTCTTTTGAAATTGGGACCTCACATCCACCCACTGTTATGTGTTTTAGTCTTTTAGGGTATATACTCAGGTTTTGGTTTCTAAGTTTTCAGATATCTGATATTTTGTGATTTGTATTTCTGCAGGTTTTTCTATGCCTCTAGTGCTTGTATTTACCCTGAGTTCAAACAACTGGAAACTAATGTCAGCTTGAAAGAGTCTGATGCCTGGCCTGCTGAGGTTTGTTGCTATTACTGGTCATTAATATTTCAATTGCTTGCGTTGGAATTGTAAATTTTCAATGTATCTGATGAATGTACTTCTCCATGTGGTATAGCCTCAAGATGCTCAGGAGAGAGATAAAAATTAGGAGAGAGAGATGCTTGGGAGAGAGGAAAATGTGTAATAAAGAGGAAAGTGTCTTTTCTCTGTAGTTATTTTGACAGAAAGAGAGTGAAAAAAATTAATTTATTTGAAAATAATTATTTCATCTACGGTATAATGATTTTAAAAATTAATATGTAAAGTTAATTTAGTAAATATATTTTTGTGATTAGTTAAAATGTTTTTCTTTCTACTTTTTTCTTAAATTTAGAGCGAAAAATTTCTACACGCCTTACCTCACTTTTTTTCCTTTCTTTTTCTCTGCCATTTTCTATTACTCTTCCTTTTTTTATTTTTATTTTTTCACCAATTTACCAAACAACTAATTTTTTTCTTTTCCCTCTAATCCTTGTCTTCCACTCCATTTTCTCTCCTACCAAACATAGCCCAAATCTGTGAAAAGCTTTTCCATTTGGCCTGCCACTAAGCGAAATTGATCCCGTAAATCTTATATAAATCATAGACTAAAGCTAGGGAGAAAAAAATAATATGATGAGATATTTGAAATTTTAAATCTTAAAATTGAGAGAAAAAGCATGAACCAAGTGCCAGGGCTACAATTCAAGGTAAAAAATGATACCAAAATACACAAATTAGTTTTGGCAAAAGTCATAAATAACATAAATTAGGTACAAATCCGACCGTTGGAATTCACCAAAAAGAAAATAATAAAAAAAAACACCAGAACAAAAAAAAAAGAAAAAGAAAAAGAAAAAGAAAAAGAAAGAAGAAAAGAAAAATTAGTTTCACTAATTTCTGACCCGTTCGAAACGCGCGTCGTTTGAGCAATGTATATATATATATATATGTATTACGGCACACCCGCCTCATCTTGGCGATATTATTTTTTGCCGCTATAGGGCCAAGGAAGGAAGGAACGAAATATAGGCGGAGGAGAGAAGTAATGGGTCGCTCAGTATTCTCTCACTTCCTCAATCTCTCCACCTCTTCTCCTCGCCTGGCCTACTCCTCTTCACCGTACTCACTACTCTCTCTCTCTCTCTCTCTATCTCTTTCTCTCTCTCTCTAACATTCTTCAGGTCAGTAATTTCTGGAACGATTTCTAACATTTTTTGGGGCTGATTTCTTTAACAGGTCCTATGGTGCTGCTGGGTTTCGAAGCAAGTACTGGAAAGGACCTGCTTCGACTCCTCGGCGCGAGGTCCTCGGCGAGGGTTTCCGATGCGTTTGCAGTGTTTCGCTCGCGGTTGAAGAAGCTTCGTCCAGCTCTGTGAGGTAATCTCTGCCATTGATGGATTCTCCTTTTTTCTTTTATGCTTTGTTTTCAAGTTAATTGGTGATTTTGGGCTTGTTTTGTGCTTGATGTTGGTTTGGTCGAAGCATTTCTGGATTTGGACGCTAAAGGAATTGAACAATTTTGCTCACATAAGTAAATTTATTGCTTTCCATTGTCTAAGAAAATACTTGGCATTGAAGGGTAGTGAGAGTTGGTACATTTTCTATTTGTTGTATCTGCAAGCATTAAGCTCGTTGTTTTGAGTGGTATGGTCTTTTTTTTTTCCCTCTAAAGTTTTATTCAATTTAGTTGAAATTTTCTCTTTACAGGAAGAGAATTGTGTCTGGAGTCCAGCCAACTGGATCTATCCACCTAGGGAATTATCTTGGTGCCATTAAAAACTGGATTTCACTTCAGGTAGCGCCTGTTTTCTGCATTTCAAACCCACACATGTTAGTCCATGTTTTTAACATCATATTTGGTTTTCTCTGGAGAACATACAACCAATTCAGCGCTGTTACCAGCTCCGGGAATTTTTTTTCTTTTTTCTTTTTGGAACAAATTGTAACGCTGTTTGAGAACTGTATTTTGATGATTTTGTAATAGAGGATTTGATTTTGGTTTTTGCAGAATACATATGATACTCTCTTTTTCATTGTGGATCTCCATGCGGTACGTTTTATCAATCCTCATTTGGTAATAACTAATGAGCTTACCCTTTTTCTGCAAAATTTTCTATGTTTTCTGTTTTTCACTCACAAAAGACATATGGGGCATTACGAGAATTGAACACGGAATCTCTCTCACCCCGAGCGGGAATCGTACCACTACACTGTTTGACTGTAATGCTATGTAGAGTAGGATTAAGCAGAAGTGTAGATCCTTTTGTGATTACCTAAATTAACCTGCTCTCGAAATTCATTTTTGACAGAATGCAAAATTGAGCTTTGACTAAAAGTCAATCGGATTGTCTTTGTTTTTTGGGTGGGACAAATAAGTGAATTTGTTTTGCAGAAAGTTTTTCAGTGCTGAGAAATTGTAATTTATGAAATAGCCGGAATTTAGTTAATATTATATTGGTTTTGTTGGAAAAGTAAAATAAGGTATTGGTACCTATTACAGTTCTGCCTTCCCTCCTGTGGGTTCGCCTTATTAAATGTTGCAGACGTTTTTATGTACAGATTACATTGCCTTATGATGTGCAAAAATTATCAAAGGCAACAAGGGATACAGCAGCTATATATTTGGCCTGTGGAATCGACACATCCAAGGTCTGGTGCAGCTATTTTTCCTTTACGCTATGGCTTAGAAGTTCAAAGTTAGGCTGGATATTATATTATCTGATTTTGTATGTCCAGGCTTCTGTTTTTGTACAATCTCATGTTCGAGCCCATGCCGAATTGATGTGGTTGTTAAGTTCTGCAACACCTGTTGGTTGGCTTAGCAGAATGATTCAGTTTAAAGAGAAATCGCGCAAGGCGGTGGGTATTTTCGGCTGTATGAGATTTCCATCAAAATGGTTTCTGTTTAATTTATTTGCACACCAAATTTATATAACTTGTCATTTGTTATGTGGTAATTGTTTAAGGACTGTGAACAAATTCTGCCTTGTAGTTCCTAGAAGAAGAATCTTATTAACATGCTTCTTTCCTCTATCAGTGTAAAGTAACAACTTATGTTCATCAAGTAAATAGTATAGCTCTTTATCAGTGACTAAGCACTCGATTTTATAGATTGTGGTACAAAAGTTTACTGCTGTTATATGCCAAAAAGATATTTCCTGACATTTTATATTACTGAGTGTTAGACTGTTAGCCACGACTGTCTGGTTGCCAGTTGCTCACGGCTGAGCATGCTGGTTAATATACTTTTTCGCAGGTCCTGCTACTCATTTATCCACTTTTATTTAGACATTAACTTCTTCTCTTGTGCCTATTGCAATTGCTATTTATTGTGTGTTTATTATCCAAATAACTTGATTTGCTTGGTTTCAGCTTGTCTTCTTAAATTGTTGTCTCTGATTACAGTAACTATCTCTTTTTGTTTTGCTTTTCTAGGGAGATGAAAATGTAGGGGTTGCTCTTTTAACTTATCCTGTCCTGATGGCTTCTGATATTCTTTTATACCAGGTGGTCTTCGCAACTCACAGCCTTGTTTTAATAGGATATCATTATTGCAAAAGTTTGAAGTCACTCCATATGTTATTATATGATATAAATTGAGTTTGGTTCTAAACTTATAAATGAAGAGAACAATTATCGACTTAAAGTAAGAGTAGTGTGAATAAAGCGTGTCATAACTTCAACCTCCTATGAGTGCTTATGAAAGTATGCTAATTGACAATAAATCTTTCTACCAGTCTTAATTTGGTTTTCCTTTGCAGTCTGACTTTGTCCCAGTTGGGGAGGATCAGAAGCAGCATCTGGAGTTGACGTGTGAGCTGGCTGAACGTGTTAATTATTTATATGGAGGAAGGAAGTGGAAGAAGTTGGGAGGGTGAGAAGGAATACAAACCTTGAATTAGGAAATATATTTTCTGCAGTTACAATCTGTTATCGTCTGGCTTTTGTTTCTGCACTGAAAAACTTTGATCCTTGTATTTTAATTTGGTACAGGCGAGGGGCTGCAATTTTTAAGGTAAATTTTTGGTTGTTATCTGGGTCATACCTGTTATTTGAACTCGTAATTCAAAATTTTGTCTTGGAATAGGTTCCTGAGCCCCTTATACCACCAACCGGAGCACGAGTCATGTCTCTGATTGATGGTCATTCCAAGGTTTGGTGGTCATCTTTATTTTGAGTTTATGTATAAACAAGTCAAAATAATTTCACTCTGGTTCTTATGCTTTATTGTAATTTTATTTGTGGTGAAGGGAACTCATTGTGTGGCATGAATGGAGACACTACTAGTTGCCTGACAGATTAGAAAATAATCACTCAAGATGTTGAAGAAATAGAATGAAATTTTCTTATGTTATTAAGTTTACTGATTAAAAATCAAAATTGAAGATCGTGACATATTTATTGTATCCTGTATATTTCTAAGCTGGTATAAATTACTTCTGTTAAATCTGTGATAGTTTCCAAATCTGCTGACTAGAAAAATCTCTTGATATTGTAGTTTTTGAATTGGTTAAAATGAATAGTATTTATGCCATATTTGTCATTGCAGTTATTCTATATAGAAGTTAAATTAAGTTTAAAGGACATGGTTTCTTTCCTT